>BLSH010024038.1:43055-53254 GCA_018402905.1 Glandirana rugosa
ATTAAAGCGACACCGTGACAAGATTCGTATTGTGTCTACGTGGTGAAATGTCCGTCTCATTCCCCTTGGGGTCCGTGCTATAAATTTCCTTATAAAGTAAAAATAACAAAGTGAAATTCGTAATAATTTTAGTGACGAGGACTTTTTTGCAAACAAAATTTTTGAAAAAAAACGTAACTATGCACAAAGGATCCCGTCATCACCAGAACACCGCGAACAGGCAAAAAGTTTGTGCAAACATGCAAACCCTATTAAAGTCTATGGGACACGAACATGAGACATCAAAAGTGCTAATTTTAAAGGCTTATATGTAAGTTATTGCCATAAAAAGTGTATGGGGATCCGGTACTGCCCTAGGAAACACGTATCAATGCAAAAAAAAGTTTTTAAAACAAACGTTTTTTCAGGAGCAGTGATTTTAATAATGCTTAAAGTGAAACAATAAAAATGAAATATTCCTTTAAATATCGTGCCTGGGGTTCCCCTTACTCTGCCTGTAAAGTGGTGCATCTGTGTTATGCTTAGAACAGTGCCACAGCGAAATTACATTTCTAAAGGAAAAATGTAATGTAAACTTGCTCGCAGCTGTAAAGTATTGCCATAGATAAAAAATCAAGGAAAAAAACAGGGTAAGGCCCTTTGGGTCTGGTATGGATTTTTAGGGGAACTCCACGCCAAAATTAAAAAGAAAACTTATGTGGAAGTCCCCCCAAAATCCATACAAGTTGGTAAAAACTCAACTTGTCGTGTTTGGAGGAGAAAGAATGCTGAGTTGCATCGAAAGAACACCATACTTACTGTGAAGCATGGGCGTGGAAACATCATGCTTTGGGGCTGTTTTTCTGCAAAGGGACCAGGGCGCCTGATCCGTGTAAAGGAAAGAATGATTGGGGCTATGTATCGTGAGATTTTGAGTAAAAACCTCCTTCCATCAGCAAGGGCATTGAAGATTAAATGTGGCTGAGTCTTTCAGCATGACAATGATCCCAAACACACCGCCCGGGCAACGAAGGAGTGGCTTCGTAAGAAGCATTTCAAGGTCCTGGAGTGGCCTAGCCAGTCTCCAGATCTCAACCCCATAGAAAATCTTTGGAGGGAGTTGAAAATCCGAGTTGCCCAGCGACAGCCCCAAAACATCACTGCTCTAGAGGAGATCTGCATGGAGGAATGGGCCAAACTAACAGCAACAGTGTGTAAAAACCTTGTGGAGATTTGCAGAAAACGTTTGACCTCTGTCATTGCCAACAAAGGGTATATAACAAACTATTGAGATGAACGTTTGTTATTGACCAAATACTTATTTTCCACCATAATTTGCAAATAAATTCTTTAAAAATCAGACAATGTGATTTTCTGGATTTTTTTTTCTCATTCTGTCTCTCATAGTTGAAGTGTCCCTATGATGAAAATTACCGGCCTCTCTCATCTTTCTAAGTGGGAGAACTTGCACAATTGGTGGCTGACTAAATACTTTTTTGCCCCACTGTATATATATATATACACGTACACACACTCATAATACGGCGACAGGTTGGCTAGTTCCCGCAAATCGCTGTAGCTGTACGGCAGCCATGGGAACGGGTGGTGTGGGCGCATGCGCGCACGCTCATTGGCTAGTGGGGAGCCAATCAGCGGGTGGGACGGACTCAATGTCTGCCGGCCACCCACGATCGCTCCCGAGACAGGCAGAACAGAGATCTGCGAGTGTAAACAAAGCAGATCTTCATTCTGAAAGGGGAGTTGAGAGTGATCATCTGTTCCCAGTGATAGGGAACAATGATCTCTCTCCTTCTCCAGTCAGCCCAGCCCCCATACAGTTAGAAACACCACAGAGGGAACACATTTAACCCCTTGATCGCCCCTAGTGTTAACCCCTTCCCTGCCAGTGATATTTACACAGTAATTAGTGGCTATTTTTAGCACTGATCGCTGTAAGATGGTGCCGAGTCGCTTGAGGTACAGGCCACAGCTGGAAGTGATACAGACAGAGTTTTGGAGGCTATATCCAACTTACAAAAGACTCTCACTACCACGCTGACCACCAAAATAGAAGGGGTGAAAATCGATATCTCTCTGATTAGACAAGATTTTCAAAAGCTGCGTGACAGGGTGAGAACCGCAGAGGCCCGGTTGGGGGAGGTGGAGGATGCCATACCACCACTGCAGACCTCCACCGACCGCATGCAGGTACAGATTAACCAGCTAACCGCCAAACAAGATGACATGGAGAACAGGCTGAGGAGGTGCAACCTCCTCTTTATTGGTCTTCCTGAAGGGGTGGAAGGTAAGGACCCGACATCTTTTTTGGAACAATTACTAGTGACTACATATGGCAGAGAGGCCTTCTTTCCCACCTTGGCAGATGAGAGAGCTCACCGCATGCCTGCTAGACCCCCGCCTCAGGGTGCGCCTCCCAGAACATTTATAGCTAAATTCTTAAATTACAAGGACAGGGATGCTGCATTACGCCTGGCAAGGGAAAAGAGCAACATACCACTGGGCAATGTGAAGGTGGCAATATTCTCGGATTTCTCAGCGGAAGTACAACACCGTCACCAGAGCTTTGCTGAAGCTAAACGCCATTTAAGGATTAAACACCTTAAATACTCCATGCCTTTCCCTGCACGCCTCGGGGTTGAGGGGGATGACCGAGTTCTTTTCTTTGAGGACCCTGAGGCGGTGATTTCCTGGCTGGAAAGCAGGGAGGGAAATAAAGAGGCTCCCGGACGCCCCTTAGATTAACTGATCATATACCATGTTGTTGTTACCTTGTCTCCAAAGAGACTTCCATTGCTGAATTGAATGGCTAAATTGCAGCTTCTCGGCCTAACAGCGCGGCCCCTTCTGTTTACCCTTGCTTATACATACCTTCCAGGATATGAACAAACACTTCCCCTCAGAAGGTTCTATGAGGATGCATAATATCCACTCAGGATTCCCGATATCTGCTCAGCCCCCATCTATGGATGGGATTGTTTAACGTTTATTTGATTTTCTTTTAGTTTTTTTTTGCAACAGACTGTACGGAGTTCGCCTACTTCCAGCGATAATGTTGTCAGTTCAACAAAGTTTCGCCCACCATGTCCTTAAGAACTGTATATGTGCTTACTGTGACTGCCGCCAGGGGCAGGCTGGGGTTCCCCTGGCCACGTGTGTACATTCATCTGGCCGCCCATGGAGGATCCAAATGCAGCGGATGGGCCGGAACTGGTAAATCTATTACAGCTTGCAGTTATTACACTTTATACTAAGGAATCCTATACTTTGTTAAGGGACTATGCTCGCACCAGTTGGGGTAGCTGCGGAGTGGGGTGGGGGATTGGTTAAAATATATGTTTATTTTTCGACACATAGCACTGTGACCTTTGGGGAGGCGAGGTGTATCCTCAAATACTGGTACAATGTGATTTATGCAACCTACACTGGCGGCCTCGAAGACCCTGTTTCTCGTCGTACGTCCTGGATGTTCCCCTATTTGATCACTCATTGCAGAGTCGGAAATCTGCCATTCCTTGATTCACTAAAATGTACGTAAAATTCCTTACATGGAATGTTAGAGGTATAAGAGACAGGGTTAAGAGGTCATTGGTCTTGTCATTTTTACAGAAACAGCATGCTGATGTTATGATACTTGTTGAAACGCATATTGAGGGAAGGCTCCAAATCGCTCTTAGACGTCCTTGGGTAGGGTGGACATACCACTCAACTTATATGACCCATTCCTGGCTGTGTCTCCATCCTTATAACTAAATCGCTACACTGTGTGATCTGTGTGGTAGTCTCCGACCCCATGGGCCAATTTATTTTCCTGCAGAAATATACGGTGAACCGTTCTTGATAATGGCTGTATATATACCTCCACCGTATAATGCAGCTGTACTGAGTGCAGGATTTGAGTTTATGACTAGCCATAATGCTGCCCAAACTATATGGTTGGGGGACTTCAATGCCACACTGGACTCTTACCTTGATAGACCACAGGAAAGCCCCCCGCCTATAGCTGGCCCACATCTTGCCCATAGCTGGCCCGCATCCTACCAGGTTTTCCAGACTTATCTCTGACTTATCTCCGCATTCAATCTGGTTGACTCCTGGAGACACAAATATGCAGAACGACAGGCATACTTGTGCTTTTCGTCTTCCCATAATACCATGTCACGCATTGATTATATTCTTTTGTCCCCATTACTGACTACTAGATTGGAGGAGGCTTCCTTTGGTCCCAGACTGCTATCTGACCATAGCCCCTACTGGGTTACCTTAACCTTCAACTTGCACAAACCACCCAGAAGATGGAGGTTAAATCCCTTCTGGCTTTCTCTACTGCCAGAGAATGATGACCTCCTTAATGAATGGAAGGCATTTTTTGAGGTAAACATGCAGACGGCTACCCCAGCAGCAGTATGGGAAACTTTTAAGCTACATGTCAGAATGACGCTGAGCTCCCACATCAATAAAAAAAAAAACGCTCTTCTGGTTTAGAGACAGAACAATAGTACCTTGCCAACCCAACACCTGCTCAAATAGATTTACTTAAGCTACAAACCAGGGTGTTGAATCAGTTACATTATGAGAAATCCAAGAGAAAACTATTTTTCTCTAAACAAAAAATGTTTGAGCAAGGGGAAAGGGCGGGTAAACTTCTAGCGTTTATGGTTCACAACGAAGATAAACCCCTAGTTGTCATCTCATTATATGATCAACAGGGCTCTTTAATTATAGATCCGCCTAGTGTAACTAATAGATTCAAAGAATTCTTTCAGGACCTCTATACCTACACGACTCCTGGGGAGGAGGACGCATTATCACAGTTTCTGGAGGGAAATGCTTTACCACAATTGACAACTGCACAATTCGTTATGCTTGAAGCACCCCTGACTGTTGATGAGATTACAGATGCTATTGCTTTTTTTGCACGGTCCAAGTCCCCAGGATTCGATGGTATTCCTATTGAATTTTATTCTCAATTTGGCGAATATTTGTCGCCTAAACTATTACAGTTATATAATCATCTGTTTGATTCTCAATGCCTTCCACCATCCATGAGGGAAGCCCTTACAGTTTTAATACCAAAACCAGTCAAAGATCCCGCTTTCCTTGAATTCTACCACCCGATATTGCTGTTGCAGGTAGATATTAAGATTCTGGCAAAGGTCCTAGCTCTAAGACTAAACCAAGTTATACTCTCTTTGATACACACGGACCAGGCTGGTTTTATGCCGGGCCGTAACACATCCTTTAATTTGCAGAGGCTGTTCATGAATCTACAAGCTTCCCACGATAGTATAGGTACCAGAGCGGTGGTGGCATTAGACACAGCCAAAGCCTTTGACTCCGTGGAGTGGCAAAATCTTTGGCGCTACCTGGAGGGCTTTGGCCCTAGGTTCATACAATGGGTACAATTGCTTTATCATGACCCAGTAGCGAAGGTGATTGCCAATGGATGGGTTTTGGAGGGGTTCAGTTTAAGTCAAGGCATGAGACAGGGGTGCCCCCTATCCCCCCTCTTATATGCACTGGAGGCAGAGCCACTGGTCATTTCCATCAGAGCCAACCAACGGATTCGGGGACTCAGTAAAGGAGTGATAATAGAAAAGATTACTATGTATTCCAACGATACACTATTGTACTTAACGGATTCGGACCCCTCTTTACAAACCGCTCTGCAAACTATAGAAAATTTTGGCGCATTCTCGGGTCTTAGGATCAACTGGGGAAAATCACGTATCCTTCCCTTGGGCAGTTTTCCCCCGGACAAAGAGCAGACAGGTCTTCCATTGCAGAGGGCTGATAGAATCCAATATTTAGGGGTCCAACTGACCAGAAACCCAACAGACTACATAAAATCTTAATGTAGAACCCCTTTTCCATTTAATCAAGGCTAAGGTCCAAATATGGTCTCGTTTACCGATGGGGGTAATGGGCCATATAAATCTCATTAAAATGGTTCTCCTACCCAAGATCCTTTATATTCTGTGGCACACTCCCGTATACCTCCCACTAAAATACTTCAACACTCTGGAAATTCTTCGTAAACCCTTTGTATGGGGGAAAGAGAGACACAAGTTGGCATGGCAGTCTCTTAAATATCCCACAAACTTGGGAGGGACGGCCATGCCTGACTTCAACCTATATTATATAGCATTGCAGCTTTCCCAACTGTATCACATAGACAAAACAGATCGGGAGCAATTTCTAGAACCTCACTGTCCTACTTGGCGGAAAATGACCCATGATCCAATTTTTGTAATATAAATAGACCCCGAGACAGATAGGGTGGGACACCACACGTCGTCACTCCTCTCTCATTATAGGCGTATATGGGACATAGCATCCGTGAAGTTGAGAATACCCCGAATCAATGATTATACCCCAGTTTGGAAAAACAGGAACATCCCGGAGCTCCTACATTTACCAGATGCCGAGCAATGGGGTTTCAGGGGGCTCTTATACCTCCATTAGTTTTTAGGTGAGGGAACACTGAAGGGTTTTGCTGAACTACAAGAGGAATACCACCTTTCTAACCATATGCTATTCCAATACCTACAGGTCAGACACGCTTTAACCACCCAATTGGAATTACCCTTATTGCAGCAAATCCCTAACACTGTCATAGAGATTGTCAAGGATACTGACCATAAAAGGCTAATATCTGACTTTTGCAACAGACTACTTACCCCAGTAGTTACAAAAGTGGCCTACAATCCAGAACATAGAGGGGAGTGAGCAGTGGGCGCAATGAAGGATGTGGAATAGGACGAGGCACTGGAAAACTGGAAAATGGTATCTCCCAAACTCTCGGATAGGCTATCCCAACTGTATATTATACACCAGGCTTAAATAACTCCATTGTGGAAGGCCAGGATGCAGGGAAGTGGTGCTGTACATTGTCTGATTTGCACCCAGGAAATAGGCACCTTCTTTAACCTTGTATGGATGCATTCTCACGTACAAATATACTGGAAGCAGATTGTAAACTTCCTTCACGACATTATGGGCTCCCCACAGACCCTTGACCTGAAACAATGTCTTTTGGGTCTATATACAGACGTGGACATAGACAAATTTATGAAAACCTTTCTGCATGAGACCCTGTTTATAGCTAGGAAAGTGATAGCACGTAACTGGATGAGGCAAGTGCCCCCAAGGTTTACTGAATGGTTGAGTGAGGTGAATAACACGTTACCATATAAGAAGATGATATACATTAACAGAGGTTGCCCGACCAAATACAACAAATATGGGACCATTGGTTGCAAGCGGCAGAAATGTGTGGATGATGAGGGCCCAATTTTATGCTGTTGCCTGTTTATGTTATGCTTCAGATCGTGTATAAGGACTGTAACTGTGAAGGAAAGACCGTCATTCCTATAAAAGATTGTATTTACTGCATGAGCTGTTGTACCACTACACTTGTGCCTAGTATTCACCCTGTAAGCATGCTATTGATTACATAACCATTTTTGTCAAAGGTTTATTCCTGTGCACTCCTGTGTAAATTTGCAAAGTTTAATAAACATTGTTGATTGTAAAAAAAAAAAAAGTATATGTAGAAAAATATATATGGTACCTAAACTGATGAATACATTTGTTTTTTTTAATATTTTTTTTATACAGTTGTATGCAAAAGTTTAGGAACCCCTGACAATTTCCATGATTGTCATTTATAAATATTTGGGTGTTTGGATCAGCAATTTCATTTTGGTCTATCAAATAACTGAAGGACACAGTAATATTTCAGTAGTGAAATGAGATTTATTGTATTAACAGAACATGGGCAATATGCATCAAAACGAAATTAGACAGGTGCATAAATTTGGGCACCCCAACAGAAAAATCCCATCAATATTTAGTAGAGCCTCCTTTAGCAGAAATAACAGCATCTAGACGCTTCCTATAGCCTGTAATGAGTTTCTGGGTTCTGGATAAATGTATTTTAGACCATTCCTCCTTACAAAACATCTCCAGTTCAGTTAGGTTTGATGGTTGCCGAGCATGGACAGCCCGCTTCAAATCACCCCACAGATGTTCAATGATATTCAGGTCTGGGGAGTGGGATGGCCATTCCAGAACATTGTACTTGTTCCTCTGCATAAATGCCCGAGTAGATTTTGAGCAGTGTTTTGGGTCGTTGTCTTGTTGAAATATCCAGCCCCGGCGTAACTTCAACTTTGTGACTGATTCCTCAACATTATTCTCAAGAATCTGCTGATATTGAGTGGAATCCATGCGACCCTCAACTTTAACCAGATTCCCAGTACCGGCACCGGCCACACAGCCCCACAGCATGATGGAACCTCCACCAAATTTTACTGTGGGTAGCAAGTGTTTTTCTTGGAACGCTGTGTTCTTTTGCCGCCATGCATAACGTCCCTTGTTATGACTCAAATAACTCAATCTTTGTTTCATCAGTCCACAGCACCTTATTCCAAAATTAAGCTGTCTTGTCCAAATGTGCGTTTGCATACCTCAAGCGACTCCGTTTGTGGCGTGTGTGCAGAAAAGGCTTCTTTCCCATCTCCCATACAGCTTCTCCCTGTGCAAAGTGCGCTGACTTGTTGAACAATGCACAGTGACACCATCTGCAGCAAGTTGATGTTGTAGGTCTTTGGAGGTGGTCTGTGGCCTGTTTTTGACTGTTCTCACCATCCTTCGCCTTTGCCTCTCCAATATTTTATGTGGCTGCCACTTCTGGCCTTAACAAGAACTGTGCCTGTGGTCTACCATTTCCTAACTCTGTTCCTCACAGTGGACACTGACAACTTATATCTCTGCGATAACGTTTTGTAGCCTTCCCCTAAACCATAATGTACAAGAAAAACAAATATGTAACCCCCTAGTTACTCTGGACTTTAAGGGCACCAAAAAATGCAGCAATCAATAAAAAATATACAATTTTATTTTAATAGTATCTACAAAATGACAGATGCAGTTAGCATATAGCCAAATGATGTAATGATAAAAACATTGATACAGTAAAAATCTTGCGGTTTGTAGATACTTCTCATTGTCAGCCCGACATGTTTCAGGATTTAAATATTCCCTTCTTCAGGGGCATTCTCAGATAACGAGGAGTACACACTAGAAGATAATACAATCAATAAATCATTTGGTCTGCCCAATCCTATAGGTCACATCATAGTCATATACACACAATATTTGCAAAGGATATTGACATATAGCCCATTAGATTGAACATAGGGAGAATTACCTTGTTAGGCAGTGTTCACAAGCCTACCGCGAGTGACAGCCACGACCGCTACTAGAGCAGCCCCCAGGACAAGGCTTGTCAGGGAGGTGCCACTGGTGAGCGGGAAAAGCGCCCCAGAGTCCACTGAGTTACCAAGGCAGCCAGCTGGTACCCAGGCAAAGACCCGCGACAATAGATCAAGCCCACGAAATATCACAGCTGGAATAGATTATTTCTAAAAAAGAGAAAAATACAAACAACAAATACGGTGTAAAACAGCAGAACGAAGAATAGGATTCGCCATAAGCATAACTGCAGTGAGCCAGAAAACCATAGCTTTAGATGTATATTGCGGCCAAAATACGAGGTAGATATGCAAGAGTCACAGAACAACAGTCAATGCTGGATATCCAGCCACTATTTGAGCCTGCAGTGAATGCAGGCTTGAAATTAGAAAACCCATTCTGAACAGCCCTCTGGGGACTTAAAAGGAGACAGATACAGTGCCTTGCGAATGTATTCGGCCCCCTTTCAACTTTGCCACATTTCAGGCTTCAAACATAAAGATATAAAACTGTAATTTTTTGTGAAGAATAAACAACAAGTGGGACACAATCATGAAGTGGAACGAAATTTATTGGATATTTAACTTCGGACTTTACACCGTTTCAACTTTCCCCCGGCTTATGTAAGCGTTCCGTGACATAGACAGAGGAAAATTCAGGGGTCTCCCGACAAGTCTTACCCAAAAGATTAAAGTTCGGACGTAAGTGACGTCCGAGTTTATCACCGACCTATAGGTCGTAACTGACAACAAGACACTGAGAACGTATAGATGGAGCATAAAACCGGCGTTATATGTAGATTTCGATACCAAAAGACCGAGTGACGTCAATACGAATACCGCTTAGGATAAGAAGCAAGACGACAAAATGTGGCATAAACAACAAACATAAAAAGAGAAAAAATCTTTATTAGATAAGGTCGACACTATAAAGCACCCGAACTA
>BLSH010024038.1:53368-75062 GCA_018402905.1 Glandirana rugosa
CTTCTTTTCGTCCGGGTTTGGTACTACGACGGTGGTGGTACAAACCTAGGCCCATGATCACTCTGGATGAACTGCAGAGATCTACAGCTGAGGTGGGAGACTCTGTCCATAGGACAACAATCAGTCGTATACTGCACAAATCTGGCCTTTATAGAAGAATGGCAAAAAGAAAGCCATTTCTTAAAGATATCCATAAAAAGTGTCGTTTAAAGTTTGCCACAAGCCACCTGGGAGACACAGCAAACATGTGGAAGAAGGTGCTCTGGTCAGATGAAACCAAAATCAAACTTTTTGGCAACAATGCAAAACGTTATGTTTGGCGTAAAAGCAACGCAGCTCATCACCCTGAACACACCATCCCCACTGTGAAACATGGTGGTGGCAGCATCATGGTTTGGGCCTGCTTTTCTTCAGCAGGGACAGGGAAGATGGTTAAAATTGATGGGAAGATGGATGGAGCCAAATACAGGACCATTCTGGAAGGAAACCTGATGGAGTCTGCAAAAGACCCGAGACAGGGACGGAGATTTGTCTCCCAACAAGACAATGATCCAAAACATAAAGCAAAATCTACAATGGAATGGTTCACAAATAAACATATCCAGGTGTTAGAATGGCCAAGTCAAAGTCCAGACCTGAATCCAATCAAGAATCTGTGGAAAGAACTGAAAACTGCTGTTCGCAAACGCTCTCCATCCAACCTCACTGAGCTTGAGCTGTTTTGCAAGGAGGAATGGGCAAACATTTCAGTCTCTCGATGTGCAAAACTGATAGAGACTTCCCCAAGCGACTTACAGCTGTAATCGCAGCAAAAGGTGGCGCTACAAAGTATTAACTTAAGGGGGCTGAATAATTTTGCACGCCCAATTTTTCAGTTTTTTATTTGTTAAAAAAGTTTGAAATATCCAATAAATTTACTTCCACTTCATGATTGTGTCCCACTTGTTGTTGATTCTTCACAAAAAATTACAGTTTTATATCTTTATGTTTGAAGCCTGAAATGTGGCAAAAGGTCGCAAAGTTCAAAGGGGGCCGAATACTTTCGCAAGGCACTGTAGCTCCAAAGTATATCAGAGGCCATGTTCTCAGACCTAAATGACCAATAGTAGTGAGTGTGACCATCGCTGGCATGTGTCTAGAAAAGATCCTTACCTGGGAGCGGAGTAGTGCGAGCATGTAGCGGCGTGGAACGCCGCTACGATCTCTTTGTTTGGCGCACGCGCCCTTCTATTTAATGGCGGCGTCTCACAACCTGTACACGCCGCTATTCTATAGTGTTCCACGCTGCTACATGCTCGCACTACTCCTGAGTAACTAGGGGGTTACATATTTGTTTTTCTTGTTCATGTATATGGGATGTTGGCACAATAGGGTTTATCACCCTGGAGGTCTAAATAAATTCACTAAACCATAATGTAGAACAATCTTTGTTTTCAGGTCATTTGAGACCTTCAGAGGAGAGTCAAAGAGAACGACAACTTGCAATTGGCCACCTTAAATACCTTTTCTCATGATTGGATGCATCTGCCTATGAAGTTCAAGGCTTAATGAGCTCACCAAACCAATTGTGTGTTCCTATTAATCAGTGCTAAGTAGTTGCAGGTATTCAAATCAACAAAATGACATGGCAAGGGTGCCCAAATGTATGCACCTGTCTAATTTCGTTTGATGCATTATTACGGTGTCCTTCAGTTATTTGATAGATCAAAATGAAATTTCTGATCCAAACACTCAAATATTTATAAATGACAATCATGGACAATTGTCAGGGGTTCATAAACCTTTGCTTACAACTGTATGTATTATAGCAAAAAGTAAAAAAAAAAAAGTTTTTTTTTCAAAATTGTCGCTTTGTTTGTTTATAGCGCAAAAAATAAAAACCGCAGAGGTGATCAAATACCACCAAAAGAAAGCTCTATTTATGGGAAAAAAAGGACGTCAATTTTGCTTGGGTACAGCCACAAGCGTTTTCTATCTCCTATGGAAGGACCGCCGTACAGCTACGGCGATTTGTGCAGGAGAGCCGACCTGCCGCCGTATAATGTTGTCAGAAAGTGGTTAAAATATATTTTGTTTATTCAAAATTGTTAAAAAGAGAAACATCATTTCAATATCCAGTTCACATTACAAAATACGACATGATAAAATACAAAAAATGTAAAAAAAAGTGTTAGTACTGCAGCAAATTTACGTATAGTAGTCTTTACAGCTCAACGCGTTTCTTGGACATAGTCCTCTTCGTCAGGAGCTACAGTGCTGCCCATAATTATTCATACCCCTGGCAAATTTTGACTTAAAGTTACCTTTATTCAACCAGCAAGTAATTTTTTTTTGACGGGAAATGACATAGGTGTCTCCCAAAAGATAATAAGATGATGTACAAGAGGCATTATTGTGGAAAAAAAAATTCTCAGCTTTTATTTATATTTGAGAAATGTTTTTTTTCCACAATAATGCCTCTTGTACATCGTCTTATTATCTTTTGGGAGACACCTATGTCATTTCCTGTCAAAAAATTACTTGCTGGTTGAATAAAAGTAACTTTAAGTCAAAATTTGCCAGGGGTATGAATAATTATGGGCAGCACTGTATATATAATAATGCCATCTAGGCAAAATAACAAATTATCAGTAATCACATTATAAACAGTTGCTTAATAGTTCCATCACCGCCAATTGCATTAACATTCTCCCCAGGAAAGGGAAAGGGGATGGTGGAAATAGAAAGGCTAAGTTCACCTTTGCAGAAAAAATAATAAATGCACATAATTTCGCAGAAAAAAATATTGAGTGTTTATTATTTTTTCCTGCAGGAGCCTGGAAAGCATTGTACCTGTTATACTTAGATTCCAGATGCAATGTGGGCTCCGGCAGACATGTCCTCTGGCTTTCAGCCCATACCTCTGTACAGGCTTTCTGTTTGAACACCAGAGGACAGCGCTCATCAGCGCCCCCCCGCCACAGCCCGTGAAACTACAAGTCCATCTGCTGCAGTGGCAGGCAGTATTTGTAGTTATTTCTTTCACAGAAATCTGTGAATGAATGATATGGCTGTGTGGGCAGGAGAGTGAGAAGAATCCCCGCTTGCCGTCACATGGAGGGTGGGATCGGGGGGGAATGAGGGCGGGAGTTGGAACATGTTACATGCTCCACCTTATATACAGCTGTCCAGCAAAAGTGGCAGTTAGAGGATTGAGAGAACTCAATTAATACTGACAGGGGTGCTTGCACTGGTCAGGTCTTAACCACTTAAGGACCAGAAGGATTTCCCCCTTAATGACCAGGCCATTTTTTGCGATTCGGCACTGCGTCGCTTTAACTGACAATTGCACGGTTGTGCGACGTTATACCCAAACAAAATTGATGTCCCCTTTTTTCCCACAAAATAGAGATTTCTTTTGGTGGTATTTGATCACCTCAGCGTTTTTATTTTTTGCGCTATAAACAAAGAGTGACAATTTTGAAAAAAAATATATATTTTTAAATTTTTGCTATCATACATATCCCAAAAAAAATATAAAAAAACGAATTTATTCCTCAGTTTTGGCCGATATATTCTTCTACATATTTTTGGTAAAAAAAAATGCTATAGGTGTATATTAATTGGGTTGCGCCAAAGTTATTGCATCTACAAACTATGGGAATAGATTTATGGCATTTTTATTATTATTTCTTTTTACTAGTAATGGCAGCAATCTGTGATTTTTATCGGGACTGCGGACAGATCGGACACTTTTTGCCCTCACTCGACTTCCCGCCCATCCATCCATTGGCTCCATCTGCTGATCTCTCCGTTTTGCGATGGAAATTAGGCGGGAGGGGCACCTCTCCTGCCGCCCATAAAAGTGATCTTGTGGCAATGTATACGCACGGTGGGCAGTCCGTAAGTGGTTAAGTACTGGCTGTCAGTGAAGGACTCAGAGAAGGGAGGGAGAAGACTGGGATAAGGAGCTGTGCCTGCAACAGGAGGAAGAGCTGGGGCTGTGCCTGAGGACTAATGTTACCGGCAGAAGCGGGGACACAGGGAACTGAAGATGCCACTAGAGAGGTAAGTGCTTCATTGTGTATGTATATGTATGCAGTGTGTATGCATGTTGCATGTATATTACATGTATGTGTTTTCATGTTATATGGAGTATGTATGTATGTACATGCGTGGTACTGCTGTGCTATGTATAGGAGAGTGGTGGTGAAAACAATCACAGATGGTTCTGTGGCTGGGCTGTATATAATTCTGACTCCTAAACTATGTACATTACATGCACCTGACCCCCACACTCTGTACTTTACACACCTGACCCCTGCATGATGTATGTTACCCAACCCAGACCCCTGCACTATGTATGTTACATACTTCTGACCCTTCCACTCTGTACATACTTCTGACTCCAGCACTCTGTACATTACATACGTCTGACTCCTGCACTCTGTATTTTACATACCTCTGACTGCTGCACTCTATAAATTGTATACTTCTGACTCCTGCACTCTGTACATTACATACTTCTGACTCTTCCACTGTGTATATTACATACGTCTGACTCCTGCACTCTACATTGCATACTTCTGACTCCTGCTCTCTATATTACATACTTCTGACTCCTGCACTCTACATTACATATGACTGATTCCTGCACTCTGTACATTACATACGTCTGACTCCTGCACTCTACATTGCATACTTCTGACTCCTGCACTCTACATTACATATGACTGACCCCTGCAATCTGTACATTACATACGTCTGACTACTGCACTCTACATTACATACTTCTGACTCCTACACTCTGTATATTACATATTTCTAAAGCCTGCACTCTGTATATTACATACTTCTGACTCCTGCACTCTGTGTGCAAGCTCTAGTTTTAAGCCCCTCCCACTGTTAGCTCAATTTTGCCACACCCACCATCTGCTGTAGGGGCACTATGCACACCTCTATTTGCTCTGTCCCCATTGTCAGGGATTCGGGCTTTCAAAAGTTCTCAGGTATGTAAATCAATCACTGTCATTTGAATGTGATCCGACAGCTCCGGCTCCCCTGTCATTGAGCAGCTGCTGCAGGGGAGATCAGGGTGCGCCAACAACAGCTGGGCCATGGAGCCTATAGGTGACATCATGGATACCGAAATTCACAGAATGTCAGACTCACTGCTTTATAAACATAATCCTAAGTATGCTGCTTGTTTTGTATTCTCTTGTTATCCTTGAAGTAATATTTTGTTCCAGGGTAACAACAGAAAAGAAGTGAGGCTGGGAGCCTCGGATGGCAAATTGCAGTCAAATGTTCAAACACAATCTGACCACCAAAGGATCTCTCAAATAAAAACATTTTCTAAAAACATACAAATTGTCAGAGGGAGAGAGAAGAAACCATGTAAGCACCGGTCTTTGCCTAAGAAGGGTCAAAATGGGGGTGTCTGAAAAATCATGGGGTACCTACAGACAATCAACCCAACTGGCAAACATCATTTAAAGTGTTACTAAATACACAACAGTAAAATCTGTCTGTATATGCAGTAAACCATGCTTGTTATACTCACTGTGGAACTTAAGAAGTTAATTCTGTGCATTGTGTAAGAAGACTGTTTGATCATGTCTTCTCTGATCCTCCCCTTCTTCCACTGTCCCCTAATAATTTCCTTATAACACAGAGTCTATGGAGTCAGGCTGCACATGCTCAGTTAGGTGTGTATTGCTAGAGAGGTTTTTTTTTTTTCTCGGGAGGATGCATGTGATCAGCACAGGGCCAATCAGCACTGTCCAGACATAGGGTCAAGGGTCTTGCAGTCTCATAGGACAGTCAGAAAACTCCTCCTACAAGCTTTAACCAGTGCTTGGCTGGTCACAACACTGCTACAGTATATACTGCTGATGTGAAAAAGTATTTAGGAGTTTATATTTATTAAAAGAATTGTATTTCTATGTTCTGTGTACTGTGGGAGATTAGATATAGTGAATGCAGGGTCCTGGGTTTGGTAACACTTTAAAGCAGAACACTACAAAACTAAGATTAAAAAAAAAGTGAAACAGCTATTGCTGCATTCACCTTCAATCCAATGATTTTCCCTGCAGTACTTTTTGCCATGCGATGGCCTCAGTCGGATGGCTAGCATCAGTCAACCCACTTGCTCTGAGCCAGGTCACCCTGGACCTGCCCTGGTCTGTGACTGGACAATAAAAAGAGGTGTGGCACAGTGATAAGCTCATCTCTCTGCCACTCTGCTCTCTCCTCCTATCAACATGTTGTTTTTTTTTCAGCAGATTGGCTCCTTGGGTTGGTTCTTCCTCTCAATCTCCAACCCTGCTGTACAGGGACTGTAAGAGACTGATAGCAGAACACATTCAGATACACTGCTTAATTTTAAAAATGCATTTAAGGATTTATTCATGATTACATATCTGTATTAAATTGTGTCTTTTATATCTTTCTGGAGTTCAGCTTTAATTGTTAATTTAGAAATCACATCTGCTTTCCCATTTTTAGATACATCTGGTAAATAGATTAGTAAATACAGATTGTTTTATATGACATGCAGAATAATCTCTGTAGCATTCATACAGTTCCTAATCAAGTGGAGTTTATAGTCTATGGTCTGTCCACAGACATTGGGTTGGGTAGATTCTGCAGGCCCTCACACACTGTGCATTGGGACCTACCCAGGTCATCAGCCTTCATTGAATAACC
Source organism: Glandirana rugosa (assembly GCA_018402905.1). NCBI lineage: Eukaryota > Metazoa > Chordata > Amphibia > Anura > Ranidae > Glandirana > Glandirana rugosa. The sequence goes on from BLSH010024038.1 coordinate 60,056, forward strand.
ATACATGTGGTTCTTCGGATCCCTTGCTTTTCTCAGTATCAGGATGACAGATTGAGCTCTAATCAAGTCAAGACAAGCTTGATAATCTCACTGCAAAAATGTTAAAATTAGTAGCATAGTGTGTTTTAATTTGCACTTTGATGACCATCTATTCACACACAACCTAGGGAGCAAATGTAGATAAAAGTCAAATCAACTCTTCAGGATGCTTACATTTACAATGATACTGGGTGAATAATAGAATGGATGCACCGATACAAACACCGCCATAACATGACCACTGACAGGTAAAGAGAGTAACTTTGATTACCCCATGACAGTGGCATCTGAACGTGAGTGAGATACATTAGGCAGCAAATGAACATGTTGTTCCTGAAGTTGATGTGTCGACAGCAAAAACAAATAGACAGTTGTAAGGATTTGATTAACTTTGACAAGTGCCAAATTGTAATGGCTCAGGGTCTCCAAAATTTATAAACAAAGGGCCAGTTTACTGTCCCTGAGACGTTAAGAGGGCCAGACTGTGGACGGTGAGAGTAGAAAATGTCTCAGACTTGGTGGTCAGTAGGAGGAGGAATAGTTTGGGGTCATTGGGAAAAATAGTGCCCCATTATTGGTATCAGTGGGAGAAATAGTGGCCCATCATTGGTATCAGTGGGAGGAACAGTACCCCATCATTGGTATCAGTGGGAAGAATAGTGCCCCATCATTGGTATCAGTGGGAAGAATAGTGCCCCATCATTGGTATCAATGGGAAGAATAGTGCCCTATGTATCAATGGGAGGAATAGTGCCCCATCATTGGTATCAGTGGGAATAATAGTGCCCCATCATTGGTATCAATGGGAAGAATAGTGCCCCATCATTGGTATCAATGGGAAGAATAGTGCCCCATGTATCAGTGGAATAGTGCCTTATCATTGGTGCCAGTGAAGGAAATAGTTCCTCATCATTGGTATCAGTGGAAGCAACAGTGTCCTCCTCATTGGTATCAGTGGGAGGAATAGTGCTTCATCGTTGGTGTCAGTGGAAGCATTAGCTCCTCATCATTGGTATCAGTGGGAGAAATGGTTCTTCAATGTTGGGGTCATTGGAAGAAATAGTGCCCCATCATTGGTTTCAGTGGGAGCAATAGGGCTCCATCACTGGTGTCAGTGGGAGGAATAGTACCTCAGAAAAAGTTTCCTTTTAATTCTGGTTCTGCTAGGTGTCAGAACACACAGTACATTGCAGTTTGTTGTGTATGGGGCTGTGTAGCTGTAGACCAGTCAGGGTACCCATACTGACCTGTGTCCACAGCCAAAAGTACTTATGATGGGCACGTGAGCATCAGAACTGGATCACAGAGCAATGGAAGAAGGTGTGTAGGCAGGTGCAGTCTGGTGTCTCCACTGTAAGTGATGCTTAACTGCAGTGGCAATGAGAAGGCAGAGGAAGTCATGGGAAAAATGGTTCCTCTATGGTTTCCTGAGTCACTGGGGCAGCTGGGGCTGCCTCAGTGACTGGGGCAGCCAAATGGATGCTGGCTGCCCATGTGACTATGGTGGCCATCTTAGATGTGGCAGAGTCTATTTAGGACCCTATTCCCTGGGTTTGGCGCACTTTATGCAAATGGATAGAGTAGAGAAAGGTACCCATCTGTGAGGGACAGTACTAGCGATAGGGAAAGGTTCCTCATGAAGAGGGAAAGATCACATCTCTCTGGATATCTTACTAATTAGGCACGAGATGGTCAGACCGCATTCTGTCCCCTCTCAAAAGACATGTCGGTTCAACTGGAACCCACTTATTCACATTATTAGAATTGTGAGTGTGCCCGGCTGGGTAGCTGTTCCACCAGGTTTGTTGTGAACTGTTGCTGCATTACTTCAATACACGTTTTTCATTGCACCAGACTGTGTGAATTATTGCCGCCGCAACACGCTGCATCCCACCTACAGGTGGCCTGGTCTGATGAATTCCAGAATGGCTTGAGGGAAAAAAAACAATGATTTAAAGATGTTGAGTTGGCCTCCAAATTCTCCAGATCTCAATCCATAAATTCACTATAAAAACAGGTCCAATCCATGGAGGCCCCACCTCGCAATTTACAAGACTAAAGGATCCAACAGGGTGAGATATGCACACAAAGTAGTTCTTATAACTAAATAAATGGCGCATGTTAGCAAAATATCACTTAATGTAGGTTACCTCTGTTCAAACTCAACAAGTACATATACTGCACATGTGAGCGGGGCACAGTACTAGAGGAATGACTCCTGTAAGCGTCAGACCACTCTCTACTGCTCACTCACATAAGAGCAGCAAGGCAACACCAGAAATGGTAATTATAGCAATATTAAACCTGCTCTTATAGAGAGTTCTTCAGTGAATGCAGCATTGAAAACTTTGGCAGAGCAATATATATTTCCTAAGTGGAGGAAAGAGAAGTAGATGTAGCCCAGTGTCATCTGCTTAACAATTCAATTGGTCTTCAGCTAGCTCTCTGCAGTTTCAGTTGTATGCAAGAAATGTTGGCTAAAAGGGAATGAGGTATGATCAGAAACAGCACTTTTTCAGTAAAGAAACAGTAGAAGCTTCACAGTGATCACTGACTTGCAAAGTTAACTTTGTGGAACTAAGAGTAGCTTCAAAGTAATGCAAAGTATGGATGTCTGTGTATAGTGTCCAAGCTCAATGTATGTAATTAGACCTCCTTTGTATCAAAGATGTTAGCAGATGTAAAGAAGTAATGCTGTCTATACACAGTGTCTGTAAGGATGGGTTTTCACCCGCTCACCACACAGGAACAGATGATGTAGATGCTGTAGATAAGGGTGAATGGTCTCCAGCCTCTACCGCCTCACACCGCGGCTCTCCCGGATCTGTCGCCCCGCAGGGTGTATGGAACAGGAACAGGCCCCGATTGTAGGGCAAGATAATCAGGCTGTACACTGATGTCCTTCAGGGTATCTGGGTTTGTAAGTCTGTAGAAGTAAACCGCGACTCCACCACTTTCAGCAAAAGATTTGCTGCATACAGATCCACGCCAGTCCAGAGAGAGCGCACCATATAGTCTCTTCTGTTCTTATAGTCTCTCCCAGGAGGCTCTTTTTCTCCCAGAAGTCTCTTTCCATCAACCTGCTGGCAGCTGTAGTTTCACCCCAGTGCAGCCAGGGGGCAAATCCTTGCACGTAAGCTACATGTTCTCTTATCAGAGTCAAAATCAGCCAAACTGGAATGCTAGGGTAAAGCAGCTGCATTATAATTAATAGGATGAAACGTCTTCCGATTGCAGGGGATGTGAATACCCAGCTCCTGGCTACAGTAAGTATGTGTGTGCCATACCTCTGGGATCCCTGTGGAAGCTGGACTTATGATACTAGTCACCGCTACTACAGTGGTCACCAATAGCTTCTGGGTCCCGCATCAAGCGGCTTTTATGTTACATTGTGAACACAGGTGGTCGCCTGCTTGGAACAAGTGCCATTGAGAGCTTGCTTTGCATTCTCTCAATGAATGCAAAGCATTTTCTTATTGGACAAGGTGGAGAGACCCAATCTAGGACCTGGAATCTAGTGAAGATCACTGGAGTAGTGGTTCCTACTGCAGAGATTACCATATTCTAGAGGTATCCCACAGGTATGGTATATACACAAAATTACATTGGTCAAACTGGATCAATGTAACTATGCAAAAATATCCATACTTGGAAATCTTTTTTTAAGGTGAATAAATAGGTGGGGAGAGGTATTGGATGGGCAGTCTGTACTGGAGGATCGGAGAACAGGGATGAGGGAGAGAGGTAATAGAGGGAAGGGACATCAAAAGGAGATGTGTGGGGTCTGGCAAGGACACGGGGCACCATGGTGAGCTGAGATATAACTATAGCAGTGTAGTTAGAGAGAAAAGCAGAGAGTGGTGTGTATTCCAAACAAGGGAACCATATTTTCTGAAATTTGGAGTATCAACTCTGCAATATGTTTTCAAACTGTAGGAAGAAGCCAAAACCCCTGAAGTAGACCCATACAACAAAGAAAGTACATGCAACATGCAAACAGGCAAGTCCAAACTCAGAATACAATATTTAGAACTCGGGAACTGCCAAGGAACATTGCAAACCTCTGCTCAACCACGTATTCAAAGCTCCCAATCAACGGCTTTATGTGCTATGAAGACCCACATACTCTTAAACATGTTACTAAATAATGTACAACAAGATGTTTCACATCCCCAAAAAAAAAAAAACACTCCAGCCATCAGACGCCTGTGCCATTCAAAAAGCAAGAAAAGAAAATAGTCAATAATAGAAAAATCATTATTTTGTCTAAATAGAGCCTAATCATAAGTGTACAGCTGTGTTTCATGTGGATCCATTTGGATAAATACCAGGCTTTTTGCCAGCAGCTGGGATTTCCTGAAGCTGAGAGCTTAACATAAAATTAGCATGATCTAATTAACGCTTAGATGATGTTGTGCCAAGCCAAATATACAACGGAAGCAGAAAAAAGTAATAGTGCAATAAAATGTGCAGATCATATCCGTGAAAGAAGAATTTGGGGGCTATATGTAATTTGATTTGCACAATTGAGAAAGCAGTTCCATTTTTATTGTTCTGTTATTCGGTATTCCAGGAAATAAGAGGGAAATACTTAATTCTGCCACCTGCACGGCAGCTGTTACCGCACTGATTAATTCATTATAAGATCACCAACTCCAATACCAGCTGGAATGGTGAATGAGGGCAGGTCTTCAGGCAGCCAAGTGAATTCTATTACCATACGTAATACAAGGTGCGCACTGAATATTGATGGGCACAACACACAGATTTTGGAAGCTGGATACACTGAATAATAATGAAAGGGAGGAGAGAGCAGTTTTAGCCTTTTGTCTGGATTCAAGCTTTGTTTACTAATTCAGACTTTAAGCAGGTAGAGGGCAATGTGGCTGATGTAGCAACCCATAGCATTTGACACTATAACTCTATAACACTATAAAAGGACAATTCTATTCAAGTATGTATTCTTAAAGATGAACCCTAGGCTTCCTCTAGAGGTGGCTATGGTTTCCTTGAGCTGTGCTTAACTGACCTCCAATGTAGGGTTGCCACATCATCCCTTTAATCCAGGACACATATGAATTACCCAGATTCTGAGGCCAATTTAATGCAGATAAGGTACCAAGTGAGTTTAATTACCACCTTAATCTTCCACAGAACCTGTGTAATTAATGTGTCCTGGATTAAAGGGATGATGTGGCAACCCTACTCCAATGTGGTGGTGTCTTCATAGTTTTAGGTCCAACACCACTTGGCAGAGCCAACACCAACAGCATGACTCTAAGGGCTTGTTTACAATTGCTTCAAAACAGGGCGTTAGATAGGCTTTGTTAAAGCTCTGTTAACACCAGTCAACGCCCATGTGTCTAAATTAAATGGTTAACTTACAGTCCTGTTTACACCTTGCATTGGCTTTGCTTTGATTCAGCTTTGCATCAAAAATTATACCCCAGGTAGCTTTAGCCAGGCTTCAAAGCCTCTTCAATGCCTCCATAGAAGTCTATGAGGAAGCTTGTTTGAAGCTCACTTGAAGCACCTGCGGCTTTTCAGAGGCTGTAATTCAGCTTTAGCTTCGCTTTGTTTTGGAGAAATTGCAGGTGTGAGATATCATCAAACACACAGAGCATCAGCCAAGCTTCAACAAGGCTTCAAAAGTGCTTCACAGAAAGCCTCATCAAAGCCTTGTTGAAGCCTTGTTGGAGCCTTGTTGAAGCCTCTTCGAAGCACCGCTGAAGCCTCAAAAACACATCATAAAAACTTGTTGAAGCTGTATGAGTTTTAATGAGCGTTGAAGCCGAAGCAAGTGTAAACTAGCCCTAAGGGTGGAATTCTGACCATCACTGTAAGGAAAGCATTCTTCCCAATGACCGCCAGCAGACTAATCTTAGAAGGGGTGTCCTGAGACCTAAAAATTATTGTAAGGGTTCCTGTGGGGTTAAATGGTTGAGAAAGGCTGCACTAGAGGCTGGAAATCATTGTAGCGGGCACAACTACTCCAATTATCTCCACTTGCTCCTGGGTCCCGTGCTGAGTGGCTGATCTGCTGTATTGTGAACTCAGGAAATCGCTCATTTGGCATGGCTGCTATTTAGGGAATCAGAGTGCAAAACATTCTCTGATTGGATGAAGTGGAGAGGTGGGGTGATGAACTCATGATCTCTATCTTATCCAATCAGAGAACACTTTGCATTCAATGAGAAATGCAAAGTGTTCCCTGAATGGCACCCGTGAAGATTAAGCAACCACCTGTGTTTAGTAACCAGCAGGGAAACCGCTCGGCATGGGACCCGGAAACTAGTGGCAATCATTATAGTATTGGTGCCTATTACAGTGATTTTTAGCTTTCACACAGATCCCACAGGTATGACACATACATATTTATATTGATCCAAGCTGGTAAAAATTGTCAGACCTAAACTTCAGCTTTAACTCAAGAGAGTACCCATATTGCTCTCAGCCTCTCCTCTCTCTCTCTCAAATCTCCAAATTTTTTTTGGCTGCTGTGATCTGACTTCAGTGTTAGGCTGCATTCACACCTGAGTGACACGTTTTCGGGCATATTTGGAATCGTTTTGGCACGTGTTTTGTAGCGCGACATCGGGCGTTTGCAAACGCCCGATGTTGCGGTAATACGAGCGTTTGATGCTTTTCCATTGATTCTATGTCGATTCGCGCGACAAAAATACCTCCGGGAGTAGTTTGAGCATCAGGCGTTTGGCTTCAGGCGTTTTTGAGTGGAACCGTCTCCATTCAGAAACATTGATTTTTTCCCCTCTAATGTTTTGTAGCTTCAGGCATATTTGAGCTACAAAACGCTCAGGTGTGAATGGAGCCTAAGAGGGTGGCTGCTTTCATTCTCCATGGTCCATGTAAGATGCCTCTGAGGATGCATAAGATAGGTATACCAGGAAGATGCAGGCTACTGCATACATCATTCTCAGTTAAATGAGAATCCACTTATTATATACATTAAGTATACACATATTATATAAATATGCACATAGGCTATAAACACACACATACAATATAAATCAACTTCCAAAAGTTTTTGCAGGCCCAGTTACTTCCATGTAAAAGTAGCAGTGACACCATCAGGCTGGGTTCACACTGGTACGACATCACATGACAGTCGTGCGACTGTGGATCTGACTTTGCCCTGTGACTTGAAGTCCGACATCCATCCGACTTCATGCCCCGGGTGGGGATGTCACAAGGGGGTGGGGCCTCTGGATGACTATAAGTATTGGCACATGGCGGCCCAAGCATTAGAGCGTGAGAGAGCGTTGAGTCAACATTGGAGAAAGAACAGAGCATAGACAGGAGGCCCGGCAGAGGCAGAAGATAGCGGACAGAGGAGAAGAACCGAAGAAGGCTAGAAGACATCAGCAGAGAGCAGAGGAGAACCGGCAGAGGGAGAAGACATTGCCAGAAGAGGGAGAAGAGATGGAGAGGGGAGAAGAAATCGGAAGAGACGCCGGAGCTGCCTTAATAAAATACTATAAAACCTTTGTACTCTGCTTATTTTTGACACTTTTTTTTTTAGGTGAATGGGTAGGGGTACAATGTACCCCATACTCATTCACATAGGCTGGGGGGCTGGGATCTGGGGGCCCCCTTTTTAAAGGGGGCTTCCAGATTCTGATAAGCCCCCCACCCGCAGACCCCGACAACCACCGGCCAGGGTTGTCGGGAAGAGGCCCTTGTCCTCACCAGCATGGGGACATGGTGCTTTGGAGTGGGGGGGGCACAGGGCTCCCCTTCCCCAAACCACCCACCCCCCCATGTTGAGGGCATGTGGCCTGGTATGGTTCGGGGTGGGGGGGCTCGCTCGTCCCCACCCCCTTTCCTGACCTGCCAGACTGCGTGCTCGGATATGGGTCTGGTAAGGATTTTAGGGGGGCCCCATGCCATTTTTTTGGTGTGGGGGTTCCCCTTAAAAGCCATACCAGACCGAAGGGCCTGGTATGGTCTTGGAGGGGGAACCTAATGCATTTTTTTTTTAATTTGACGTGGAGTTCCCCTTCAAGATCCTCAGAGCACAAGTCGCATGCCAAAGTCGGATCAGTTAAGACGATGATCCGACTTTGATCCGACTTCAATGATATTCAATGGGCTGAAGTAGGATCAAAGTCACACCAAAGTAATGCGGGAACCTTTTTCAAAGTCGGACCGACTTGTGTCGGACCAGTTAAGATGGCTCTCATAGGGAAACATTGATTTGCATACGTCATGCGACTTGTGCTCACAATGTCGGAGCGTTTGTCGTTCAAGTGTGAACTCGGCCTCACTGTGCTGTATATAGTCTGTGCAGAGAGAAGAGCTGTGGGAGGGACCCAGCAGACCCCACCCACTACAAGCTGCGTACAAAAACTACAGGAGGGGACGGAGGCAAGACCAGTCACCCTGCACAAGAAAACAGAGCAGCAATGACCTGTCTTTGTTACAGATTAATGCACAGATCTGAAACAAATACCCAAAGCACACCAAGATTCAAGTTAAAATACACATGACTGCATTTAGACAGTTTATCTCAGGGTTCAGGTTCAAAGTGGGTGGATAACCAAAATGTTATCACCAAGGCAGGATTAAAGGGTAAATTCTCCAACAGGGTCACCTGTTCTGGTGACAAACGTCTAAGAAGGGAATTATCTTCAGCCCAGGTTCACACTAGTGCGATCTCAGACATCACATGTGATTTGCACCCGCACCGCAGGTGTGGATCACATGCAATGTCTGTGCGATTCTAGTTCAGCCATACAGTTGTATGGCTGAACTCGCGTTGGATTCGCACACAAAAAGGTGCAGGGACTTTTTTCTCCTGCACTGGAATCGGATTGCATGGGTGTTCACACCCATGCGACCTGATTCCTGTCCGAGTTCGCACTGCAATCTGTGAACCGATCTGGGGGTATCATTAACCACTTGCCGACCGCCGATCGGAGATTGACGGCGGCAAAGTGGCTCTGTAACGCAAAACGCCGTCATACGACGGCGGCTGCGATACAGAGATACTGTGAGCGCGCGCGCGCCGCCGGAGGTGCGCGCGCACGCTCACTGTGTTCGGGGGGGCCAGGGAGCGGGTGCGGCGGCTTCGATTGCCGCCGGCCACCCGCGATGCCCCCCCCGGAGCGAAAGAACGGAGGTCCGTGTAAGTAAACACGGACCTCCGCTCTGTGTGAGGGGGAAGGGATGTGATCACAGCCTTCGTGTACACGAAGGCTGTGACCACTTCCCTTCCCCAGCTAGGCAAGCCCCCCTACAGTAAGAACACGCCCAGGGAACACAGTTAACCCTTAGAGCGCCCCCTGCAGGTTAACCCCTTCACTGCCAATGGCATTTACACAGTAATCAGTGCATTTTTATAGCACTGATCGCTGTATAAATGCCAATGGTCCCAAAAAAGTGTCAAAATGGTCCGACATGTCCGCCGCAATATCGCAGTACCGCTAAAAATCGCAGATCGCTGCCATTTTTTAGTAAAAAATAAAAAAAAAATAAAAACCCCAAAAATGAATTCTCATCATCCGTAAACGCGACCACTTTTGCGCAAACCAATCAATAAACGCCGATTGCGATTTTTTTTATCGCAAATATGATGAAGAATATAAATCGCCCAAAAACGGTGAAAAAAAATGTTTTTCTATATTTTTTTTTTGGATTTTTATTTTAGCAAAAAGTAAGAAATTTGGGTTTTTTTGCAAAATTGTCGCTCTTCTTTTGTTTATAGCGGCGATCAGAAATGACGCAGAGGTGATCAAATACCACCAAAAGAAAGCTCTATTTGTGGGAAAAAAAGGACGCCAATTTCGTTTGGGTACAACGCCGCACGACCGCGCAATTGTCAGTTAAAGCGACGCAGCGCCGAATCGCAAAAAGGGCTCCGGTCCTAAAGCTGGAAATCCTTCCGGTCCTTAAGTTTTTAACATTGTTTTGACACCCGCAGCGGTTCACAGAAGGCAGTGTGAACTGCCTGCGGGGGAGATGCAATGCAGGAACCAGCGCTGTAAATTCTTTTAAAACCTTCCATGCCCCAACAGTAGAAAAAAAGTTTATATTCACACAATAAAAGTATGCGAATACAAAATATGTATTGAAATGCTGGAAGCCTCTAGATGGGGGCTGGGTGTCACCGTTGGGGAATGAATGTTCTGGAGGGGGTTTGGGGACTCTGTAGCAGACTTGTTGGCCCTGGAGTAAATTAGGTTTCAAGAGGGAGCTGGGGGCAACTATGGGGGACAGGGTCCCTGCAGGGGGTTTGGGGAACTCTCCAGGAGGCTGGGGGTTTTACAGGGGCAATGTGGGAGACTGGAGGGCGCTACAGGGGTTGGGGACAATGTGGGACATTGTTGACACTATGGAGGGATGGAGGTTTGCAGAAAGTAGAGGACACTGTGAGAGGTTGGCAGGCACTGTGAGGACTGAGGACTCTTAGGAAGCCTGGGGGGCACAGTTGAGGGAGGTGCTGGCCACTATGGAAGGCTGGGTGGCACCATCGGAGATGGGAGGCTCTGCAGGAGGTTAAGGGGACCTGCACCTAGCTCAGGAAGAGGGTGGCCACAGCCTGGTGGTTAGAAACACCATCTAGAGAACAAAATCTTTGAGAATTATTAGTGTCAAGGGACGACTGGGGCAAACAGAATACATTAAAGTTCCAAGTGCAGATGTGCATTGGACAAAAAAAAAAGAATTTAATTGCTGCTTTTCAGCCTCAACTTAAGCACCTTTTCTGAACATTAATGAAATTGTCCTTGAGGAACAGGTACAACTATAATTTATTCAGCTCCATGGAATAGAAGGCTGGGCTGTCTGAGGTTATAGTGGTGACCTCGCCTTGTGAGTCATTAGAACTGCATTGGAATGTCAGAATTAGAAGTGCTCTGTCTTAATTCCCTCATCATTCTTCTATCTATTGCATTCTGGAAGACACCTAGAAACCACGTGGGTATATTCAGGGCGCAGAGGCAGGGAGGCAGCTTTTCCCTTTATAACTATTCCCCGCATACACCCTCCACTTTAGGTCCTCGTCCTTCCTCCCCCCTAGAGGTTCACATTTTTTCAGTAATAATCATGATATAAATTTACTAATTTTTAGTAGAAAGGAAATAAGAGACAGAGAATATTATCTTTATTGCAATATTGTTTATATACTGTATAATAAAGCCAGAAAAAACACCTACAATTGGAGTGTTTAATAGAGAAACATGGGGATAATGGCAATGTTGTTTGATAGTAACAGACCTATAGGAGGCTAAAGTTGGTATTGTCCTCTAAACAGTGGTGACATAAACTAAATCTATGGTCACTGCATGCACTTCTATAACATCAGCATTGTAATAACAATAATGACAATCAGGGCCGTCTTTAATATTGATTGGAGCCTGGACAAACATTTTCTTGGGCCCCATACAATTTCACTCTCCACCTGCTCTGAGACATTTAATAAATAGCAGCTAGACTCAAAATCAGTTTACTAAATCAGATCAGACAGCGATTGTGATTGGTTGACAGAGGTTGCAGTATATCATTACCGCTTACTGACTGGTTGCTAGAGGTTACAGCAAATGATTTCTTCTTGCTGATTGGTTGCCAGAGATTACTGTACATCAAAATTGTTCACTGATTGGTTGCTTGAGGTTACTGCACAATATTACTGTTTACTGATTGGTTTGTAGAGGTTACAGCACATCATCTCCTCGCTGCCTGCATACCATGTACTGGGGAGGTCTATTTATCAATAGACAGAAAGCTTCTAGGGATCCTAAAACTCCAGGGATCAGTGGCACTGCTGGGGGAGGGGAGGGTGTGATCAATGTAAATGCAGATTTTTTTTAGTGACTACCAATATAAAGAGGAGTTTCAACACTGGCCACCAATGTAATAGGGGTTTACACTGACCACTAATGTAATAGAAGTATTCACAGTAATCTCCAATGTAAGGAGGGATTTACATTGACCACGAATGTAAGGGGGACATTTACACTGACCACTAGTGTGAATGAAAGGATTCTTTATCAAGCCCCAATGTAATGAGAAGATTTACACTGACCACCAATGTAACTGAGACATTTAACATGTGTTCACATTTGCAGTGGCATTAATTGTTAATGACACCTTCGCACACCTGCTGACATGTGTTGCGGCACTGTGTGATTGTGAAAAAGGGTTAGGGAATTTCTTACACATATCTAGCACATAGAGCAGCCCATTGAAATGGATTGGCCGCCCTACATGTGAACTACATCTTTAGCAACCCTGTCAGTACACCTTTGCATCCTAAATCCCTGCTAACCTCTGCAGTCCAAACCTCCCCAATCCTCTCCACTCCAACCCCCCCCCCCCCTTTTAACTCTACCTGCCTTCTCTGCTCATCTTTGCACCCACCTTCCTTACTTCTATGCATCCCCTCCTTGCTCACCTGTGCACCCCAAAATGTAATTCCTTCTCTGCCTGCCTCTGCACACCCCACACTACCCTCCCCCCACCCTATTGGCTCCTTGTTTACTGATATCACTTCCGGTACGCCGAACTTCCAGTTTCCACCTCCCGGCGCTGGTGCGTTCCAGAGGAGCTACAGAGCATACAGAAGGCCTTGCGCTTAGGTCTGGCGTGCTTTGTCTTCATTTTTATTTACCCCCCCACTAGGCTTAACAACCACAGGTGCAGGCAGGACTTTACCCCTTTACCTTCACAGTGGGCAGCATTCAGTGTAGGCGATGGTGGATATGAATGCCGCCTTTATTTACATATGAATGCAACTGGCCACCACTATTTACGTATGAATGCTGCCGCTATTTACATATGAATGCCGGTTATTTACATGTAAACACGGGGTTTGCAGGTGAGTCATCTGTACACAACAATAGGACAGATATGGGCAGCATATTAGCAGCATTTTACACTGAGATATCGGGACACAGCACAAGTTTGAAACTTCAAGGGATAAGGGAATTTAAACTGGGATAGTTGGTAAGTATAAGGCAGCTGCTTTGGGCCCCACAACAATGGCAGGGCCCAGGGCAGATACCCCTTTTTCCCTGCCTTAAAGACGACCCTGCAGACAATCATTGTTTTCGACAATCCAATATAAGCTTACTTGAATAATCACCTTTCATGTTATGAGCTGTCTGCCTGTCTGCTGGCCGTCTCTTTCCACAACTTACTGGATTCCCTGCATGCTTTGCAGCTTCTCCTCTGCTGTTTACTTTCCATTTCTCATGACTACATATCCCATGGTACCTTGCAATCATTGATACAGTACCTGTATTGACCCCGCCTCCTAAAATTCCTCCTCCCAGCATCTCTGTAGTTCAGAAGGCAGAATCTGTGAAATGTGTGACACCACAGTGCCTACTCACAGGACATAGTGACTATGTGTCACAGAATTCAAGGAAGTAAATGCCCCCATATTTCTGTCAAACAAACATCCCTCCTTGCTCCCAGCAAAATCCACCCCAGCAAAACTCTAACCCATTCCTTCCTCCAGCAAAAATCTACCCCCGCCCTCCCTAAGCAAAGATCTCAGCTGAAATACTTACCACACCTCCAAGTAAAGAAATCTTGCCTCTGAGGTCTGTAAAGCGTTTCTGTAGGAGTGCCTCAGTGTTAGCAAGTGAGACCAAAAAACAAACAAAACCAATCAATGTAATGTGGTCCACCGGCCGTCTCAGGCGTAGGCGCCGCAGGTGGTCTGTGCATTTCCCCAGCTGCTATGGTGTTTAGGCATAACGTTGGCGGGAACCCCCCTTAGGCCCGGGGTTTAAATTGGCCTGAGATGGCCGGTGGACCACTTCACATGCTCCCATCACCAGGAAGGGATCCTATCTCAGTCACTGTCTTTGCACACTCCAGGTAACCTGACACACATTACATAAATTGGTTTTGTTTGTTTTGGTTGTTTGTTTTTTTTGTACTTCATGTTTAACTATAGGCACATCCACCCGAACTGTGTCAATCTGCGCCATCAAAGTGGTCTGACATGTGTGGATGGCTTCCATAAGCTGCCTCAGTGTGGGTTCAGTAGCTTCCCCTTCACCTACAGCGTTCTCTATACTCGCCGGCCGGGTCTGTTTAAGGCCTGTCTGGGATGCATCATCCTCCCACTCTCGGTCGGTGTGGGGTTGCGTATCCGCAAAATGCTCCCTGATGGTGGCTTGGTGTCTACCCTTGCCTGCAGGGTCCTTTAGCTTAGGTGTGGGAATGCGGGACTCACCATTAGCTTGCGGCTTCGGCCTGTCCCTAGGCGGCTTCCCGCTGGAGGTGGAGGCACCGGTGCCATCTTTGGAGGGCTGCATGGCCTGTGATGACGGGGACGTTATCAGATTTTGCAGCTGCGGCGGTCCGATTTTCCCCATTCAGATTAGTCCTGGAGGGTCACGGGAACTTGCCCTGTTTGGTCCGGTGGGTGAACGGTCAGGATCTGTACAGGATACGGCTCAGGATCTTATGGTGCCAGAGGAGCTCTGAGTCCGAGCTGTTCTGCTGGCCACGCCCCCCCCTTGTTTTTTGGTTTTTGGTCTCACTTGCTAACACTGAGGCACTCCTACAGGAACGCTCACATTCAATAGTCCCTTCTGGGAACACATAGATCATTCAATTACAATCTATATTCCATCCACACACACATTCATTCACACACAGATATATATTTAGTCATGCTTTTATTCATTCAGACAAATCCGGTTTCCTTTGCAGATAGAACTAGAGTTGAGCGAACATCTGGGCGTTCGGGTTCGGAGGGTCCGTACAAACTTTGGGAAAAAGTATGGGTCACTTACAGCAACAGCTGGAACCTGGCCATATAGGAGTAGGCAATGGTTTTTGAACAATAATCTGTCCCTCTAAGCAACAACTGGAAACTCTCCCTTTAGAACTAGGAGATGATTTTTGAACAATAATGTGTCACTTACAAACAAGTTTTTAGTAGAGGATCAAGATTTCCCTCTCAAAGGTCAACAACGAATCTCCCTGTCTA
>BLSH010024038.1:85612-105888 GCA_018402905.1 Glandirana rugosa
ACTCCTACTCCACATCCACCCCCCTTCCCATTTTTTAAATTTGATTTTAATTTATTTTCCCTCTCCCCATTTTTTGTAGGGCACTTGCCCTAGTTTGAAGATGATTTTAGAACAGTTATATGGCTTCTACCATTAATTAATACTTTTCAGACACAGTTTGAAGATGATCCACATTCACCTCCATTTTTGCATTTTTTAAGTTTTTATTTTTTTAAAAATATTTAAAGTTATTTCCCTGTCCCCATTTTTTTGTAGGGCACTTGCCCTACCCTTACCCCCATTTTACTTCCTTTTGCAGCCCTCTGGGGCTTTCCATGACTTTCCTACAGCCATTTTTGTGCCTAAAAGTTCGGGTCCCCATTGATTTCAATGGGGTTCGTTGTCCGTGCGATCGTTCGGGTTCCGTCCGGACCCGGACCCGGACTTTGTCCCGAAGTTCGGACGGACCAGCAGAACCCGAACGTCCAGGTGTTCGCTCAACTCTATATATGAGGCATAATGAGTCTTTTGAAGAAGTCATTTTTTTTTCAGATGTTTTTGAAAAATGTGGAAAAAAAATGAAAACACGTTTTTTTTACACAAAGTTGTCCATTTATAACATATTTCCTACACATAGCATGTACATAGCAAAACTGACACCCCAAAATACATTCTGCTACTCCTCCCGAGTATAGCAATACCACATGTGTAAGTCTTTTACACAACCTGCGCACATACAGAGGCCCAACATCCAAATAGTACCATCAGGCGTTCTAGGAGCATAAATTACACTTATAATTTCCTGAGAACCACACATCATGAAATAGCATGATGTACATACCAAGAATTACACTCCAAAATAAGTTCTATTGAGGAAAGGGTAAAAAATAAGTATTACCTGTGGTTTTAGTAGTGTCCACCGAGGAGAGCATTGGTCCAGGCAGCAGGCAGGGATGTGCTTAGTGACGGCAATAGTAGTTATCCAGAAAGCAGGAAGGAATATTGTTTATAGTTAGTACAAGGACATTGTCAGCACAGCCAAAGCATATGTCCATAGAAATTGTCCAGACAGCCAGCACAGCCATAATATTGGTCCTGGTACATTGTCACCTGCAGTCACTCACTGTACAGCTCTCCAGTCCTTCATAAACATGCTGCCTCTTGCTACAGCTAATTTCTTCCATAGTCCAGGTAGCAGGCAGAGGTGCGGTCAGGTCATGCAGCAAGCAGAGGCATGATGGCAGTAAGTCAACAGCAGGCTGAGGGCCTCATTCGGGTAAGACCTGTGCACAGGGGCACAGGGGTAGAGGCTTCTCCCACCCTTTGCTTTGAAGCCTCCGGGCAAACAGTCCCTAATCCGGAAATTACAAAAAAAACAAAAAAATTGTTTTCTCCATCCGTCCAGAAAAACTAATTCTGGTGCCCCTCACATATGTGAGACCCCTGTGTACTACTGTAGCAGGGCAATAGATCAGTACAAGTGGTAGGCAAAAGCATAATCGATAACAAGCCAGGGTCAGTTCACGTGCAAGCAGTCCAAACTGTAGGCAGAAGCGTAGTTGATAAAACAGGCCAGGGTCAGTGCACGTGCAAGCAGTCCAAACAGTGGGCAGAAGCGTAGTTGATAAAACAAGCCAGTGTCAGTTCACGAGCAAGCAGTCCAAACGTTAGGTAGAAGCATAGTCGAAAAACAAGCCAGGGTCAGTTCACGTGGAAGGAAGTGGCATGGTTATTTGGGAAAGCATGAAAATGGTCAGCACAGATGGATGATAAAAATTGGGGAATAATGGGCTAATATTTTATGGATGTGTGGTACACTCTGAAGCATTCACCAATGCAAAGGCCAGGTTCGGAGGGACACTGGGGACAATGGAAGCTGGTATCTTTACGGAATCCTCTCTTGCTGCATACTCTGCATATTTTTTGCCGTCTTCGGCCTGTTTCAGATGGGGGGATCGGGTCCGGGAAGTGGCGCTCATGAAGTCGGCTAACCGCATCAGAGCTAAAGTTTTCTGGAGGGGGGCTTTCTGGATAAATGAGGGACGTGACAGTTTCTTCTATGAATTTTAGTAAGGGGGCAGGGTTTTCTGTGGATTTACTAAAGATTATGTAGGCATTATACATGGCCAAATGAATTAGATAAAGGGCTATCTTCCTGTACCAGAACCAGGACCTCCTTATTGCCAAATACGGTTGGATCATTTGGTCGTTGAAATCCACCCCCCATGTAGAGATTTTATTCCTGGACGCAGGATGGCTTTTGAACGGGGCCTCTTCTTCTCGGAACCTCAACAGTGGTGTTGTCATGGATGGTGGACATCATGTGAACATCACGGTTATCCCTCCACCTCAAGGCCAGCACTTTGTTGCATCGCAACGTTGCTTTTTCTCCCTTTTGCAATCTCTTGTTCACAATAGATTGTGGGAAGCCTTTCCTATTCTTCCTTATGGTTCCGCAGGCCAGGGTATTAACAAGGTACAGATGTTTGAGAAGGGGCAAACTGGTATAAAAATTGTCCAGATATAGATGGTATCCTTTATTGAGCAGTGGGTAGGCCAGGTCCCATACGATTTTTCCAGCTGTGCCTATGTAGGTCGGGCAGTCAGGGGGCTGGAGCTGGGAATCTCTTCCTTCATATATGCAGAATGCATACAGATATCCCGTGGCTCTCTCGCAAAGTTTATATAATTTAACGCCATATTTTGCTTTTTTGCTGGGAATATACTGCTTTATTCCTAGCCGGCCTGAAAAGGGTACCAGGGACTCATCAACACAAATATGTTGCTCGGGGACATAAAGTTCTGAAAATTGCTGGGTAAAGAAATTTATGAGTGGGCGAATTTTATTTAATTTATCGTAATTGGGATGATTACGGGGAGGGCACTGAGTGTTGTCACTGAAATGAAGGACTCTCATTATCATTTGGTATCGGGACCTGGGCATTACAGAAATATACATGGCCATGTGGTGGATGGGGTGGGTGGACCAGTAGGCGTTTAGTTCATTTTTTTGGTAATCCCCATGTTTATGGTGAGGCCCATAAACAATTTGAATTCTTGCAAGGTGACATCTTTCCATTCAAATGGACGGGCATATGAGGATGGGGGGTTGTTTGCAATAAATTGCTGGGCATACAAATTAGTCTGGTCCACGATCATCTGAAGAAAGGTGTCGGGCAAAAATAGAGAAAAAAAATCAATTTCTTTTAAATTTTGGACATTGACCTGCACACCTGGCTGTGCGGTGGGATTGTCATGGTCTAGGGCTGCATGAGTGCTGCTGGCACTGGGGAGCTACAGTTCATTGAGGGAACCATAAATGCCAACATGTACTGAAACATACATGATCCCCTCCCTTCAAAGACTGGGCCACAGGGCAGTATTCCAACATGATAACGACCCCAAACACACCTCCAAGACGACCACTGCCTTGCTAAAGAAGCTGAGGGTAAAGGTGATGGACTGACCAAGCATGTCTCCAGACTTAAATCCTATTGAGCATCTGTGGGGCACCCTAAAATGAAATTTGGAGGAGCACAAGGTCTCTAACATCCATCAGCACTGTGATGTCGTCATGGAGGAGTGTAAGATGACTCCAGTGGCAACCTGTCAAGCTCTGCTGAACTCCATGCCCAAGAGGGTTAAGGCAGTACTGGAAAATATTGGTGACCACACAAAATATTGACACTTTGGGCCCAATTTGGACATTTTAACTTGGGGGGTACTCACTTTTGTTGCCAGCAGTATAGACATTAATTGCTGTGTGTTGAGTTATTTTGAGGGGACATCAAATTTACACTGTTATACAAGCTGTACAATCATTACTACATTGTAGAAAGTGTCATTTCTTCAGTGTTGTCGCATTAAAAAGATATAACAAAATGTTTGCAAAAATGTGAGGGTTGTACTCACCTTTGTGAGATACTGTATATATATATAATATTATATATATATATATATATATATATATATATATATATACACACAGTATATATACACTATGTTACCAAAAGTATTGGGACACCGGCCTTTATATGCCCATGAACTTTAATGGCATCCCAGTCATAGTCCGTAGGGTTCAATATTGAGTTGGCCACCCTTTGCAGCTATAACAGCTTCAACTCTTCTGGGAAGGCCGTCCACAAGGTTTAGGATTGTTTCTATGGGAATGTTTGACCAGTCAAGTTCCTCCACCCCCAAACTCACTCATCCGTGTCTTTATGGACCTTGCTTTGTCCACTGGTGTGCAGTCATGTTGGAACAGGAAGGGGCCATCCCCAAACTGTTCTAACATAGTTGGGAGCATGCAATTGTCCAAAATGTCTTGGTATACTGATGCCTTAAGAGTTCCCTTCACTGGAAATAAGGGGCCAAGCCCAACCCCTGAAAAACAACCCTACGCCATAATTGCCCCTCCACCAAATTATTTCAACCAGTGCACAAAGCAAGGTTCATAAAGACATGGATGAGCCAGTTTGGGGTGGAGGAACTTAACTGGCCTGCACAAAGTCCTGACCTTAACCCAATAGAACACCTTTGGGATGAATTAGTGTCAAGACTGCGAGCCAGATCTTCCCGTCCACATCAGTGCCTGATCTCACAGATGTGCTTCTGGAAAATGATCAAACATTCCCATAGGCAAACTCCTAAAGCTTGTGAACAGCCTCCTCAGAAGAGTTGAAGCTGTTAAAGCTGCAAAGGGTGGGCCAAAAAGGAACCTTAAGGACTAAGATTAGGATGCCATTAAAGTTAATGTGCGTGTAAAGGCAGGCGTAGCAAATACTTTTGGTAATATAGTGTATATATATATATATATATATATATATATATATATATATATATATTGTAAGAGGACAGGCTAAACTGGTATTGCCAGCAGCAAACCACACACATATATATATATACTGTATACAGATGAGGTAATCTCAAAATTGAGCAGCTGATTATTAATAATTGGTTCTAAATTATATTTATCCCTTTCTTTCAATAGAGAACATATTTACTCTAATTATAGCATCCATTACCAGTTGACCACACCACCCTTTATGGTTTCAGGGCTATTGATAACCACTGCTAGAAGAATGGATTAAACTCAGTCTTGCCTGTTGTGCTATAAAAGTTTAATGCTAGGTATCGTTAATTATCCTTCGACTCTCACTAGAGGTTAAGCAATGTTTATTAAGCTGTAGGGCGGCACAGAGAACTTAAGAATTTGCTATAAGAAGGTGTGATGACTATAAAATGGGATGGCGAGAGGTAAGCCCAATCACAAAGACTTGCATCTATTTTGTTCTGCTTCAAAATAAATACAGGTTTTTGTATAATGTCGCTTTATACAACTGGTGACTCAGCTTCCTGAGTTCTGATGCCAGCTGCTTATATACAATAAGCTGGAGTATAGGGATAAAGAGACGCCATAAATGTATGATTATATAGATATCATTGGTCCAGTAACACTGACTCCGGAGCAAGCATGACGTGAACTTCTCTTAATAGAAAACAGCAGTGTTTCTACGCCTGCTGAGCACAGATATGAACGGGGATCACTCTCCCCCTGTAAAACGGGCAGAGCGAGCAACTCCAAAGAACCCGCATGGAGCAATTTTTAGAGGAGCACTGTGATATATGTAGCTGCCAAGTGAACTAGTAACTCAACACTAAATCCCCTTACTTTTAAAGTGCATACCAGGGCAAATAAATGAAAAACACATTCAGTACATTTATGCAATTCATGCACATTTCCCCATCACTTTTTTTTATTTTTTTATAATCTTTATTTTCAACTTTTTTCAAAACTGACAAATAATAATAACAAAGAAGGCATTCCATATGAAAATATCAAAGTACACAGTACAAGTAGGACGTGTGACCAGTTACAAGTACATGTATCCATCAGATTTACATAGTTTTGTATTTATTGCAAAGTTTATTTATACATATCTATGTTTTTAATATTGTGTCTATGACAATGTTTTATGTGTAATAAAATGTATATAGATATTTATTCTGTTCTCATTTGGAACATCCAAAGTCCCACTACTCTTTTTCAAAAATACCACATACATTTATGGGATCATGCCAATGTGAGAACTTGAGAATGGATTCTATGACATGTCCTCTACCTTATAACTTTTTTAGCCATGTTTTGTCTTTTGAGCCATATTTTATACCAGTGTAATTTCTTTTTGACTCAGGATGCTATTGTCTTTGTACCACCTTTTGCAACTTTCTAATAAAAAAAGTTTGTAAACGAAAAAAAAAACACATATAAGTAAGTGTTGACCAGATAGACCTCACTAACTTACAAAGTACAAATTACTAGTTTGTGGGCAGGTGGCCACACAACCCAATGTCAGTCGAGGGAGATCTAAATATTTGATTTCCCAACTGCAATGCCTGTTGATTCTGCCAGAAATGCATGCAGCACCTAACTTCCTATTTGGGTTGACAACCCTGCCGATACTGCGAACAGTGTGGTCAGCCCTGCTTTTTTGCAGTTGATGAAAGTGGAAAAGTAGCGCTGGACCCATAGGGTTATCCCACTTGCATTGCTGTGAAAGTATTGATGTTGATGTAAATAATCTGAGTTCTGGACAGACAGCTTGTAAACGTAGCTTTTTGGATTGTCCATCTGATTTTTATTGGAATAAAGTAGTGTCTGGACCTCTTAGCAGTGATGTGGTGCTTCAATTAAAAATTGTATTACGTTACACTTCTCTTTTGCGGGCAAAGGTGCATCATTCGCCTTTATACTTTGTGTTATAAGGTGTCCCTCTGTAGATGGGGGTCAAGCTGGTTTCTAGTATATAGATGTACCTTTCTGGTCTGCCCATGTGCCAGGCTATTTAGTAGGTAGATGGAGCTGGGGAAGAGGGATACTGATGTAGGTGGGCATACAGTAAGATCTGGAGTGCATGTGGTAACCTTCTTCCGTGTGAGCTCCCCTGTTATGGGCCCTCAGAGCTGTCCAGAACTTTTACTGAAGATCAGACACCTCTTATGGAAAGAGGGGGGAGCCTCAGATTGTAGTAAGCAACTTGTAGCTTGTAGGACTGCAGTAACCCCCTCCTCATTGTTAGCTTTATGGCTCATAATCCTTATTACCTGTGTCAAAATCTTAGAATTGAGACTTGTGGAGTTTAAATAGGTTTAAATATATGGACTTGTACTTTACCAATTATTTGGATCATTTGCTGTAGAGAATGGACCAGGCCTTTGAGAAGCAGTGAGCACAGCCTACACCTGGGAGTGTATTACCAGGTGGGTCAGGAGTGGGCAGTGATCTGGTGACAGCCCTAAAAGTGGAATGGTCAGGCAGGTTCCATGGACACACTTTCTGGGATGCCTAGGCTACCATTATATGGTCCTCTGACATGGCACAAAGCTTGCCTATAGACCAGATCTGGAACCACCTGGAAAGTGAGGCCTCACAAGATGTGAATGGTACTCTTGACTAGACCGAGTGGCCCGAAGATGTGCTTGAACTTGTTAGTGAAACATAACCGGTGGGATGGAGGAGAACAATGCCCCTCCATCACTGAAAAACTGGAGTTTTGGCACCAGGGCGGGAGTCAGTGAGGGAGACACAGATGTGCGATACCACAGGAAAGCTGGACCTCTCTTCATTAACTTCCACTGGGTATCCTTTAGTGAGCTATCAAGACCATAAGAAATAAATCCCAGACTTAGGGAAATTAGGCCCCCCAGCTTGAACTACAGCTGGGACTTCAATGACCTTCGTGTAGGTCCTCCAGTAGACTGCCCAGAGTGGCAGAGCCCCTTAAACAGAGGACTCCTCTGACAGGATTGGACCCAGGATTCACACAGGAAACAAAAACAGCACTTCTATCTCCTATATTAAACATCCACAGCTGAATGTCCGGTGCTTAGGCATTGCGGTTCACTGAAGAACTGAAGAAAGGAAGATTGCCAGCATCACAGTTATTAGGCCAGTCACAAGCATTGACTGTGCTGTATAAACAACTTTCTTAATAAAACTGATGTCTTGGTGCATTTGATTATGATGTCGGCGATCTTCTTTTCTCCAGGATCCACACACTCTGTTCCAGGCCTCACTATTTATGGGCTCCACAGACACCTATTGGACACACTTCCCTAGGGATTGGTCCCCATAAATATTCAGGCTGCCTTTCCATTCTTCCTTTAACTGTGCTTCTAGAATCATCTAGAAGGCAGGAGGACGTAATTAAACCAGCAGCTTGTGAAACAATGAGCAGACAGAAACAATCAACCCTTGCTCCACTTGTAGGTGGTTTGCAGCGTGGTGCGGAGGCAATGATTCACACAGGCAGATGCAATAGAACTTGTATTGAAGGAATACAGCAACAGTTCACAGCAAGCCCGGAGGGACAGCCACCCAGCTGGGCACACTCACAGTTCAATAGAGTGACGAAGTAGATTCCAGATGGAATGACAGCGTCTGTAGAGAGGGGACCAATTGCGGCCTGGCTGTCTGGTCCCAATCATGTGTCGGTGGGAAGAGATGAGGCCATACGCTTACCCTCCTCATCAGAAACCTTTCCCTAATGCTAATACTGTCCCTCACAGATGAGGTGCCTGTCTCTACGCTGTCCACTTGCAAAAGTGTGTCAAAACCCTAGAGCCTAAATAGGCTCTGCCTGACCCAAGATGACTGCTTCCTTCCAATAGGATAGCTTCCTCAGTGACCCAGAAAACCATAGAGGAACTTTGTTCCTCCTGACTTCCTCTCCAGCAACAGTGCCACTACCGCTGAGCGCCACCTGCTGTGGAGAAAGTAGACTGAACCTGCCTACACTGATTTCAGAGGAGCTGAACAAAATTTGCAAAACATCCTACTGTTAGAAATTCTGTATATAGCCCTACAGGGCAGACAGTGCATAGTCCACATGGGCTTTGCTGCTTAACTGCAGAAGCAAACAGGAAATGTTTATTATACAGAAAAAAGACTGAGTTTGCCATAGAGCAGCTAGAAACTTATAAACACAGCCATCTACTGGCTGATGTAGTTGTTGCACAAAATAAATGAACAATGTATTCCAACACCTACACTAACTGGGAGGGTGCTACAAAGACAAAGAAGGGCAGAAATGTTTTAAGTCCAGACGACAACCATGGTTCCCTCCCTAGATACAGTTTAGGATTGAGCATAGACAACCAGGGGAATAAACTGTGTTATTCATAGGATTACATGGTGAAAATAAACTAGGCTGAACTAAGTATACACTATATTACCAAAAGTATTGGGATACCTGCTTTTACACGCACATGAACTTTAATGGCATCCCAGTCTTAGTCCGTAGGGTTCAATATTGACTTGGCCCACCTTTTGCAGCTATAACAGCTTTAACTCTTCTGGGAAGGCTGTCCACAAAATTTAGGAGTGTGTCTATGGGAATGTTTGACCATTCTTCCAGAAGCGGATTTGTGAGGTCAGGCACTGATGTGGACTGATTCATCCCAAAGGTGTTCTATCAGGTTGAGGTGCAGGCCAGTCAAGTTCCTTCACCCTAAACTCGCTCATCCATGTCTTTATGGGCCTTGCTTTGTGCACTGGTGTGCAGTCATGTTGGAACAGGAAGGGGCCATCCCCAAACTATTCCCACAAAGTTGGGAGCATGAAATTGTCCAAAATGTCTTGGTATGCTGACACCGTAAGAGTTTCCTTCACTGGAACTAAGGGGCCAAGCCCAACCTCTGAAAAACAACCCCACACCATAATCCCCACTCCACCAAATGATTTGGACCAATGCACAAAGCAAGGCCCATAAAGACATGGATGAGCGAGTTTGGGGTGGAGGAACTTGACTGGCCTGTCCTGACCTAAACCCAATATAACACCTTTCCCTCTCTCTATGTATGTATGTCATTTAGGGATGGAGGCCTGTCATAGTGGTAGTGCCAGATCATAACCCTCTTTTTTTTGATAGAACACCTTCGGGGTGAATTGGAGCGGAGACTGCGAGCCAGGCCTTCTTGTCCACATCTTTGCCTAACCTCACAAATGCGCTCCTGGAAGAATAGTCAAACATTCCCATAGACACTCTCCTAGACCTTGTGGACGGCCTTCCTAGAAGAGCTGAAGATGTTATAGCTGCAAAGGGTGGGCCAACTCAATATTGAACCATATGTACTAAGACTAGGATGCCATTGAAGTTCATGTGCGTGTAAAGGCAAGTCTCCCAATACTTTTGACAATATAGTGTATGTCTATCTTTGTTTATCTCATTTATATGGGGGATAGTGGAATTAGTAGCTCAGTGAAGTCTCGAATGCAAAGTTTAATTCCGATGTACTCTTTAATTTTCTGTCATTATTGAGGCCTCCGGTGTGCAGTAAACTCCCGTGTATTTACTAATGCTCACAGTCAGCATCTAAGTACTGTCCACCCATACGCAAGGATTAATTAGCTATCACTGACTGATGTTCTGCAGTCTAATGGGTGAACATTTACGTTCCCGTGGTTTGCACCTCATTAGCTTGAATTTCTCACTCCCAAGGAACTGTGTCCAAATGAGGAACTACAAATCACACATTTGTTTTTCACCCCTTCCACTCGTCTAAAGTAGAAATCAGTGACATGGGATTGATGGCAGAATGGAAAAAATGTCATCTCTTTTTTTTTTTCCTGGTTATAGTCATTGCTATGGCAACTACAACGCACTAAGCCCCAACGCCGTGCAGCAGAGGCAAAATCATTACAGCTTATCTATGTTGATGGATGGCGAGAGGTGTCACTTGGGATACATACATTAAGGGATACTTACAATCTTTTGTTTCGAAAATTCTATACATAATAGATGCACCTGCATAGCCAATAAGTTTATTATAGAAAACAGGCACGAATATACTGTACTGTATAGCTGTTTACTGTTTCAGCAGGAAACACAGATTACATAGGCAGATATTATTAAAAAACAAAAATTCAGGGTGGAATGTTAATGTGATGAAAAGCATATGCTTCTGCGATTTACGAAGTGTGCGTCAGTTCAAAACGACATGTCACAACTGTGAATTACAGCAATGTGTTATAATTGTACCCTGCAGCAATAATATTCCGTCTTTTCATACCATTGCGGGTATGTTTGCCAGCTGCTAAGTGTAATTTTACGGAGCTCTAATGAAAAATTAGTTTGTCAATTAAAAGTGAGCGTAAGGATAAATTACGTGCCAGAATGAGATGCTAGATTTGTCTTTACACAATGTGAATACATATATTAGACAAATCCCCCCCCCCCCCCAAGAAACAAAACAAACACTTTTAATTATTTTAAGCTGGCTGAAGACCAAATGATCAGAAGGTAGCCAAGACAGGCATCCCCGCCATGCAGACAATGACAATATAATTTAAAAAAGAAAGATTTATAGAAAAAAATCTAGCAATAAAAAAAATAAATCTACCCAGGCCCAATAATCTGTCCCACTTAAATGTATTTTTTCTGTGTTATATTGAACTGCAACAGGTTATTATTGTTCTATAGTATGCTGATAGCTAGTGGCGATTTGGAGACACCATAACGTGTTTACTAATGTGATTTGGTATCTTCATCTGTTTTACCCTCTTGTTTGGTGCTGGTTAGTTCAATTCTAGCTAGACCCTCCATGTTTCTTCCATGTTTCAAGCAAATATACTGTATATTTAATAAAAAATAGTTTCCTACTGCAAGGCAATATCATAATGTGCTAGTATACTCTGCATACTAGCACATTATGAAAGCAGTGGCGGCTGTTGCTCCATTGGTCGGGGGGGGGGGGCGGCAGACACACCTGACCACAGACATCTGGAGCGATGGCGCTCCAGCCTGCCACCTCACACGAACCCCCCCCTGTCGCTCAAGGCCGCCACCGCACACCATACCCCCACCCCCCACTCACTTGTTTACCCTCTGGCCAGCCAGGTCCCCCAACAGCCCTGCGCTTACCCCATGCAGGTCATGGCTGTGGCGACGGCTTCCCCTATCTGTCTCCTCCGTGTGAAACAGGAAGACATTAGCGAATATTAATTTGCTAATGTCACACAACAGGGAAGGCTCAGGGCAAAGTGCACTACGCCCCAAGCCCACCCTTATTTGAAGCCAATTAGAGCCTCCGGATCTAATCACATGCTTATAAAAAAAAAAAAAACAACTGGAATCCATGCGTCCGGCGCCCTGCATGTAGATTAGGGGCTGGGTGCATGGATTGGGGGGGTGGCCACCACTATGAAAGACTTGCCTTAATATGCAGCCGTCCAGCAGCGTGCTGTAACTGCTGCAGAGGCTTCCATCTTCACCCAGTCACTACTGCACGCGCAGAAGTCTCTGCCACGGCACACAGCTCTGAAGGAACTGTACGGGTATGCCATTCCTTCAGATCACATGCGCCGGTGACGTCTCTGGCTGCTGCTTCCTAGAATATCTCCTAAGCGGTGCACGTTTAGGGGATATTCATTTTACCTACAGGTAACCTTTATTATAAGCTTACCTTTAGGTAAAAATTTTAAAAAAGAGTTTACTACCACATTAGGAGGATGAAACATTTGTTCATATAATATAGTAGTCCCCAAACTGTGGCCCGTGGGCCAGATGCGGCCCTTTACCTATCTTTACCGACTCTTGGGGCACTGTTCCTCCCACTGATATACGGCACTAATCCTTCTACTATCACCAATGATGAAGCACCATTACTCCCACTGACGCCAACATTGTGGCACAATTTCTTCCATGGACAACAATAATTGGGGCACTATTCCTTCCACTGACACCAATGATGAGGCATAATTCCTTCCACTAATACCATTGATGGGGCAGTATTCCTCCTCCTATTGACCACAAGCACCATGTCATTTTTTCTCCCATCAAGTCCGACATATGGTTTACTCCCATTGACCATTAAGCCTGAGATATGGTCTACTCCCACTGACCATCAAGTCAGAGATATGGTCCACTCCCACTGACCATCAAGCCCGAGATATGGTTTACTCCCATTGACCATCAAGCCCGAGATATGGTTAACTCCCATTGACCATTAAGCCTGAGATATGGTTTACTCCCACTGACCATCAAACCCGCAATATGGTCTACTCCCACTGACCATCAAGTCTGAGATATGGTCTACTCCCACTGACCATCAAGCCTGAGATATGGTCTACTCCAGTGTTTTTCAACTCCAGTCCTTAAGGCACACCAACAGGTCATGTTTTCAGGATTTCCCTCAGATGAAACAGCTGTGGTAATTACTAAGGCAGTGAAACTGATCAAATCACTTGTGCAAACTCATGGAAATCCTGAAAACATGACCTGTTGGTGTGCCTTGAGGACTGGAGTTGAAAAACACTGGTCTACTCCCACTGATGTTGGGGCATTTTCTACTCTCACTGGCTACAGTTGAGCCCCCTTAAAGTCTGAATGACAGTAAACTGGCCCTTTGTTTAGAAAGTTTGGAGACCCCTGATATAGTAGGAAGAAAATCTAAAAATGTATTGTACCCCATTAAATTCAACAATTTGGTTTGTTGCTCATTGGACATGATGTAAGAGCCCTCCAAGCCAATGTAAACCCAAGCTGGTAAGATCAGAGGTGTGTAGCATGTAATATAAATAATATAAAGAGGGAGTTGGGGGGGGGGGGGGCAGTGAGGCATTGTGAGCCCCGCATCCTTTAAAAAAAAAATTGGACTAGAAAAAAAAATCTGTTCTCTAGCAGGCAGGGACTAGTTCATCTCCTAAGCCAGATGCCCAGAATGACTTGCACCCAAATGCCCACCCTGTTGTATCTGTCCTCCTATGTTAACAGCCTCGACCTACTAGTGAAAGTAAGGGGCTGCACATAGTTGCTTTTATTTAAATACTTCCATATGTGTCTAACAGGGGCATGCAGAGCCCATAAATACTAATGGGACTCATTATACACAAAGGCCCTTTGCAAATAAGAGATTCTTGGTTCAGTCTTAATTTACAGTTTGGCTAATGTGCAGCAAATGTGAATTTAGAAGATCAAAAAGTGTGGCCTCCACAGGACACCATGGAAATAAAATGATTACCCAGTGGAAGGGTGTCAAAAAAGCAGCTACCATTGGAAAACGCAACATCCACCATGTTTGAAATATAGTAAATGTTACTGAAATTGGTATTAAACCCAAAAGCAAACATTTATTATATTACAGCTGAGCTTAGCAATTCTTAGATGTGATGGCTGCATTCATTTGTTTTAGGTAACAGAACAAGCTCTCCTGCAAATGTAACAGTTAAGAGTGTTGAGAATAACCATTTACCACTGACAGGGATGCTTACAATTATCAAGTTTTAATTATTCATGTAAAACCTTCATCACAAAAGAAAAAAAAACTGTTGCTGTAACTCCTTGTGGAACCGCAGTGTGAGCTGGAGTTTGGTTGCCGTGCCCCCCTGTGCTCCTTCATCCAGAGTGGAGGCACTGTAATACAGGAGGTGTGTTACTGGCCAGATCACCAGGTGAAAAAGATAGAAAATGAATGCAGTCACCACATCTAATAATTGGTAAGTTGCTATATATATATGTGTGTGTGTGTGTGTGTACGTACTTCAAATTACTCAGGTGTGAATAGGAGCTTAGTGTGCAACATTGACTGTCATAATATTTATCATTTGCAGTGTAAACTTTTCAATGGTAAATGTTGAAATAAATTAGGGAAAATGACATCATTTCGGGTTAACACAACAGGTAAGTGCACCCATAATCAGGTGAGTTCAAGCACAGAAAGACAGGCCAGGTAATAGATGTGTATCCAGTTATGTGCAGCCACAGCAGCCACACCCTATTCTTGCTAATTCCATGACATCAGCTTTTAAATGTATTCTTAATCTTGAATCATGCTCTATTTCTAAACTACGGGCAGTGTGCCAGCATAAATGAAACACGCTTTTTAATTACAAACCACAGGCAAAAAAAAAAAAAAAGAATACATATTAAAAGTGAAAAGTAACAGATGTCATATTAGATGTGCCTGTGGTTTGATTTTGGATGCTACTTTTGAAGAATAATTGCACATATCTGAGTACTTTAACTGCAGAGAATCCCTTCACGATAATAGGGCAACAAAATCCCAGGCACCAGGTCACCATGGCGACTAGAAATTGCATCTTGGCGCCTGGGCTTCTGTTAACCCATTCACTGTTGGCACCAGGCTTGAGCAATTCATGATCCAGCAAATCAGGGTGGGGGGGGGGGGGGCGTATGTGCACCCACTTGGCTGCAGTCTCACTGGCTCCCTTAAATGCCGATCACCGTGTCCTGGCCATAAATTATTGGTCGAGATCCGGTGACAACACAGATCTCTCTACTAACAGCGGAGCAGAGAAACACAAACTGGCACATCCCTTAGTAAAACAATACACAGTGCAGTTACATTACACTCCCTGGGCACACAGTTAACACTCTGATTGCCCCAAATGTTAACCCCTTCCTACCCAGTGTCATTAGTACAGTGACAGTGTATTTTATTAGCCCTGATCAATGTATTAGTGGCACTGGTGATGTCAGTGTCAGTTAGCTAGTGTCAGAATGCCTGCTGTACTATCACAGTTCCGCTATAAGTCGCTGATCACCGCCATTACTGGTATAAAAAAAAAAAAACTGTATATATACCTATTTGTAGACACTATCATTTTCACCCAAACCAAATAATATATGTAACACTGCCCCCTTGGGGGTTGCTTAAAATGACCTGTTCAGCTGCACCTCCCTGACCTTGTGAACCCTCCAACCCACCTGACACTCTAGGTTCAGACATCTTCTTGCGTGCACCGTTAAATGACACTCCAACACAAGTTAAATAGATATTCTCTTAGGTTTTACTGGAGTAAAGATATATGTACAAGGGGGGTTATTGATCAACTGAATTCTGGAAAACTGCCAAGACTCAGGTGAGGAATCCCCCCAGAAACAGCTTAATTACAGTTCAGTAACATAGGTGTAAGATATACATATGTACATTGTAATAATAATTAGAAACTAAAGAATAAGATTATAAAGAATCCACTGTCATGAATCTGCAGTAACATTCATGTCTTGTTTGTTGCTTACCTGTCTGCTTGTGGTCAGCTTAGAGACCGTGCACCCCTCACCTGTGTGCTTTAGTAAGCTTTCCTCAGCAGGGCTCCACCCCAGGTCCTAATTAGGAACATTATATAACACCTTGCAGTGTAAGCCACTAACGCCGATCAATATTGTGTGTCAGGCTTTCTGTGTGTGTGGTTCCTGCTGAGTGCTCTTCGTCTGTTTCCGTGTACCAACCTCGGCTTGTTTGTGATTATTCCTGTCTGCTGGTAACCCCGATCTTGGCGTGCTCTCCTGTCTGTCTTTGTCTGCTCGTTGCCCTGACCCTTGGCTATCCCACTGACTATTCCTTGTTTTCCTGTATTGCTGTGTCCTCTCTATCCACCTGTAGCGAGCCGTGAGCTGGGAGCCCCTGGGGGCCGTGACCTGGAGTCAGTTGCAGCCAAGTCCATCCTCACCACCAGAGGCCCTGTGAACACCTGCTGGCTCTTAGACTCCATGTTCTGGGGAAACCTATGCTCTAGCTCCCTGCATATCTGTGTCAGTGCTCCTGTGGTCCTGTTTCCATCACCACACAGAGTTCCATTCGCGGCAGTCAGCTAAGGATCCCAACCTTAGCAGTACGCCCATAAGCCTAGCAGTGCACACCTTTCACCTGCCGTCAGGTGACCTGACAGTTTGATCGGCCATGGACCCGGCTGATGTGCCGCTACCCGCAGATGATCTGCTGCAGGGCCTAGTCCGCAGACTCGAGACCCAGGAATCTAATCAGACCCAGGTGATGTGATTCCTCCAGGATTTGGCCTCCCGCTTTGAACAGCTTCAGGCCTCCTTAGGACCCCCGGTGCAGCAACCTCAACCGACATCTGCTGCCGCACCCACAAATTCTTTGCATTTACCAGCTCTATCCTGGTACTCTGGGGACTCTAAGGCCTGCAGGGGGTTCCTTAGCCAGTGCACCATTCATTTTGAACTCCAGCCCCAAAACTTCCTGTCCAGTCGGGCAAAGGTAGCCTATATTATATCTCTCCTGTTTGGCGAGGGGTTAGCCTGGGCCGCCACTTTCTGGGACAATAATGATCTACTGGTTTCCAGCCTGTCTAGCTTCTTGAAACTCTTTCGGAATATCTTCAAGAAACCAGGTCATGTCTCTTCAGCGGCCAGTGCCCTTTTACGTCTCCGTCAAGAGTCCTCTTCTGTAGGACAGTATGTGCTTCATTTTTGTACACTGACTGCTGAACTGAGCTGGAATAATGAGGCCTTAGTTGCAACCTTTTTACATGACCTCTCTGACAGAGTAAAGGATGAATTAGCGGAAAGAACCATCCCTGCTGATCTGGACGGCGTCATCTCCGGCGTAACCAGATTGACATCTGTTTTTTAGGAGAAGTCCCTAGAAAAAAAGATAGCAGCCCTTCCCGGCAATTGGGCAGCCTGAGCTCCCCTCCCTTCATCTCGAGGAGCATCCCCTGTCAGCTGAGGAACCCATGCAGCTCGGCCAGACCAGGCTATCTTCCGAGGAACGTGCTAGGCGCAGAACTCTGGGCCTGTGCCTCTATTGTGGGGGCAAAGGTCACTTTCGTGACACTTGCTCACTTTGCCCTGGAAAACAATCAGGTCCAATACATCTGGAAGGTGGAGTATTGGACCCAGAATTATCACCTTCACCTTCGTGTCTTCTTGTTTCTGTGTCCCTCCATGTTGGCGCTTCCTCTCATTTGGTCGTGGCATATCTGGATTCCGGAGCTGCTGGCAATTTTATGGACTGGGGAACTGCACCTTCTATGGCACTTACCTTTTCACCCCTCACCATGCCAGTGATGGTATCGGTGATTGATGGCACTGTTCTCCCAGGGGGTCCTATCTGCTTGCAGACCCTCCCTATTAAGATGTCGGTGAGGACACTCCACCAGGAGTGGATGTCCTTCTTTATCTTGCCTAAAACCTCAATCCCCATCATATTGGGCCCTCCTTAGTTACGGCTCCATTCTCCACATGTGGACTGGACTTCTGGGCAAATCTTGGCTTGGGGTCCCTCCTGTTTCTCGTCTTGCCTACTCAAGGTTGCCCCAAAAGTGGAACTTCCTGTTGACCACCACCTCAGTATCTCCTGTTCTTCCCGATGCGTGTAGCAATTTTTGGGAGGTGTCCTGCAACAGTCAGGTTGATGCACTCTCTAGGTCATTTGGCACCAGCAGCACCACGACAATGTCCCTTATTTGATGCTCTCCTCATTCTGGATGCAAATGTACTATTTAGCACAAATTTATATTATTTTTTACAATGCTAATCTGTCCCTCACACCAGCAGCAGCACTAGTATGAGATGATTTTATAACGCTAATCTGTCTAATCTTTCTGATCTCATGTGTCCTTGCCCATTCTACCACCCTAGAGTCAAAAATTCCTCTGGGCAAGACCTTCGTCCCCACTGAGTTAAGAGCTAATATTCTTTGTTGGGGACATGATTCCAAGAGGGCTTGTCATGTTTGTGACTGGTCTGAATCCTACACGCAAGCTCCTGCTGGTCTTCGTTTGCCCTTGTCCACTATTAAGAAGCCTTTGGTCCTCAATAACTCCTCTTGTCCTCTCCCTATCTCTGTTCTGGTCTCTGAGGAGGATCAGTGCGAGATTAGTCAAGTTCTGGATTCCCGGCTCTGTAAAGGCATTCTTCAGTACCTTGTTCATTGGAAAGGGTTTGGTCCTGAGGAGAGGTCTTTGATTCCGGCATCTGAGGTATTTGCCCCTCGTCTTGTGAGGAAGTTTCATTTGAGGTTTCGCTTCAAGCCTGGATCGAAGCAAGGGAGGGGGAGGCCTCGTAAGAGGGGGGTACTCTCATGAATCTGCAGTAACATTCATGTCTTGTCTGTTGCTTACCTGTCTGTTTGTGGTCAGCTTAGAGACCGTGCACTCCTCACCCGTGTGCTTTATTAAGCTTTCCTCAGCAGGGCTCCACCCCAGGTCCTAATTAGGAACATTATATAACACCTTGCCGTGCAAGCCACTGACGCAGATCAATATTGTGTGTCAGGCTTTTTGTGTGTGTGGTTCCTGTTGAGTGCTCTTCGTCTGTTTCCGTGTACCGACCTCGGCTTGTTTGTGACTATTCCTTCCTGCTTGTTACCCAGATCTTGGCTTGTTCATGACTATTCCTGTCTGCTGGTTACCCCTATCTTGACGTGCTATCCTGTCTGTCCCTGTCTGCTCGTTGCCCTGACCCTTGGCTATCCCACTGACTATTCCTTGCTGTCCTGTTCTACTGTGTCCTCTCTATCCACCTGTAGCCAGCTGTGAGCGTGAGCTGGGAGACCCTGGGGGCCACGACCTGGAGCCAGTTGCAGCCAAGTTCATCCTCACCACCAGAGGCTCTGGTGAACACCTGCTGGCTCTTAGACTCCACGCCCTGGGGAAGCCTATGCTCTAGCTCCCTGTATATCTGTGTATGTGCTCCTGCTTTCATCACCACCCAGAGTTCCATTCGCTGCAGTCAGTTAAGGGTTCACAACCTTAGCGGTGCGCCCCTAAACCTAGCGGTGCGCACCTGTCACCTGCTGTCAGGTGACCTGACATCCACTAGTTGCTACAATATAATACCACGCTAAAGGGGAACCCCAGGACAGCCTATAAACCTTTATGTTCTAATGAGAGACTAGTTAGAATAGGAATAGGATAGGAGCCCTTTAAATAATAGTAACAGCAATGTCCAAAGTGCAGGCCTGCTATAGTCTTTAGCAGCAGTTGGAGCTCTTTAAAGTGTATTCAAGAGATGGCATAGTGATTAGAGTTGAGCGAACCCGGACTGTAAAGTTCGGGTCCGTACCGAACTTTGGGGTGTCCGGGACCCGGACCCGGACCCGGACTTTTCAAAAAAAGTCCGGGTTTACGGTAGAGAACTTATGTGAAATTTCTCGAGGTTGACGACGATTTCTGATATCGTCCGGACGTGAAACCTGTAACGACAATGATAATAAATTTCCCGAGGATAGGATAAGGATAAGATTGATCAGAGAGTAATCTTGTATTTCCAAATATCCGACAGGACCCCAAGGGGAAATCGCACCATAATATAACATCGTTGATCACCTACAGTCCAGTGGACTGTCGTCCACTGTCCACGCGTGGCGATCCAAATCCCCGCGTGGCGATTCCAACACTTGGGAATTGACTGACGTCGCTTACCTTGAGACCCACCACTACTTTCGTCCTCGTGTATGTGTCTATATGTCCCTCGATCTCGTATCCGAAGGGGTCCCGCACCTCAGATTCTCGGTCGTCCACAAGTGGT
>BLSH010024038.1:130194-152584 GCA_018402905.1 Glandirana rugosa
CCGTAGGTGCACTCGTGCACAAGAAGCGTGGTCGTACAGGCCGGGTCGTGAAGCTGGCTGGCGGTGCAGTACAGAAGGAGCAGGCAGATGGATGGTCGGGTTCAGGCAGGGTCGTCAACAGGCGGGCAGCAGAAGTACAGGAGGGCTAGGCAGGAGGGTGGTCGTAGGCAGTCCAGGGGTCGGTGCAGGCGGGAATCAGCAAGGTCAGGCAGGCCGGGTCGTAGGAACAGGTAATCAAAGTACAGGCAGATCAGGAACACACACCACACGCTGTAGATCAGACAGCAGAGTCTGTGTGCTGCTGAGGTGTTTAAATAAGGCAGCTGGGCTCCAATCAATGAAATCACCCTGCACAACTGTTAACCCTTAGTGACCCCTGCGCTGGTTAGCAGATCCAAGACATGCCTGCATAGGTGCAGAAAGTCAGCTTTAGCCACAGATTCTCTTCCTAACAGTAGTAGATGGTTTTAGAAATAGAATCTCTCCTTCAGAGTACCAACAGGAACGTTTCCCTAATGCAGTAATAGATGGTTTTAGAACGATAAACTCTCCCTCAGATCACCAACAGGAACGTTTCCCTAATGCAGTAGTAGATGCTTTTAGATATAGAATCTCTCCCTTAGAGCACCAACAGGAACGTTTCCCTAATGCAGTAGTAGATGGTTTTAGAATGAGAATCTCTCCTTCAGAGCACCAACAGGAATGTTTCCCTAATGCAGTAGTAGATGGTTTTAGAATGATAATCTCTCCCTCATAGCACCAACAGGAACCTCTCCCTAATGCACTATAAGATGGTTCTGAACGCTAATGTCTTCCTCACAGGACCACAATGAAGGTCTCCCTAATGCAGTCTGAGATGGTTGTGAACGCTAATATTTCCCTCACAGCACTGGCATGAAGCTCTCCCTACTCTAGTCTGAGACGATCTGACACGCGGCGCTACGTGACTCCAGCCTCATATAGAGGCTGGGTCACATGATGCACTGGCCAATGACAGCCATTTCATTAGTAGGCATGGTTGTGATGGCTTCTAAGGGCAAACTAGTGAAAAGCTTGTTGATTGGCTGCCCAGCAGCTATAGAAAAGGTGCCAAAAATACCCGAATACCGAACCCGATTTTTTTTTTAATGTCCGGGATCGGGTTCGGGGCACGGACACCCCAAAGTCCGGTACTTTACAGTCCTGGTTCGCTCAACTCTAGTCCTGATGCCCCGGATTTCGGTTTGGACGGACACCGATCAGGACGAGAGTCCAAAATTCTGGATTGTCCTGGGAAAATAGGGACCGTTGGCAAGTACAGGCAGTTCCCGGGTTACAAACAAGATAGGGACTGTAGGTTTATTCTTAAGATGAATTTGTTTGTAAGTTGGAACAAGTCAATTTTTTAAGTGTAGCTTAAGTGTAGCTTCATCAAAAAAAAAGGATTTTTTAACTTTTTGGATAGCATAGGGAAGGGGTAACACCCCTGTAATGTTTGTTTTTCTGTCTATTTCCCTGTTCAGAAGATTTCATCTCACTTCCTGTCCCAATGATAATTGGATTTTGAAATATTTGAGTTGTTGTGGAAAAAACCTTGGTGATAAAGCATCAGTGGAGACAACTTTTTCCATAATAACTACAGGAGTCAATTTTCCTTCCTAGGTGCAGATTTCCTCTCACTTCCTGTTGTCTCCCTCCATTTGTAAGTAGGAGTCATTCATAAGTCGGATGTTTGTAACTAGGGGACCGATTGTATGTTGTGTTATTTTCTATTCTATTCTACTCTATTATTTTATATTCTATTCAAATTGGAATTGATTCTATTGAATCTAATTGAATTATGGAAAATGGTTATATTATCTCTATTCTATTCTATTCTATTTTGTTTTTAATTCTATTCTTTTCTATTCTATTCGAATTTCAGAAGACGGTTATAAACTTTCAATTCCATTCTATTTTTTTTTTTATTCTATTCCATCCCTTTCTATTATGTTCTTTTATTTTCTATCCTATTTTGTTCTGATTTACTCTATTATATTCTATTCTTTTATTTTCTGATATATTCTTTTCTATTCTATTCTACTTTTTCTATTCTATTCCTTTATTTTCTATTCTATTTTATTCTCTTTGGAAATTGGAAAACTATTTGAATTCGAAAACTTTTTGAATTCAAAAACTATTTGAATTCAAAAACTATTCGAAATTGATTTGAAAACTTTTTTAATCGATCCAAATTCAAATTCAAAAATTTGAATTGATTTGAATACGGATAAACAAAGCGTATTTCTAAAACTAATTTAACCGCTTAAACAAATTTAACTAAACAAATGTATGTAAATAAGGAAACAAATTATTTTTTTTGGTTCTGCACATGTCTAGTAAGTATAACATGTTTGTAATTAAAAAAAAAAAACAATCACTTTAAGTAATATCCCTACACTGGTGAGAACTATTGGCTAGGGAATATGATCATCTTTTATATATAGAGCCCCCAATGTGTTGGCGTTTTGTAGAGGTCTTTTTGCTAGGAGAGGCAACATTTAGTCAGGCCTCATGTAAATTGCAGGCCTGAATGTTTTGATATGGGCAGGGACGTGGCTCAGAATAGGCTGGAGATTGCAGGGAGGGACACCCTTTGGATACTCCTCCCTTAGTTCCAAAAAGTCCTGGAAGGGGGGGATGGATGAGGAGGTGTCACTCTCTGTGTATGTTAAAGAGCCCTGACCAATCCCCAATCTGGATGGGCAGGGGTCTGGCCTCCTTAACCACTTGCCGACCGCCGATCGGCATCTGACGGCGGCAAAGTGGCTCGTTCCCGCAAATCGCCGTCATACGACGGCGGCTGCGGGAACGAGTTTAGTGAGCGCGCGCGCGCCGCCGGAGGCGCGCCCGCGCACTCACTGTGTCCAGGGGGGGCCAGGGAGCGGGTGCGGCGGCTTCGATTGCTGCCGGCTACCCGCGATGGCCCCCCCGGAGCGAGTGAGCGGAGGTCCGTGTATGTAAACACGGACCTCCGCTCTGTGTGAGTGGGAAGGGCTGTGATCACAGCCTTCCTTTACGTGAAGGCTGTGACCACTTCCCTTCCCCAGCTAGGCAGTCCCCTATACAGTTAGAACACGCCCAGGGAACATAGTTAACCCTTAGCGCGCCCCCTGCAGGTTAACCCCTTCACTGCCAATGGCATTTACACAGTAATCAGTGCATTTTTATAGCACTGATCGCTGTATAAATGCCAATGGTCCCAAAAAAGTGTCAAAATGTTCCGCCATGTCCGCCCCAATATCGCAGTACCGCAAAAAATCGCAGATCGCCGCCATTATTAGTAAAAAATAAAAAAAAATTAAAAACCCCAAAAATTAATTCTCATCATCCGTAAACGCGACCACTTTTGCGCAAACCAATCAATAAACGCCGATTGTGATTTTTTTTATCGTAAATATGAGGAAGAATATAAATCGGCTAAAAACGGTGAAAAAAAATG
Organism: Glandirana rugosa; assembly: GCA_018402905.1. Lineage (NCBI taxonomy): Eukaryota > Metazoa > Chordata > Amphibia > Anura > Ranidae > Glandirana > Glandirana rugosa. Next base: position 133,655 of record BLSH010024038.1, read on the forward strand.
TTTTTTTATATTTTTTTTTGGATTTGTATTTTAGGAAAAAGTAAGAAATTTGTTTTTTTTTGCAAAATTGTCGCTCTTCTTTTGTTTATAGCGGCGATCAGAAATGACGCAGCGGTGATCAAATACCACCAAAAGAAAGCTCTATTTGTGGGAAAAAAAGGACGCAAATTTCGTTTGGTTACAACGTCGCACGACCGCGCAATTGTCAGTTAAAGCGACGCAGCGCCGAATCGCAAAAAGGGCTCCGGTCCTAAAGCTGGAAATCCTTCCGGGCTGAAGTGGTTAAATATAGTGATATGCCAGCAGGTGGGAGGAGAGTTCAGGTGGAAGTGATGAAGATGTAGCAGAGTTACTGCGGAGGCCTCATCCGGGAGGAAGCCCCCAGTCTGGGGGGGTGACCTTGAGGCCTGGAGACTCGGGTGCAGCCAGGAGTGGAGTTGATTCCTGGAGCAGCACAAGGGAGTATGTCACGGTCCTGGTGGTGGAGTCTGTCTTATGCAGGGAACAACCACTCTTACACACCCGATTCCGGGACCCCTAGTAGTCTAGACAGGAAGCCCCAGAGTGCGGGATGGCACGAGGGCTGGATGGTCACTGGTGGTGGTGTGAAGCTCCAGGTAGTCGTGCGGACAGGCGGGTGGTCTTGCAGGCTGGATCGGCAACTGGCGGGCTGTGCGGTACAAAGGATCAAGCAAGAGTGGTCAAAGTCCAAGCAGGGGTCGTTAACAAGCTGGCAGCAGAAGTACAGAGAGATCAGGCAAACGGATGGTCGTGAATAGCCGGGGTCGGTGCAGGCAGATAGTCAGCAGGACAGATCAAGCTGGGTCAGATCAGAAGGGCAGGAACAACACAGGGACGGATCACAGGGATCAGAGCTGATGCTTACAGGTACTCAGACGCTGTAGAATGGACAGCACTTGCTACAGGAAGCAGGAAGTTCAAATAGAGCTGCTTCTCTGGGCGCTAGAGGAAACCACAATCAAATGCAATTAACCCTGAGAACAGTCTTCTTCTAACAGAGTAGGAGAACAGCAGAGGTGCTACTGAAGACATTTAAAGTATCCACGGGAGTCGGTGAGTGACAGGCCCTGGGAACTGGAAGAAAGGCTGGAGCAGGCTGGGAGAGGAATAGTGGACCGTCCATGGAGGTCTCAGGAGCCAGTCAAGGAGTGTCACAGAGAGAAAAGCAGACCCGTGTGGTCTGGAAGAGGGATGGGCTGGGAGTTGTAGTCCATCCAAGGCCCAGCTTACACCAACGTACTAAGCTACACTAGAGGGGTCCTTGATCCTGGCCTGTAATGGGTGATCCAGAGGTCCTGCTGATCGAGTGCAGGCCTCACCATGAGCTAGCTGCGGTGAAGAGAAGGGAGTTAAGTGAGCCTGATAAATTTCCCTTCAGGTCAGGATGTAACAGTCTGCAAGTGTAGTGCTTGAGAGAATTGAGAGGAGTAACAGTCTGCAAGTGAAGTGCTGGAGGACATAGAGTTGTATATACAATTGTGTATATAGTATAAAGAGAAAATCACCGCGCTTGCTTGAATTATCTCAAGACAGCTGCCAGCACAACACCATGACACCCAGTGCAATCAATTGAAACAATAATAGTGCAATGCTATCTGTAAGTAGTACAACCAAGTATACTACATAATGTCCTGGCTTGCAATAAACAAGTCAACAATAGTGGATTGAATAAAATAATAAAAAACTTGCAACACAATAAGGAATCTGAACAAGGTTGGTAAACTCAGTTTGAGCCCAATATGCCAATAGGCTAGATTGTGACCAAACACATCAGGGTAAACCAGACCCACAAAATAACAGATGAAACTAATTTCTATACCAGGCAGTTCATATATATGAAATAAGGAGAAAACAGATAGGTAGAGAGTCCCAAACAGTGAGCAATAGATGGATGAAACATCAAGTCCTCCCAGGTGCACCGATCACTCCAATTGCTTGTGTCAATGTAATCCACCACCAGGTGCAATAAAAACTTACCGGAAACCGATAGCAACCAGCATAGATATACCTCTTAAAGGGATAGCCCTTCCATTAGGCTAGCATAGATATCCACCTCAATATGATAAGAAGCCAGATGTAAATTGGATAATGGGCACCGGGAGTCCAAACTTCGGATCACCAATAGCTCAGCCATCCATGCAAGAAAGCAAAAATCTCGCCATAGCACAAAATCCTTGTGTAATTTATTAAAAAACGGTGTAACAACTTACATTTTATAAAATATGAATGCGCTCATCATATGTGACATCACCAGTACTGTTCAGGGGGATCACAATAACCAACGCGTTTCGTAGCCAATAGGACGTCTTCTGGGGTGTTGTGTATATAGTTTGGTCCTGTAAAGTAATTCTTTGGGGAATCCCAGAGTCACCCCTTTTCCCCATCCAAGTTAATCCTTTAAATAAAACAAACAAAAACAAGTGCCGGCCTGTTCAGTGACTCCAGATGTGTGAGATATGATGGGATTGAAGGCAGCCAGAAGGTGAACCACAACTATCAGCCACTCCCAAGGAAGAACATGGCTACATATAAATACATAAATTGTGCAAAGTTGTTCACTTTAATAATTGCAGATGACAAAGGAGTACTCTTTGTGCCTGGGGGAAGATAGGTTTAACCTTTGCATATGGCTCCTTTTTATTCAGCAAGAGTTCCATTGCCTTAGGGGATCAAGGAGGAATTTGTCCCTGTTGCAGCAAACCGAACCAAGGTCTTTGTCTGCATTTGAATCAACAGCAACTTTATGGTTCTGAATATGCCAGTTTTTATGTATTGATTTTGTCTTTTAGTTACATCTCAATGAATGTCTTTTATGCATACTGACTTTTTATGCAAGGCTAGCCGTTCACGATTAGATTCCTCTCTTCCAGAATCTCTCAAGTCCCACATCCATGCTAAATGCCATGTATGGAAGGATCTCCCCTGCAGGCTGTTGTGTTCAGAACAACATACTCAAAGAGGTTCTGGGACATTTTAGACCTACATGTTTAGTCAGATGAAGGAAAACTGCAAAAAGCCTCAAGGCGGCTCCCACACAGCAAGGCCTCCCCCAAGGGGCACATACCAGCAGCTCAAACCATAGAAATACAGAAAGGAGCACCAGACCAAAACTGGATGAAAGAGTCCAAGATTTTTTTTGACTCTCAATTTTTATTGACTATTAACAAGGACAGTACATGCAGGTGTCTCTCGGCAGTCAGGACCTGACATCATCTCCTGCAATCAGGCATCACCTGAGACTGTTTGCAGGAAGTGTATTTAAACCTGGGAGTGCTGTGTTAGCTCTCCTTGGTATTGCTTCCTTGTTCCTCTGAAACCTGCACCCTGAACCGGCCCACTCCTAGTTCCCTCTGACTGATTTCCTGTGTATGACCCTGGCCTGGCTTAAAGTTTATGGTTTGGACATTTCCTTTTACACAGTGCCTTTTGGTTGGCTATAATGTTTTCTGTTTGGTTGTGCGTTTTAGTTCACTGTTACTTGTCTTATAATAAATCCTCTTATTTCATTTATGCTTGTGTTTGGTATTTTCTGTGCAGTCCACACATCGTCACACCGGTCCCTGACATAATACCAAGGCCATTCCTGACCAGAAGTGGCTGCACAGAAAAGCAATCTTGGTTTTGCTGGTTGTTAAAACATGCATTCAGAAGAGGTTATTTAGTTTTCTCTGCTGCTGACAGAGGATTGTGACTATTGCTGCCAGACATTAAGGCTACTTTCACACTGGAGCGTTTTACAGACGCTATTTAGCTAAAAATAGCGTCTGTAAAGCGTCTCAAAAGTCCCCCCCCATCCACCCCAATGTGAAAGCCCTGAGGGCTTTCACATTGGGGCGGTGCGCTAGCAGGACATTACAAAAAGTCCTGCAAGCAGCATCTTTGGGGCGGTGAGGGGAGCGGTAATTTACCGCTCCTCGACCGCCACTGCCATTGAAATGAATGGCAAGCGCTGCCGAAGCGGCTGCACACCGCCTCGGTAGCGCTGAGTGCTGGCACTTTTAACCCCATTTTAACCCCTTGTGGGGGGTTAAAAGTGCCGCACACCCGCCTGCATAGCGGCACCGTAGCGCCGCTATAACAGTGCTAAATCCCCACTGAGACTAGCGGGGATTTACCGCTACCGCCTGCCAGCCCCAGTGTGAAAGGGGCCTAAAGGAGTGGACCAGTGACCAGCTATTAGAATGTATACGTCTTGCTCATTCCCTAGTTGATCAGGGCAGTATGACTTTTGGAGAGGTTCAGCCTTAGATTCAGGTGTGTGCAGGGTTTTCTTTGTCAAGTACTCCTACTGGCAGTGATGATTATAATCCACCCTTCGATGTCTGTCAGGTGGTGTCGCTTGTCTGGCTCCTGGAAGACGTTAGAAGTTATCTTTTTGAACATTACTCTGCGTTTTCACAAAAGGCACTGTTAGATTGTATCAACGCAGTAAACTCTTTAGTCAGACGAGGAGAGTGTAAATTGACATTTGTTCAGCCTTTACTCCAAGCTTGGTCGGATGTGTCCTCCTCAGTATCTGTTGACATGCATCCATCCATTAGCCACCAGTTTGTTCAGAGGTCTCTCTCCTTCACCTACAGCAACCACAGTCACAGCCCAATATACTCTGCTACCAACCAAATATCAGTACCCTACTTCCACCTGCTGCACCTACCCTGCCTTTAACCCACCTACCTCCTCTTTGCTGCTTACAACAAGTCCACAAAGATCCCCCGTAGCGAACGCTCCCTTTTTCTTACCATACTCCAGCCATACTCTTCCATCAGCTGCGCCCCTACTTACAGCCCTGCAGCCAGGTACAGAACTTCAGTGGTTAAATCTAAAAAGAAACTGAAATTTTTTCCAACCCGCACAATTCAGCCAATATCCAGTCCTGCTTCCACACCAGCCGATCCATCCCAGTCTGCTTCCACACCAGCCGATCTGTTCCAGTCTGCTTCTACACCAGCTGATCTGTTCCAGGCTGCCTCCACACCAGCCGATCCATCCCAGTCTGCCTCCACACCAGCCAACCTGCTCAAGCCCTTCTCTACACCAGCCAATCTGTTCCAATCTGCCTCCACAATAGCCGATCTGTTCCAGTCTGCTTCCACACCAGCCGATCTGTTCCAGTCTACTCCTACACCAGCTGATCTGTTCCAGGCTGCCTCCACACCAGCCGATCCAACCCAATCTGCCTCCACAACAGCCGATCTGTTCCAGTCTGCTCCTACACCAGCCGATCTGTTCCTGTCTGACAATCCAGTGCCCGCTGTCCAGTCTGACAATCCAGTGTCCGCTGTCCAGGCTGACAATCCTGTGCCTGATGACCCATGCCCACTGATCCTGTGCCTGATGACCCGATGTCCGCTGATCCTGTGCCTGATGACTCGGTGCCCGCTGATCTTGTGCCAATTAACCCGGTGCCCGCTGATCCTGTGCCTGATGACCCTGTGCCCACTGATCCTGTGCCTGATGACCCGGTGCTCGCTGATCCTGTGCCTGGTGACCCGGTGCCTGCTGATCTTGTGCCTGATTACCCGGTGCCCACTGATCCTGTGCCTGGTGACCCGTTGCCTGCTGATCCCGTGCCTGATGACCTGGTGCCCGCTGATCCTGTGCCTGATGGCCCAATGACCTGGTGCCTGCTGATCCTGTGCCCAATGACCCGGTGCGCGCTGACCCTGTGCCTGATGACCTGGTGCCCGCTGTTCCTGTGCCTGGTAACCCGGTGCCCGCTGATCCTGTGCCTGATGACCCAGTGCCCACTGATCCTGTGCCCGATGACCCAGTGCCCACTGATCCTGTGCCTGATGAGCCAGTGCCTGCTGATCCTGTGCTTGATGACCCAGTGCCCACTGATCCTGTACCCGATGACCCAATGTCTGCTGATCCTGTGCCTGATGACCCGGTTCCCGCTGATGCTGTGCCTGGTACCCTGGTGCCCACTGATACTGTGCCTGATGATCCGGTGCCCACTGATCCTGTGCCTGATGACCCGGTGGCTGCTGATCCTGTGCCTGATGACCTGGTGCCCGCTGATCCTGTGCCTGATGCCTAAGTTTGTGACCCATGGTACCTCAGCATTGGGGTACCTAACCTGTTACCAGACCCAGGCGGTGGAATGCCTGGCGTCTTTCTGGATCCCGGCAGCAGGCCTCTGATCTGGAACCCGGCATTTCTTGGACTCATGGGACACTGTCGTTCCGGACTCTTTCTGCTATGGCTGGTTGGGGCATCCGGAGGTCGCTCCTTCGAGGGGGGGTATTGTTAGGAATGGTTTCACCTGTTGGTTACACTGTAGCCCCCAGACTTATGGGTCGCAGTTCCGGTGTCCACCAGCGGGTGTCCCTTAGCAGTCGGAGGCTGAGCAGTTCAAGTGTCCACCAGCAGGTGTTTCTCGGCAGTCAGGACCTGACATCATCTCCTGCAATCAGGCATCACCTGAGACTGTTTGCAGGAAGTGTATTTAAACCTGGGAGTGCTGTGTTAGCTCTCCTTGGTATTGCTTCCTTGTGCCTCTGAAACCAGTATCCTGAAACCTGCACCCTGAACCCTGAATCCTGTCTTGTCCCACTCCTGGTTCCCTCTGACTGATCTTCCGTGTATGACCCTGGCCTGGCTTAAAGTTTACCGTTTGGACATTCCCTTTTACACAGTGCCTTTTGGTTGGCTATACCGTTTTCTGTTTGGTTGTGCATTTTAGTTCACTGTTACTTGTCTTATAATAAATCCACTTATTTCATTTATGCTTGTGTTTGATATTTTCTGTGCCGTCCACACATTTCTGGTCACACCGGTCCCTGACAAGAAGAGCATTGGCTCTATGGGGACTCTCCCTCCTTATTGACTGAGACAACAATGGCTCCCACTACTGGTAACCACAGCCAGTGAGCCAATGAGGAGAAAGAGTAGGTGGGGCTGAGCCGAAGCTCTGTGTGTGAATAGACAAACAGAGCAGTGGCTCTGAAGCAAACTGCCTTGGGTGCCCCCATAGCAAGCTGCTTGCTCTGGGGGCACTCAGCAGTAGGGAGGGGCCAGAAGTGCCATCAGGGGACCTGAGAAGAGGAGGATCCGGGCTGCTCTGTGCAAAAACTATTACATGTTTGTTATTTAAAAAAAAAAAGATTTTAATATCAGTATGTTTTATACAGCCTGTCCAAGTCCAAAGTTGAAAGCTACATGGTATAACTGGAGAAGGGAGGAGGAGGAAGAGAGATATGTGGGGAGTGCGAATTAAACGGGAAATAGGGAAATATAAAGTATAAATGGGATTCAGAAGTATTGTACAGTATATGGAGATCTCACCATAAAGAGTAACTCCACTTTTGCTGAGAAAAAAACATTCCCCTCTGGGTGATCTGCGAACATTGCAGGGATATGAACAAATGTTGTTGCATATTCTTACCTTTTGTTATGTTTGTTTGTCTGTGTCCATGTGCACAGTGAGTCGAATGGGAGTGATTTTATAATGATCAATCAGCTGCTGCACCTGCAGAGCTCTAATGAGGAAAGTGGTAGGATCTGCATCCCTTTAGACGTGATTTCCATTTGAGAGTATCACACCAAAAATGACATTTTTTGCAGGGGGTGCCCAAAATCTGACATGCATCTTGATGCAGACTTCTGGGAAAATCAGTGAGCCAATCACACAAGCAGGAAATTACATTTCTGGGGACGTTGTGTACATCATCTGTGTACTGAACATCTCCAGGTAGCCATGTTGTATTGCATTTTAGAGAAAATTACAGAGCTGCAGATTGAAAAGGAAAGGTCATTTTTAATAACATTCAATCACAGTATGACTTGTATATACTATATCATTTATTTTCTGTTTTCTATTTTAATTTTTTCCACAAATGTGGTCTCAGGTGATACACAGTCCAGTTGCCACCTGTCCAGGATTCACCCAGACAGTTTGGGTTTGGAATCATGCATTCTGGTTTCAAACTGCCTGAAACCCAGACACATTGTTCAGACCAGACTATGGCTTCTCAGCAGGGTTGCTGGTTGCAGTTGTCTAAGCGTACGTTACATTCTCTTTTACACTGCCCAAAGCCAGCACTAACAATCCCCCCTCACACACACATACAGACGGGAGAGGAGAGAGGGCTCGATCTGCACCTCTTTCTCCCGCCCCTACCCCTCTGTGTCTGCCCACACTCCAATCCCTGGTGCTGTTCGAAAATTCCTAAATTTATAAATTAGAACAATCATAAATATGTAAATTCGAAAATTCGGAAATTTGAAAAACCAAAACTTCGGAAATTCAAAAATAAGAATGAAAATCCGAACATTTGAAAGAGCAAAAATCCAAAAATGAGTATGAAAATCCAAACAGCTGAAAATAATAATTAACTAACTAACTAATGATAACTAACTATTAAATTATAGGTATTGGCATTTCCTTTCAAATTTGGCTGTTAGTAAACGAAACGAATAGGAATTTATCCACAGTTACGAATTATCTGAAATAAGGAATGCCGCATCTAAATTAATGGAATGTAACAAATTAATAATAATAAATAATAATAATAAAAAGTTATTATTATTTATTCGTTGTGTTCCATTCGTTTAGATACGGCATTCGTTATTTTGTATAATTCGTAACTTCGGATAAATTCGTATTCATTACATTCATTAACAGTCAAATTTGAAAGAAGATTCCAATACCTATTATTCGCTAGTTAGTAATAGTTATTATTAGTTAGTTAGTTATTATTTTGGATTTTCAAATTTTCGTTCTTTTGAATTTTCGTTCCTATTTTCAGATTTTTGAATTTTCGAATTTCCGAACTTTCAGATTTTCAGATTTTCAAATCTCTGGATTTTCGAATTTCCGAACTTTCAGATTTTCAAATTTTCAAATCTCTGAATTTTCGAATTTCTGAATTTTCAGATTTTAGAATTTGGATTTTCGTTCTTTTAAATTTTGGAATTTCCAAATTTTTAGCAAAATTCATTAAACAGGTTTTCGGTATTTGAATATTTCTGAATTAACTAATTTTTTGAATTTCATCGAAACAATATTACCTATTGGTAAGGGTTCTCAGAGTACCCCTTAAATCAGAGTTCCCCTTTACACCAGAAGCCACAGTGTACCCCTTTACATCAGAGTCATCTCCACCAATCGGTGTTACCCCTTAAATCAGGGTTCCCAGAGCATCCCTTATGTTAGAGTCCCCAGAGTTCTTCCTTACATCAGAGTCTGCAGAATCCCCTCTTACAGTGTAAGGGAACTCTGCGGATTCAGATGTAAAAGGGGAACTCTGTGGATTCAGATGTAAAAGGGGAAATCTGTGGACTCTGATGTAAAGGGAGACTCTTGTAATTAACTTCATATGATTAGAAATGTTACTTAATTGCAAAATATATGTATAGTTTATACTATAAAAAAAAAATTCTGTGTGCTGCTAAAGTGTTCAAGTTTGATTTGAAGAAAAGGTGGCGATTTGATTTGAAGAAAAGGTGGCGAGACTATACACAGATGAAACAAATCTTCCTACATAAGTTGTACCTGTTTATCACTCTTCTCCGTCTGTTCAAAGTCCAAATGTTATCAAGCTTGTCAGAGCTGTCAGAGAAAAGGGGGTGGAGAGCTGAAATTACATTTTGCAGAGCTCAGTAAGGAGAGCTCTGAGAGCTGATTGGAGGGAACAGACCCCCTTCACACAGCTCACAGAAACAGAGCTGAAGTTTACAAGCACTTTAACAACTTCAATACAGGGCCCTTTTAAGCCCCGTACACACGGGCAGAATGTCGGGAGACATTTGCTGGTACAAAAAATATTCTGCCTGTGTGTATGTCGGTCTGTCCGACAGAAGCCGGCCTCTGTAACCTTGCATGGTAAGTACAGCGGCTCCCCACCAGAGCTGTCAGTTTTTTTTTGAGTTGCAAGCAACAAATCTGTAGTGTGCACCAGGCTTACCCCTTCTTTCACAGACCAATATTCAGCTTTCAACGCTCTCACACTTTGAATGACAATTGTGCAGTCATGATATACTCTACCCACACTAAATGTTATCATTTGTTTCACACAAAAAGAGCTTTATTTTGGTGGTATTTCATCACCACTGGGGTTTTTATTATTTTGGGCCACAACTTATACTGTTACATATCTTTGGTAAAAATAACACAAATTAATGGATATTATTTAAGTCTGAAAGTTATGGGCTGCAGACATTTACCCTGATGGGCTACAGACAGGTACCCTGATGGGCTACAGACAGGTACTCTGATGGGCTACAGACAGGTACTCTGATGGGCTGCAGACAGGTACTCTGATGGGCTACAGACAGGTACCCTGATGGGCTACAGACAGGTACTCTGATGGGCTACAGACAGGTACTCTGATGGGCTACAGACAGGTACTCTGATGGGCTACAGACAGGTACTCTGATGGGCTGCAGACAGGTACTCTGATGGGCTGCAGACAGGAACTCTTATGGGCTGCAGACAGGTACTCTGATGGGCTACAGACAGGTGCTCTGATGGGCTGCAGACAGGTACTCTGATGGGCTACAGACAGGTACTCTGACGGGCTGCAGGCAGGTACTCTGATGGGCTACAGGCAGGTACTCTGATAGGCTCAGGGGAGGGCTGGGCTGGGGGGCAGGGTGGCAATTGCCCCCCAGGCCACCCTAACTTACAGTCAAAATGGCCGATGGCCACTGCCGCTCACACTTTTTTCTTCTTGTGGAGGAAGGAAGTAGGGGCCAGGGGCGCAGCCACCAACTAACTGCAGGCAAAGGAGGGAGGTGGCACTTTTGAGGCTGCATTGATGGGCACTGGTGAAGCTGCATTGATGGGCACTGGTGAGGCTACATTGGTGGGTACTTGTGAGGCTGCATTGATGGGCACTTGTGAGGCTGCATTGGTGGGCACTGGTGAGGCTGCATTGGTGGGTGGTGAGGCTGCATTGATGGGCACTGGTGAGGCTGCATTGGTGGGTGGTGAGGCTGCATTGATGCATTATTTTTGTTAAATCGCCTTTGTTGCTATTAACATCACATTATGTTACCACATTGTATCATATTAGTCTTGCTTGATAACATCAATATCTATTATAAAACCAGGTGGGCATGGGTGGTGAGCTGATTTGGTGGTTCAATGGGCCACTTGACTGGACATGCCCCCCAGGCCTAAGGCTGCCAGCCCTCCCCTGGATGGGCTACAGGCAGGTACTCTAATGGGCTACAGACAGTAACTCTGATGGGCTGCAGACAGGTACTCTGATTGGCTGCAGACAGGTACTCTGATGGGCTACAGACAGGTACTCTGATGGGCTACAGACAGATACCATGATGGGCTGCAGACAGGTACTCTGATGGGCTACAGACAGGTACTCTGATGGGCTGCAGACAGGTACTCTGATGGGCTACAGACAGGTACCCTGATGGGCTACAGACAGGTACTCTGATGGGCTGCAGACAGGTACTCTGATGGGCTGCAGACAGGTACCCTGATGGGCTACAGACAGGTACTCTGTTGGGCTGCAGACAGGTACTCTGATGGGCCACAGATAGGTACTCTGATGGGCTACAGACAGGTACTCTGATGGGCTGCAGACAGGAACTCTGATGGGCTACAGACAGGTACTCTGATGGGCTACAGATAGGTACTCTGATAGGCTGCAAACAGGTACTCTAATGGGCTGCAGGCAGGTACTCTGATGGGCTACAGACAGGTACTCTGATGGGCTGCAGGCAGGTACTCTGATGGGCTGCAGGCAGGTACTCTGATGGGCTACAGATAGGTACTCTGATGGGCTACAGACAGGTACCATGATGGGCTGCAGACATGTACCCTGATTGGCTGCAGACAGGTACTCTGATGGGCTGCAGACAGGTACTCTGAATGGCTGCAGATAGGTACTCTGATGGGCTACAGACAGGTACTCTGATGGGCTACAGATAGGTACTCTGATGGGCTACAGATAGGTACTCTGATGGGCTACAGATAGGTTCTCTAATGGGCTACAGATAGGTACTCTGATGGGCTACAGACAGGTACCCTGGTGGGCTTCAGACAGGTACTCTGATGGGCTGCAGACAGGTACTCTGATGGGCTGCAGACAGGTACCCTGATGGGCTACAGACAGGTACCTTGATGGGCTACAGACAGGTACCCTGATGGGCTACAGACAGGTACTCTGATTTTCTACAGACAGGTACTCTGATGGGCTGCAGACAGGTACTCTGATGGGCTGCAGACAGGTACCCTGATGGGCTTCAGACAGGTACTCTGATGGGCTGCAGACAGGTACTCTGATGGGCTGCAGGCAGGTACCCTGATGGGCTACAGACAGGTACTCTGATTTTCTACAGACAGGTACTCTGATGGGCTGCAGACAGGTACTCTGATGGGCTGCAGGCAGGTACTCTGATGGGCTGCAGGCAGGTACCCTGATGGGCTACAGACAGGTACTCTGATGGGCTGCAGGCAGGTACCCTGATGGGCTGCAGACAGGTACTCCGATTTTCTACAGACAGGTACTCTGATGGGCTGCAGACAGGTTCTCTGATTTTCTACAGACAGGTACTCTGATGGGCTACAGACAGGTACTCTGATGGGCTGCAGACAGGTACTCTGATGGGCTACAGACAGGTACTCTGATGGGTTGCAGGCAGGTACTCTGATGGGCTGCAGGCAGGTACTCTGATGTGCTACAGACAGGTACTCTTTTATTACTGGGGTACAGTACTGCAAGGGGTTAACAGTTAACTCACTGTTCCCATTATCTTCTTCTCACACTGGATTGATGTGTGAGGAGGAGGAGAACCTGATAACATTGAGTTATTGCGGTTTGTTTATATTTGTGAACAGCTGCGATTGGACACGCCTCATACCCAATGAGGGCCCCTGGGGGCGCACATGAGCGGCATGACCAGGAGGACGCCCCCCCCCCGGAGGGAGGAGAGGTTCCCACCAGCACCATCTTGCCATAGGCCCGGTGGGAATCAAGAAGAATTAAAGAAGATCTATGGTCACAACATACACTCAGCATTTTACTAACAATACAAACAATGGTTATATTTGACAGGCCACAATAAGCTTACTTGAAAATCTCCTTTCATGTTGTGAATCCTGCCTTTCTGTTGGTCGTCTCTTTCCATATCGTCCTGAATTCCCTGCATCATTTGCAATTTCTAAGGACTACATATCCCATGGTACCTTGCTGCCTGTGAGCAGTGATTCCTGTGCTGACTCCACCTCCTACAACTCCTCCTCTCAGCTCCTCTCTAGTTCAGATGGCAGGCTCTGTGAAATGTGTGACACAGCAGTGCCCCCTACAGGGCGTAGTGAATATATGTCACAGAATGCAAAGTAAATGTGTGGGGATCTTCAAAAAGTGTGTTTACAAACTTTAAGATCGTTCAGATCATAGGCTAGAAATATTTGAAATACAATGTGGAAATTAATATATGATTTTACATTTTGACCATAGATATACTAAAAATCCAAAAAACAAAATGTAATACATTGCAGCTTACACATTTTTTGATGTGGTGGCTGCATTTGTTTTCCTTTTTCCCTTTATTCTCACCTGATGATCCAGCCAGTAACACACCTCCTATCTTACACTGGCCATGCATGGTTAGTAATGGCGGCTGGTGGACTTTTTTTTTTTGGGAGGACAGCAAACAAACCCCCCCCCCCCCCGGCTCGCTGTCTGCTAGTCAGTGCGTTACTTACCCCATCTAGGTGGCATGCTGTGGGCAGCGGCTCCAGTGTCCTCTCCATCTCCTCTCTCCTCCTCCTAGGCACTAGGCGTCCAATTGGATCGCCTCACATTTTGGCCAATCGGGGAAGGGGTCTCACAGCCCGCTTCCTTATTGGTGGGGAGGAGATTTAGGGTGAAAATAGCTATCGTCAAACAACTGGGTGGGATCGGGGTGAGCCCACCCTTTTTAAAAAAATTTTGGCTGTCAATTTGCTGGGTAAATAGAAGAGAAGGAGAGGTGGCCATGGTTCAATGCCCCTCTCAAAGTGCTGCCTGGGTCCAATGGACCCACTGGGACCCATATCAGGGCCGGCCCTGATCGCCACCATTACTAGTAAAAAAAAAATAAATAAAAAAAAGTAAAAACCCCTCAAATTAATTCTCATGGATTGTAAGTGCGGCAACTTTTGCGCAAACCAATCAATATCCGCTGATTGTGATTTTTTTTACCACAAATATGTAGAAGAATATATATTGGCCAAAACTGATGAATACATTTTTTTTGTATTTTTTTTTTAAATATATTATAGCAAAAAGTAAAAAATATATATATTTTTTTTCAAAATTGTCGCTCTTTTTTTTGTTTATAGCGCAAAAAATAAAATCTGCAGAGGTGATCAAACACCACCAAAAGAAAGCTCTATTTGTGGGGGAAAAAGGGACCTCAATCAGAATATCAATAAAACGGCGGCGTTTCCGCCTCTCACTGTGCTTCCAGTATCGGGTGCGTTCCGGCCACGTCCTACGCGTTACGTCACGTCACATGACTTCATCAGGGACATTTTATTGATATTCTGATCGCGTGTTTTTTTGATTTTTATGTAAGCAGCCACTTTCTAGGAAATAAATATTCTATACTTGATATTGCTGCACTATGGGAGCCTCTTCTTTTTGTCTACTTCTATGAGGGGGAGACTCGAGCATCAGGCATCAGTCTAACATAATAGAGGAGAAAGAGGAGGAGAGTCAAGGACGCCCTTAAAGGGGAAGATCGTCTGCAGCAGCAGTGTGATATTTGTTTACCCCAAGGCATGTTTACTGTTTTACTAAGGTGAGAGTTCTGTGAGCACGGTTGAGGATAGCACCATCGCAGAAGCCCCTCTGGTGGGGTATAGAGATGGCTCCAGCAACACTATTAAAGCACCTTGCGGATTCGTTTCAGCACTTTTTGAAGCACTAAGTCACCTGTTGGAAACTATTGGGACTGTTCCAAGAGATAAATGGATGGTCATAGACAGCGCCTCCTGTCAAAGTGCATAACATATAAATGAATAAACAAACATATAATTAATTGAGTAAGTGTCCATTCATGATCAGTCATTTCATGATTAATCCAAAAAAGAGAATAAAGTCTGTGATGACGCCCTATCACAAGGGCGAAACGCGTTGACGTCACTTCCGGTCGCCGCAGCTGTCTACGCCACTTCCGGTCTGAGTGGAGGGAGAGTGTGGAACGCACGCCGCTGTGGACATTTTATTGACAACAGGCTGTTTTAATCTCCTATCTTGTAAGTAGCTCTCTGCTTTGCGCAATAAAGTGTTATTAATTTACGGTCTACACATGAGGATGTTTCTGTTTTTGAGCCGTCCAGACGATATTCCTGTGTATGAAGATTGAGGTCCATTACCTAGCGCCCGGCTATTCCTGTTGTCTTTCCCACTAACACAAGCCTGTTTTGTCCGCTGACTGAAAAGCAGTTGGTCAACAATTTTTGGTGAGTGGGGACACAAAGGGGGTTCGGCACAGGTTTGCAGGCCTCACTTGGAACGATATTTGAGCACTTTAGTGAGCACCTTTAACCTCCCTGGCGGTGTGACTGAGTCTGGAATTTATTGCTGAAAGCGGTACAATTATTTTGCATGAAAATTTGGCGTTTTATATTGTAGGCCGGTAATTCTTAGGAATAACTCACTTAAATCTGTCCAAACAAGAGTCTAGTAGACATCCCGGGTATGAAAAAGTTTGAAAAATGAAATCATGAATAATAATATAATAAATAACTAAAAATAATTATCAAAAATAATAATATAATAGTAATAAAATGTATTCAATAATGTAATCAAACCAAAAACGCAGAAATTTGCTGAGTTGCAGAATTGTCGCTGTCGTCACTTTCATTGTCTGATGATAAATTTCCTAAAAAATCACTATCACTCAATTCTGAAAATGATTCTTATTTACTATCGGTGTTTTCTAGCTGATCAAAAACCACTTTTGACGTAAAGGGACACTTTTTGGTTGCTATGGACATTCTCATTTTTCCAGGCAGAAAGAATGACATTTATTATATAAAAGTGCATGCAGGGCGCTGGGCAAACCTCTAGGGACAAAGGGGATGTGAAATGATTTGATACAGTAATGTAATCTATAAGATTACAGTGTACTGTATGTGTTGTGTGTTTCACTTTTTGAATTTCCCGCCGGTCTCCGTCCCCGTGCGACGCGACGCTCGCAGGGAACGGAGCCCGGCACACAGAGGCATCGGGCGGAGGACACAGCCCGCAGACACGGCGGGGGACATCGCTGGATCCAGGGGACAAGGTGAGTAGTGCTGCCTGGATCCAGCAATGCAATCCCGAGTGTGGCTCGGGGTTACCGCTCTTGGTACTGAAAATCCACCCCTAGCCACACTCGGGAACACCGCCAGGGAGGTTAAGCACAAGGCACTTTAGAAGATTATTGGTTGAGTTATACGTTTACATTCAGCACCAGCACTTTTGGATTATGAACTGATGTATATGTCACTTTATTCTCTTTTTTGGATTAATCATGGAATGACTGATCATGAATGGACACTCAATTAATTATATGTTTGTTTATTCATGTATATGTTATGCACTTTGAGGGGAGGAGCTATCTATGACCATCCATTTATCTCTACAGCAGATGTATATCTGAGGGAAGCTGCCCCCTACTTCATGTATGTGTGCCCGTAGTGGGCACACATACATATATAAATAATATCATTTTGTGACGCACTATTTATTTATTCACCACTAGAGGAGGCGCTGTTTGTTTGTTTGAGTATTGTTCCAAGAGATACTTTATGATATCAAATTGAGCAAATATATGGACCTATAAATGAAGTTGATTGCGTTACTATTGAGTTTGTTTCCACATATTTAATCACTTTTAAGTCACCTATACGATTCTTACGCTTTATTATTTATTTTGCTTTATGATAAGTGTATGACACTGAGACACTTTTTGATATCCATGTACCTTTATGTATTTATGCACTTTAATTAATATTTGATACACCTTCACCTTTTACGGGTATCATATATGATCGGTTTATATTGCTGACTAGAATAAGTTGTTTCTGATTGCGCAGTACCCTGCTTCCTATTCAAGTTATCCTTGCTATCTGGGGTGGTGTGATTTATGCCATTGGAAATCTACTTTCCATGCGTTTTTGATGCAAAAAAAATAAAAATGCGCACGACGGCCCGTGGTGTGACCTGGGCCCAAAAAGAAGAAACAAGCATCTGGCTTGAACCCGGAAACGCATCAAAAACACAACAAAAAACGCACTTGATGGTATCAAAAACGCGCATGCAAGAACGGATCTGGAGGATGTTTTGTGGTGTGAATGGGTGCTAAATGAGGTCATACAATCAGATTGAAGGGTGTATGGAAGGAAAGGATGGATGTGCGCTCACCATACATGGAGCTCTCTGGATACAAAGTATCTCTTGTGCAGTTTGTAGGAAGTCACGCTGCAGTGTACCGAGCGGCCTGTAGATGGCGCCGCGCACACAAGGCAGTAGTAGGCAGAGGAGGAGGGCGGGTCTATGGAGACATAAAAGCGGTGCGGAGTTGTAGACAAAGCTCAGTCACCTCTGTGCCGGATGGCAGAGCGGAGCGGAGCCGGGGAGCGGTGGATGTAGCAGCTGAGTGCTGCGGACGGGGAATAGCAGGGAGCAGTGCACACCCTTCCCTCCCTCCCCCCACACTGTGTATAGAAGTTGTGTGACCCCCGGAGAGGGAGGAAGAACTTCACCTCAATGAAGGAGAGAAGGAGCAGCCAGAAACTGGCCAGCAAATCCATCATGGATCCCAACCAGAACGTCAAATGTAAGATCGTGGTGGTGGGGGACAGCCAGTGCGGGAAGACTGCGCTACTACATGTCTTCGCCAAGGACTCCTTCCCAGAGGTCAGTACTTCCTTCCCTATGGGGGTGGTAGGTGACCCTGCCTTCCCTATGGGGTGTCACCCTCCCCTGACTGAGGTCCCGATTTATTGCCCCCTCTACATCCTCCCATAGGGGTTAATAAATCCCCCCCCCCCCTTTCATACATCTCACCCCCACTGCAGGGCAATCGATCTATCTATATATATATATATATTTTTTTTTTTTTTCTGTGATAATAGAGTGCAAGCTCCGCAGGCATTATTTCTCAGCCCTCCTGGGTCCTATCTATCAACGGTCATTTTCTTGTTTTTGGTTACAGGTTTTGTTAGCTGTGATTGAAATAGATTGCAAGCTCTGCTGGTGAAATTTACAGCCTTAGTGACCTTGTCCTTTAACATTTCACTCCTTGCAGGGGTAGATCATTTATTCTTCTACCCCTTCCTGGGTTCCATCTGTCTAACGCAGTTGTGTGGGGTGTTTTTTTGTGGGGGAACCGTTTTTTTTTTTATGTGACGGTAATTGCAAGCTCTGCAGTCAAGCTTTACAGCATTAGTGCCCATGTTCTTACTATTTTGCTCCTTGCAGGTGCATTATTTCTCAGCCCTCCTGGGTTCCAACTATCAACCAGTCATTTATTTTTTTTTTTTTTGTAATAGGATTTGTTAGCTGTGTTGGTAATAGATTACAAGCTCTGCAGGCGAGTGTTTAGCCTTCGTGAGCATGCCCTTAATGAGAATTATTTTTTTTTTTTTTTTTTTTTTTCACCTCTTGCTGATTGTCATTATTCTAACACCCTCCCCCCCCCCCTTTCATTTGTCAACTGCAATACTGACTCTTTTGGTTTTGTTAGGTGTGATGGAAATGGATCGCAAGCTCTGCAGCCTTAGTGATCTTATCCTTCCTTACTTTGCTTGTAGGGACATATAGTTTATTCTTCTCCCCCCTCCTGGGTTCCATTTGACTACCTTGGTGGATTTTATTTTTTTTTGGGCACAGGTTTTGTTATGTGATGGTAATTAATTGCAAGCTCTGCAGGCGAACTTTACAGCGTTAGTGCCTGTGTTTTTTA
>BLSH010024038.1:229770-253688 GCA_018402905.1 Glandirana rugosa
TGGGAATAACAAGACTCGTGGGATATTCCGACGAAAGTGTGACTACACGACGCCAAATGGACGTGGGGTCCACGTCGTGTTATGTAAACGCTCGCAGGACCCAATCGATGCGAAACGGTATCTGAAGATAATATAGGACGACCACACCACGTGAAAGACTTTCGCGTGGTTTTGAGGACGTAAGTCTTTCACGTGGTTTGGGCGTCCTATACTATCTTTAGATACCGGTTCACGTCGTTTGGGTGTCCTTTCGACGTCCACGTGACGGGACGTGGGCACCACACCCATTTGGCGTCGTTTAGTCACACTTTCGTCGGGGTATGATATTGCGGGTGTAGCTAACCCAGGACGCTCGCAAATGTATTGTGCTGCACCTGGGGTGCAGGTAAACCGCAGCACATCAGTGTGAAAGCAGCCTTATAGGGTGCTCAGAACAATAAGGGTTCATTTACATTTGTAGCTTGGAGGGTGGTAAAACCCCATAGCTAAGATGTGTTTTTACCACCCCTCCCCTAACTGTCATGGTTGGCGGGTGTAGCACCTACAAAGCATGAACCATTCAAGTGAAGGAGACCGTTCTTACTACCTTTAACCCCTTGGACCCCGCAGAAGCATGCATTTGCAGGGGCACTTGCAGAGTGGTCGCATTTACTTGAATCCACCCACCTAAAGCAACAGTGGGTTTAATTCCTGCTGCGACATGTGTACACCTTTGTCTGCTGCCTCAGCAGCTAAAGAGGGTAGGGATTGGCATAAGTACATCCACTAATCAACTGCAGGATTTTAGCACCCCCCAACTTTGTGTAAACAAGCTCGAAGGATGCTGCTGTTGAATGCAACTAAGGGCTCATTCACAAGTGCAGCAGGTATTGAAAAGCGATCTGAGTGTGTTTGACAGGTGGTGAGGAAGCGATATGTTGCCTCCTTGCCACTTGATTGAAACCCATGATTGCCGTTCAATGCACATGATTGTGGCACAGTAGTAAGGCAATTAGAGGTTTAAATCAGATGTGAGGAGGCGCCACTGTGCTCGGTGATCTTTGACTTCTCCCAAGTTGTTCAGGTAGATCTCCACCACTTTCAGGTTGCCTACCCCTGTTCTATACTTAATTTTTTTCCATAATAGAAAGTTTATTAAATAAGGGTACAAAGGCCTATTTCCTTACTTAATGTGGATGCCAAAATTCTGGCTAAGGTGCTTGCTTGGAGGTTGAATACTGTGATAACGGAACTTGTTCATCCAGATCAAACTGGCTTCATGCCAGGGAGAGGTACGGATATTAACATTAGACGTCTGCACACACACATCGCGTTGGCAAACTCCGAGGAAGCGGGAGTGGTGGCCTCACTCGACGCAGAGAAGGCCTTCGACTCTGTGGAGTGGGGCTATCTACTGGAGGTCCTAGCCAGATTCGGGTTTGGGCCCAATTTCTTGAGATGGATAAAAATGTTGTATAGTGCTCCAAGGGCTAAGATTCAAACAAATGGTAATCTGTCTGATGCCTTCCACCTGGGTAGGGGGACCCGGCAGGGATGCCCCTTATCCCCGGGGTTGTTCGCATTGACCCTGGAACCCCTTGCTATCCGAATACGAGCTGATCCCACGGTGCGAGGCATTAGAGTAGGCCCTATAGAAGAAAAGTTGTCCCTTTATGCCGACGACACGCTGCTTTACCTAGCCGATGCTACCTCATCACTGCAGAATGCGCTGGCGCAATTCGACGGGTTTGGGAAATTCTCAGGGATCAGGATAAACTGGGACAAATCAGTGCTCTTTCCTCTGCACCCGGACGTCCCTCAGAAGGACACCGGCACACCCCTGCGCTGGGTCCTGGAGATTACTTATCTTGGGATTAGAGTAGGGGTGCGGCTGGAGGACTATAGAGCGCGGAATATAGATCCAGTATTGAGCCAGTTTGCGGATAGGTGTGTGGTATGGAGGACATTGCCCTTAACTCCGGTGGGTAGAGCGAATTTGCTAAAAATGGTCTACTTACCTAAGTTCTTATATTTCTTTCAAAATGCTCCCGTTCACATACAGAAACAATTCTTTACCAGACTTGATGGACAGGTGATATCGTTCATTTGGGCAGGGAGACACTTACCTGCAAATGAAGCCTGCAACGTCCAGCGATGTCCCCTCTGTTGGCGGCGTCCATCTTCTGCCCCTCTTCCTTCCAGGGCTGCCACTTCTGCGCTGTGACTGGCCAGAGTCGCGTGACGCCACTCCCGCGCATGCGCGCGGGAGCCGCCAGTCACGGCACGGTCGCAGTGGAGGAAAGGCACGCAGGCCGTTCCTTCACTGCGCATTTACCGACATGACGTTGGCACAGCCTCAACACTGCCTATCTCCTGAACCGTACAGGTTTAGGAAATATGCAGTGCACCTACAGGTAAGCCTTAACATAGGCTTACCTGTGGGTTAAAGTGGTTGTTACAATTGACAACCACTTTAAAAACAAGTTACTAAGACTTCCGTCCCTACATCAACTATACATCAAATGAGCTGAGAAATATGTAAATAGCAAAACATTTAATTGCTTTTGAATAACTTTCAATTTAGGTCAAGTAAGAATTTATCTAAAGGAAACGTGTTGGGTTATGGTATCCAATCTCAAATAAGTGCAGTAATTTGGGAGTATATATCATTGTGATGTTTGCCATCCCAACCTACATGTGGCCCGCACTGGCAGATCTCGGAGGGTCAAGATCGGGACAACGTGGTATAGAGCGGTTTTGAGTGATGAGGTTTAATAGGTAGAAGAGAATGTTCTTTTAGCTTGCGTTGGTATGTTATAATTGAAGGGACAGTTAAGAGGAGAGAGAAAGTGGAGAAATGTACATGGGTGATGGCAGGGGCATAACGATAGGGGTTGCAGGGGTTGCAATTGCAACCGGTGCCCCATGCTCCAGAGAGCCCGTGTGCCTCCCTTGTACCAGGGAAGCACCCAGGGACCCTGGGAACAGCAGGAGACAAGTAAACTGAATAGGTGGGTTGGCAGGGGTGGCATTTAGTGGAACCATTCTTCTCCATTTTCCTCCTAATGAAGGAGATTGGTTACTCTATATGCTGCCCCCTCCTATCCAGTTTACTTGTCTTCTGCTGTTCCCAGGGTCCCTGTGTGCTTCCCTGGTCCCCCCCCACAGAGCTGCTGTCTTCCCCCTCCTCCTCTCTCCTGCCAGCTGCTGTAGAAGATGTGTCCTGATGGAGAGATGGGAACCGGTTGGTAAATTTATCATTTACCGGCTCCTTCCTTTTCTGAATGACCAGAGTCAATGATTGGTACCGATTGGTTCATTCATAACTGAAGCATAGTAAACTGTTTTTACTATACTTGCATTTCTGAATGAATGGGAGGCTCGGTGCACAGCTATTCCTGTCCATTCATTCTGTGCATCTGAGGCTACACAGATGGAGATTGAGGGCTGAGGTTTGCTTAGAGCCCTGATATCTCATCAAAGCCCCCCAATAGAGCTCCTAAAATAAATTGTAAAAAAATTATAAAAAAATAAAATTGTAAAAGAAATTAAATGGTAAAAAAATAATAAAATTAAACTAAAAATTAAAAACTACTGACACCAGTGAGGGAACTATTAGGATTGCAAAGGTTGTAATTGGGACTGGGCCCTGGCATTTCACCACTGTGGGGAGGCCCGAAGATGGCAGAAAGGGGGCCCACTGCAGAACTTGTGAAAGGGTGCCGATGCAGGACCATAATAAAGGGACCCGTGATGGGAGTAAAGGGCCCCAGGATCAGCGAGCAGAGGGAAAGGCCCTGGACAGGGGGGCCCTTCATAATTTCTTGCCCCGGGGCCCTGAAGGTTCTAGTTATGCCTCTGGGTGATGGAATGGGGGAGAAGGAAAAAGGGGAAAAAAGGGGGGGGGAAGGGGGACAGAGTGATCCCTAATGTCGAGTTTGATCCTTAGGATTCAGCAATGAATATTTTGTTTATTGAAAGCCAAGAGACTTTTTGGGTCGCTGTGTTCACGGTGTTACTGACCTGGAGCAAGTATGCAGCAAGTGAAGTCAGGGAGTAGTCCGATCTCCTGATCTGCATGCTTTTTCCAAGTCAATAGTGGCCCAAAGGATATTGAAGTAAGAGCACCAGCATGACAGCCAGGCAAATAGTATTTTAAGGAGGCCAGCAATAGCAACCTGCGCATTTCCTTAGTGACAGGTTTCTTTCAAAGTAAACCTATGCTTGCCTATACTGTACAAAGTAACAGGTTCACTTAGTGCAGTGGTTCTCAACTGCGGTCCTCGGGACCCACTAACAGGCCAGATTTTAAGTATTACCTGGGGAAAAGCAGACTAGAATACTGCAATCACAAAGCAGCAAATTATATCACCTGTGAGGTATTTCAGTTATCCTGCAAACCTGGCCTGTTAGTGGGTCCTGAGGACAGGAGTTGAGAACCACTGACTTAGTGTGTATCACAGGGGTTGCACTGCTCCAGGTGATACGTGAGATCTCTCGCTGCTGTAATAACCGCTGGGTGCCAGCCTTGGTCCGCAACCAGAATGTGCACAAAGAAAAAAGAAGAGGTGGCAATGACTAAGCACAGGTGTGTGAAAGTTGCTGAGTTCCTCATGAGATGCATGTGCAGTCGGGTCCATAAATATTGGGACATCGACACAATTCTAATCTTTTTGGCTCTATACACCACCACTATTCACCTACCTCCTGGAGAGAGTCATATCAGTTCGGTAAGGGTCCATTGTTACAGGTGGCGGATCACGTGGTGTAATTCATTATTCACCTTTGGATCACTGATTGCTTATGGACACAATTTGTTACTTATGAACTTTCTTCACATATAAACTATTTATTTATTATTTTTATCTGACATGTTTATTTATACACTGTAGTATTAGCGCCACATTTATTGATATTATGCTGACTTTTAATATATGGACACTTACCTGTCCAGGGAGCCTGCGATGTCGGCATGCCAGCCGATCTTTGGATCGGCTGTTGGGTGCAGCCGCCGCCATTCCTAGTAAGCGAACCCGGCAGTGAAGTCTTTTGTCTGCATAGCCGGTTCCCTACTGAGCATGTATGAAGCGTGCTGCGCTTTCCAATTGGTGCTGCGGCGAAGGAAGGAGGAGGGGGCTGCGGCCCCATCTCCTGGAAGTGGGGTAAGGTACTTGTCAAAAACAGGTACCCATTCCCCCCTCCCCCCTGAAAGGTACCAAATGTGGCACCGGAGGGGAGGAGGAGACGGATAAGTGGAAATTCCACTTTTGAGTGGAACTCCGCTTTAACTGTTTAGAGCGCAGGGTACATACACTATACTTATCTTCCACTTGGCCCGCCTCCACTGGCCCAATATTGACCAAAGTCAAAACCTACACTTCCTTTGCCCCTATATGACAGCTCTTTATGAGTAGGTGGTCAGGTGTCAAGTACCGAATTGCAGGAAGTCAATGGACATGTCATCAGTTCCCCATACCCAGGTAGGCCAGCGGTATTGAAAAGTAATAGTAAGGGTAGTAGAAGATAAATACATGTTCCTTATGCTCCATACAGTAAAGTAAACCCGTCAGATTGCCTGGGGTGATCGGAGTACATGTTCACTTTAAGAAGTTGCCAATTTTTCCTGTCTATATTTGATTATTTCTTAAAACCCGGTAAATGATCCCCAGCCCCCTTATATAAATATATCTTATCTCTAACATCCCTCAAGCTATTGTTTACTAAAGCTTAGATCTCGCTGTGTATTCAGTGCTTATGAGTCACAGTGAGATGTGCTAAGCTGGCTATAAATATCACGATTCTATGAAACGTGCTGAAATGAGAAGTCAGCATAGGAAACCCCAATCACTTATAGGAAGCTTGCATTCCTTATATGGGTTTCCTCAAACACGGCTGGCAAAGGGCCACCAATTCAAGGAACAGCCCCACGTCGTCTTCTGGCATCCACCAGTACATTTGTATGGAAATTCTGAAAAATTGTTCTCCAAAGCATTCAATCTTGTCATCGTTTAGTCAATAAACTTTAGTCGAAAACCATTTTAATTTCATCTAGTCCTGCCACTTGAATGGGACCCCATGTGTAATAAACAGGTTTCTTTTGTTTGCAAGCAAAGCAACACCGATCCAGGTCAGCCTGCTTACAGTAGATAAATCCCTCACAACTCCTGTCTCCAGTGCAAAGCCGAGGCTGATCAGTAAGAACAAAAGAAAGTCTGGGTGGCTGCACTCCAATGAAGGACCGTGTTTATTGTACAGTAGTATCAAAACAACAACCAAAACATTGTGGGGGGAGGAGTCAGAGGAAAGTCAACGCGTTTCATGCTGCTTTAGTGGTCATGATGGTTAAGTGGTAAAGCAGGGTGAAACGCGTTGACTTTCCTCTGACCCCCTATGATGTTTTGCTTGCTGTTTTTATGCTGTTTTGATACTACTGTGTACAGCCATCCAGACTTTCTTTGGTGCTTAGAACATGCATATTACAATGTGTACCATTTTTCCCCAATGAAAACCACATTCAAAGTTAGAATTTTATTTGTAATAAGAAAAAATTTCCATCCCGCTACTGAGAATATTCTTGTCACTGTAGACAAAAACGATCATCGATTTGACCTCATTAAATATCACAAAATTGATTTTTTTCTAGTTTACTAGTCTATGGCCAGCTTAAAGCAGAGCTAAGGCAGGTCATACATTATACAATTTTCTTTCCTTCCACCCATGAAATCGGTTGATTCCCCCATCAACACAGTCAGCATTGATGGAGAAATCCCTCCTGCACCGCTATTGTGTTCTGCCAGTGGGGAGCCTTCACTGCCGGCAAAACACAATGATTAGTGTTGCTGGCTATAGCCGGTGGCACGAATCATATGAGTGAAAACCCAGCAGGCTGGTTGTACACAAGTCGATTGATAGATTGAAATTTGCCTGGTCCCTGATAAAGCGGATGAATTTCGATCCATGTATGGCCAGCTTAAAGGAAGCTTTTATACTCAACCTTCCTCCAACAGTCCCGGCCCTTGCCGATGCCAGCATTATGTTTTCAATCACATTGCATAACTTAAATAATTTACTCAAATATAACTTAAAAATTTTACTTGTTTACCATAATTAACATTATCTGTACCATGCTGGCAAACTGCGTTATAAGTTGTAAACCACATTTGAACACTGTTTTACCTAACAAAGTACTAAAGAACTGAAAATTGGGCAGCTGCACTGCATGGTAATGAGGAGGAACTCAGGATGGGCATAGATGAAAAAACAAACTGATTCTCCCATCCAGACAAGCAAAGTGAATGGATGAATCACCCCCGCTGTGTCATTGTATTCTGATAACTGAGACTCCTCCTCTGTCAGAATACACTGATCAGCGGCCACAGCTGATGACCACCAAAAGATTTTTAGCATTCCAATTTGACAGAAGTCAACTGTTAGATCGACTACTGTTGAGCAGGAATCGCCATAGAAGGATCAAAATGCATCCTATCCCCGCTGAATTGGCATCTAAGGCCAGCTTTAAAGGAGAAGTACAGCCAAAGCTTTAAAGGAGAAGTACAGCTTGTTCTGCAGTCCTTTGACCCGTTTTCAGCAGACAGCGGGCTGATGTCCAGAGCCGGTCCAGGCTGGGGCAAGATCGTAAAATTATGGTCGCTATGCGTCAACAACCCTGGACTGGCACCTGACTCAGCCTCTCAGCAAGCCGCTGAGAGGCTGAGCCTATCGCTCCTGCCCCCTCCTCTGCCCAGCTCTTCAGTGAGCATGGAAGAGCAGAGCAGAGAGCTGACAGTCTCTGCTCATGGAGCTCTGAGAACCGAGCGATCAGCATTCTTTGATCACTCATTTCTCAGTCATAGAGCCAGTGGGGGACAAATGCAGCATCCACCTAGGAAATTCTTTGTTAATGTGTCCCCAGTCTTGTATGGGCACAGACTCACTTTGAAATTGTTCATAGTAGCTTGCCATATGCCCAAAAACCCGCTCCAAAGGAACATTTAAAAGGTAATTTTTTTTTCTTTTTTATTCTTTTAACAAAATCTATAAACAAATATTTTTTTTAGTTCACTAAAATTTGACATCCCGCGTTTTGGGATGCTTTTTAGAATAAATTTACTATTTTTCTCGGCTGGATTAGAATTGAATGACCCTTTCTTCTCTCAGAAGGACAGATTGCTGCCTGGGGTGTCTGACTCATCCATCGAATGTCAGCACATCTCAGGAAGTCTTCCGCATTCCACTTGGGGCAGGAAGTGCGTGATTTCATTCTCGTACCTCGTTCACGTCAACTTTTTCCAAGAAACTTGATCCAGACAAAATGTTCTACACAAGCTTTCTTTGTATCCAGGAGGCTTTATCCAGGAGGCTATGTACAAAATAATCTGTTCGTCAACAAAATAGTTCATCAGAGAACATGCCAAACATTGGGATTCTATGTAGTCTTTGTTTCCACCCAAGGAAATATAGTGTACATGTTAGCACATGTATGATTTATCATGAGTTTGGAAGGACCCCATTTGTGTGAATAGTAAACACATATTTGGAAGTAAAAGACAATAGCAAATATTAATTTGCTATTGGCACACAACTGGGTGGGCTCAGGGCGCAGTGCTCTGCGCCTTGAGCCCACCCTTTTTTGAAGCCAATTGGAGCTACAGGCCCTAATCATGTGCTTAAAAAAAAAACCCCCGTAGGAATCCGTGCGTCCGGTGCCCTGCATGTAGATTAGGGGCGGAGCACATGTATTAGGGGGTTGGCGCCCGTGCGCCCCATATGGGCGGACCGCCGCTGGAGCTTACAGGCGCCCATCTGTACATGGCTGGATCTAGAAGGGTGCAGGGGTCGGCTGCTCCCCCTCCCAAATTTCAGTTGTTCAATTCTGGACAGAAGAATTGTCAGCAAAAAGAGAGCTGGAAGCAGGTGTGGGCTTTCTGTGCTCTCCCCACTCCTGTCAGTGGAGCATTCTTCCTATACAGCGTGTCGCACAGGATCCTCTTAGATCGCACGGTAAATTACTTGATTACCTACCGGCTACCCACATTTCCGGGAGATGAGCAGTCCTTCGAGGAGGTAAGGGATGGGTAATCAAGTTGTGTACCATCTAATCTAAGAGGATTCTGTGTTATCTGCTGCATGGGGGAACACTGTTATCCCAGCTCTCTCCTTGCTGACACTTCTCTTATCTGGAATTGCAGCAGGCGTGGGTAAAATTTTCATGGAGGGGCACAGAGAGCCCGCACCTCCTCACTACTACTGTAAGTTTGGAGGAGGCTGTTTGTGCTGGGAAGGGAAGGGTAATGGGGGGGGGGGGGGATTTGTGCTTGAAGAAGGAATGGGGGAGGGGGGAAATGTATGTGTTAGGGGGCAGGATTGGGGAAGATTTGTGCTAGGAGGTGAGAAATGGGGGGGGGGGCATTTGTGCTGGGAAGGGTAATTTGGAGGTGGTTGTGCTAAGAAGATGAGTTGGAGGGGATTTGTACCAGTGCCGGCCCGTCCATAGGGAGCACGCGGCCACCGCCCCCTATCCATGCGTCCGGCCCCCTGATCTACATGCAGGGCACCAGACGCATGGATTCCAATCAAGGTTTTTTTCTCTGAAGCACGTGATTGGAGCCAGAGGCTCTAATAGGCTTCAAAAAAGGGTGGGCTTGGGTGCAGAGCACTGCGCCCGAAGCCTACCCAGTTGTGTGACAATAGCAAATGAATATTCGCTATTGTAACACTGATTCTCCTCCCAGCCAGGAAGCGGAAGACCCGTCACCCGATTGACCGAAAGGAGATCCAATCGGATTGGCCAATAGAAGGAGAAAGCAGGAGACGCAGGGGAAGCGAGGAAACAGCCTCCCACAGCCCGGAAAGAAGTAAGGGTTTACATCTGATATGGCTGAAAATCCAGATTTCGCTAACAATTATTGATCGGACAGAAAGCCTTTTGGAGGGTTTGGCCTGCTAGATTTTCAGAAATACTGTCAGGCAGCAACATTATCTAGAACACTGGATTGGCACTACGGGAAGACCAAGAAGCAGTGGGTAGAAACTGAAGAGTCAGTTACAGGTCAATGTATGGGCAATATGCTTTGGCTACAGAGACCTGGTCATAACCAGTGCCGCATTAACAAAACTACTTTCAAGGTGTGGGATACACTAATGTAGAAATGACTAGCAAATTCACCTTGGATTCCCCTGACGGCCAACCCCCATTTCATTAGGTGAGCATGCATTTCATAATTGGAAAGGAGATGGTACACTAAGGTTACATCATTTGCTGAGGGGTAGAGATGTGCACAACAAAAAAAATGAGTTTCAAATTCAATCATTTTGTCTTTCATTGTTCCGTATCAATTCGTATTTTCGGAAGTTATTTTGGAAGATTGGCTATATTCATTTTAATGCGTTAATTGTTATTTTGGGAGATTACTTATGCACTCCGAGTCATCCCTGCTAGTCCAACCCACAAAGAGAAATGGAATGAGCTGATTGGACGATATCGACCGGAGTCACGTACATCTGAAAGAACAAATAGAGTGAAATTAATGTCAGATTAATTCGTTGTGTTGTGATTCAGAGATTCTGATCCACCTCCATCCAACCCAAACACAATACGTAGGAATCATCTTATTTCACTTTCATACTGTACTGTATTCATTGCGGGATGTTTCTATTTCATATGTAGTGCATTTTTTTATAATAGTGAAAATGTTAATGCAAAATAAAAGCAAAATGGATCAGAATCAATTTGGATCATTCGTTAAGTCGCTACGTTATTTTGGATTAAACATTAACAAAAGGCCCAAACTATCACATCATGTCCTCCAAATGAATGCAAATTAATTAGTTGTTTCGTTATCATTTATGTCGGATTCCTTGAAATTTGTTACTATGGTGATTATACACATTTGGATACATCTGAATCTCTGAATAACAAAAATTTTGTCCGAATCTTGATTTGTAACAAAATGAATCACAATATCTAATGAGGAGAACATCTTTTCTTAGCTTACAAGAGTGGAATTTCTCCATTAGATTTCTGGAGGTGGCACCAAGTACTTCATTTTGCACTCTCCAGTTTCAATAAATCTTAAATTAAATACATTTTAATTATTTATTTTAGGTACTTATATAGCGCCGTCAATTTATGCAGCGCTTTTTACATATACATTGTACATTCACATCAGTCCCTACCCTCAAGGTACACACGGTGCGACGGTCGTATAAAAATGGTCGTACGTCCGCTCGTTGTACGATCATCCGACAGTTAGTACGCGCGATTAGAACAGCCCACGGTTGTACAACATAAGTTGGATGAGCAAACTAGAAGACTTTGGTTGTACCAACAAGCGGTTGTATGACCGTTGTATCGCGTGTGCAGAGAAGTTGGTCCAACGAGTTGTACTGTGCAAAACACGCATGCTCAGAAGTCAGGAACGCCTGGAAGTGTCCGTTCGTGTAAACCTGCGTTCCTAATTCACAAATCACATTCACCTGAACTTTCTCTTTATACGTTCATAACACGTCACTACGTTTGGCTTGGTCGTACGATCGTTTAGTGCATGTCAGTACGTGAGATACATGAGCCAACATACAATTTGGTCCGTTTGGTCATACGACCGCCACACCGTGTGTACGAGGCTTTACTCACATTCATACATACACATACCCCTTAAGCCTCGTACACACGGGTGCAACGGTTGTACAACCGAACGTCCAACTTTGGACCAAGTTGGATGTTGTGTCTTGCGTTCTGACGTTCGTACAACCAAGCCTAACGTGGTGACGGGCTACGAGCGTATAACGAGGAAGTTCAGGTGAATGTGATTTGTGAATTAGGAACGTAGGTTTCCCAGAACAGACACTTCTGGGCATTCCTGACTTCTGAGCATGCGTGTTTTGCACGTACAGCTTTGTTGGACCAACTTCTTTGTGCACGCGGTACAACAGTCATACAACCGCTTGTTGTACAACCAAAGTTTTCTAGTCTGTTCATCCAACTGCTGTTGTACAACTGTTGTATGACGCGCGTTCTAACGGTCGGATGCTCATACAACAAGCCGTTTTACGTACCGTGTGTACGGGGCTTTAGTGTATATCTATGTTACTCAATACTGCAAGGAATGAATTCCTACCTCGAGGTGTGTTGCATATATGTGTGAAAAATTCTGGAAAATTTTATGAAAAACTTTTGTGATAAAATAATAATGATGAAAGCTAGTACAGTATTCGTAACTGCTGACTTTAATTTTTTTGGCAAATAATCATCATTTCGGTTTCTACCATTTGTCGGGAATATTTCCTAAATCGCGTCCTGTGATGTGTGACATCCCAAGAACCGCCTGTGAGATGGCGTGCATGCACACACGTGCTGCCGGAGAGCTTGGAAGAGACCAGAGAGGTGTCTGTGCATGAGCAGAATCTCCATTAAGAGAAGAGGGGCTTAGGGAGAACTTTTGTTTCAAGCAAGACAATGCTGGACTCCATGGTCTAATGAGTATGTTTGTTTTTTTTTATTTTTATAATTATGTTTTTTTTATTACAGGTGCTCATGTAACATACAAAGAGAATAGGACATAGCATCCATCAGAAAGATTTATTATTTATAGAAAAAAGTGAATATCTAGTATAAATCAGGACAGATGATTTTTTTTTTTTAGAACAGGGACAAGTGTTCAGGGTTTTTATTTTTTGGGGGAGGTTAGACAGTGCAAAGTTTGTCCTTAAAGCGGAGTTCCATGCTTTTTTTTGTTTATTAAAAGTCAGCAGCTACAAAAAGTGTAGCTGCTGACTTTTAATAAACAGAAACTTACCTGTCTCCCGGTCCAGCGACGGCTGCTCCCGAAGCCTCGCTCGTCTCCCCCCTCCTCCCTGCGGCGCCGGTATTGCAATTGTGGGCACCGGCCGTGGCTTCACTGCGTGTTGCCAGTGGCCAGGCAATCTTCTGGGACCTGTGACGTGTCCCAGAAGATTGCCAGGAGGGAGGGGCCGCCTAGGAGGAGAGGAGGAGTCGCCTAGGCGGCCCCCGAGGCGGAAGGTGGAAGAGGGACAGGAAGTCCCTCTGAAACCTGGGGACACCCCCCCCAAAAAATGACATGCCAAATGTGGCATGTAAGGGGGTGAGGAGTGCTTAAAGCGGAAGTTCCATTTTTGGGTGGAACTCCGTTCATTCAGGCCCCAATGAGTGCCTGCAATCAACCTGGGTTTAGTCTGTTATTATTAGGTTTAACACAGGTACACATTATAACTTACTTAATTTAAAATGAATTTAAAATGAAAATATAATATATTATTAATATTGTTGTTATTATTTATATGATTATTATTAATAGTAGTAGCAATTGTTACTATTTGATTAAACTATCTTAATTTTATAATTACTTAATATTTACAGATACTAAGTAATTAATAATAATAATTATTATTATTATTAGTGTTGTTGGTTTTATTATTTTTATGATTATTATTAGTAGTGGTAATTGTTATAATTATATGATTAATATTTCTTAATTTAATAATTACATCATATTTACAAATATTAAGTCATTAATATTGTTATATTAGATTAAGATTTCTTAATTACTTAATATTTACAGATATTAAGGTACAATTAAAGGCAACATACATATTTTAGTAAATCCTCATTTAAAGACCTGAAAGTTACACATGGTAATTAGGGATGAGCTTGATGTTCGGGTCGAACGTGAGTTCGTCTCGAACATTGGGTGTTTGATCATTCGGGTTTTCCCGCACATTATGGGGCGTTCGCGGCAACTTTGCGCTCCCCGTAATGCTTTCAAATGGCGGCGGAATGCCGCCCACTGATTGGCCAAAGCATGCACATGACCTGCATGCTTTGGCCAATCAGCGGGCGGCCTGCTGTGAGAGCTTTGATTAGCTAAAGGGAGGGTGCCTTTAACCAATCACTGCACAGCAGCCTCAATCCACGCCCCACAGTATATAAAGCCGCTTGTACAGCGGGTCTATGTAGTGTGTTTGCGGCGGTGTTAGACAGATAGCTTAGGTTCCTGAATACAGGCGGTTTAGCTAGGTAGCTGTCTAACATGTTAAAAAATAGAAAAAAAAATACAAAAGATAGATAACTAATTAGATAGATAGGGAGCATTATAAACTCTATCTGTCAGTTAGTGCAGACAGGTTAGTGTAGGGAAAAAAAAAATATATATATATATATATATATACACAGGGTGGGCCATTTATATGGATACACCTTAATAAAATGGGAATGGTTGGTGATATTAACTTCCTGTTTGTGGCACATTAGTATATGTGGGGGGGAAACTTTTCAAGATGGGTGGTGACCATGGTGGCCATTTTGAAGTCGGACATTTTGAATCCAACTTTTGTTTTTTCAATAGGAAGAGGGTCATGTGACACATCACACTTATTGGGAATTTCACAAGAAAAACAATGGCATGCTTGGTTTTAACGTAACTTTATTCTTTCATGAGTTATTTACAAGTTTCTGACCACTTATAAAATGTGTTCAATGTGCTGCCCATTGTGTTGGATTGTCAATGCAACCCTCTTCTCCCACTCTTCACACACTGATAGCAACACCGCAGGAGAAATGCTAGCACAGGCTTCCAGTATCCGTAGTTTCAGGTGCTGCACATCTCGTATCTTCACAGCATAGACAATTGCCTTCAGATGACCCCAAAGATAAAAGTCTAAGGGGGTCAGATCGGGAGACCTTGGGGGCCATTCAACTGGCCCACGATGACCAATCCACTTTCCAGGAAACTGTTCATCTAGGAATGCTCGGACCTGACACCCATAATGTGGTGGTGCACCATCTTGCTGGAACTATGATGTCGGTGACAGGGAATTGTTGGCCATCAAGTCGGCTTTGGAGGAATGGCGGTACCTCCTGGAAGGAACAGCTCACCCGGTATTGGTTTTTACTGACCATAAAAACCATAAAAAAACCATATGCTGTGAAGATACGAGATGTGCAGCACCTGCAGATACTGGAAGCCTGTGCTAGCATTTCTCCTGCGGTGTTGCTATCAGTGTGTGAAGAGTGGGAGAAGAGGGTTGCATTGACAATCCAACACAATGGGCAGCACATTGAACACATTTTATAAGTGGTCAGAAACTTGTAAATAACTCATGAAAGAATAACGTTACATTAAAACCAAGCACACCATTGTTTTTCTTGTGAAATTTCCAATAAGTTTCATGTGTCACATGACCCTCTTCCTATTGAAAAAACAAAAGTTGGATTCAAAATGGCCGACTTCAAAATGGCCACCATGGTCACCACCCATCTTGAAAAGTTTCCCCCCTCACATATACTAATGTGCCACAAACAGGAAGTTAATATCACCAACCATTCCCATTTTATTAAGGTGTATCCATATAAATGGCCCACCCTGTATATATATATACACAGACTATGTACAGAATATGTATATTGTGAAAGAGGATGTTACGCAGAGTAAATAGCCATACATGACACGGTTGAAAATTGCGCACACTCGCGGAATGGCGACAAACTCTGGTACTTAAAAATCTTCATAGACGACGCTTTAAAATATTTTTAACGGTTACCAGGTTAGAGGTGCAGAGGAGGTCTTTTGCTAGAATTACTGCTGAACAACAAGAAAGGGAGCGATCCCATTTGATTCCAGTGACCCCTCGCATCCCTGTTCTCTATTACCTGCCAAAGGTTCATAAAGATAGTGTCAACCCTCCAGGCCGCCCGATCGTGAGTGGAATTGATTCAGTGACCTCACGAATAGGGCGGTATATTGACTTCTACCTGCAACCTTTGGTTGGTAAGACTCCATCTTTCCTTAAAGACACTAAGGATGTGCTGAGATTGCTCGAGTCAACGCAACCTAAAGAGGATACCATCATGGCTACGGCTGATGTAGCCTCTTTATATTCCAACATTCCACATGCATACGGAATAGCTGCAGTTAAATACTTTTTGGCTAAGGATGGAACCCTTCCAGAGGTCCAACAGGAGTTTATTCTTACGCTTTTGTGGGGCACAACTATATGTGGTATGGTGGGGAGTTTTATTTGCAGATTAAGGGAGTGGCCATGGGGGCTAAATTTGCCCCCAGCTTGGGCAATCTCTTTATGGCCAAGTGGGAGAAGGACGTCGTCTATACTTTAAGACCACCTGGCCTATCGCTGTGGGCCAGGTACATAGACGACGTCCTCCTCCTATGGGAAGCCCCTCTTACACAGCTCCATGAGTTTGTAGCAATGCTTAATGACAACAAGAGGGGCATCACCTTGTCATTGGAGACTAGTACCACTAACATCCATTTCTTGGATCTAGATATTACCAATAATAGGGGGTTCTTTTCAACTAAGACCTACTTTAAGTCCACCGACCAGAATGGTTACATTCCAGTGGATAGTGGCCATCATAAAGCTTGACTACAGTCCATCCCAAAAAGTCAGATGATGAGACTCAGACGTAATTGTTCTGATGAGGTCTCTTATCTGACACATCTGGCCCTTCTGAGAGACAGACTTCTCGATAAAGGATACTCCCCGTCTCTAATTGACCATGAGATAGGGAGGGTCCGGAGTCTAGATAGAAAGTGTTTATTGGACGAACGTACGGGTTCAGGGATGGCAAATGAAAATACATTCAAGTGGTAATTTTTCACTACATTTTTCTCCCAACACAGACAAGTTAAGGGTCTAATCTCCAAGCATTGGAATATTCTGAGGACCGATCCAGTTTTGGGTCCCCTCATTCCTGATAGAGCTAGAGTTGTTTATCGAGGGGCGGCCCCCCTCAGAAACGTTATAGCTTCAAATATACGGAATCATCTGATTAAACCATCTTTTTTCCAGGATTTAAAAGTGTATTATCCTTGCAAAAAAATGTAGGGCGTGTCAGTGTAATTCACTCACCAGGTGGAAGATTGACACCTTTACTTCCAGTGTCACTGGGGTCACATATACATTCAAAGGGTTTGCTACTTGCAGCACTAAGAATATTGTCTATTTAATTACATGTCCATGTAAGAAGCAATACATCGGCCGTACCATACGCCCCTTTTCA
Source organism: Glandirana rugosa (assembly GCA_018402905.1). NCBI lineage: Eukaryota > Metazoa > Chordata > Amphibia > Anura > Ranidae > Glandirana > Glandirana rugosa. The sequence continues at coordinate 246,785 of BLSH010024038.1, forward strand.
GTCAGACTTAGTGAGCACATTACTGGTATACTTAAGGGATCAACTGAGCATACAGTGCCCAAGCACTACCTTAGGTGCCATAATAGGGATCTGAAGGGGACCACCTTCTCCATTATAGATAGATATGTAGCACCATGGAGGGGAGGTGCGTCCACCAGGGGTGTCTCTAAACTTGAAACCTCTTGGATATATAAAATGAAGACCTATTGGCCACATGGCATCAACGTGGAGTGGGACATTATTTGCTTTATTAGCAAGTCCTAGGGCTCCATGTTGGTGCCATGTTACGCATTTGCTGAAGGTTGTATGCCTTTGTTGGATGCGGATTATTTATCCCCATTTATTGGCTTGACATGCGATTTTCCATTTTTGTTTTTGTTTTGTTTTTATTTGTTTTATTTTCACAAGTTTTGTTTTTGTTTATGATTATATTTATGGTCATCTTTATGGTCATTTGAATGTGGTTTTGAATATACAATAGGTAATGGCATACCAATTAGCTAATGTTGTACCTGTTATGGGTATTGTTGCCCCCCTGTTGTTCATTTATGCTCCACTAGATGGAGACTGCTGGACCCGGACTATTGTCGGTTTGTTGCTACTATTGTGGGGCACGCCTGATTTAGTTCAATGTTTATTTGTTTATTTAATTATGTTTTGAGGTCTATCAATATTGATAGGACGTGAGAGGGGCGTGTATACCGTGGTAAGATGATGCCTTATGATGTGTTACGCTCCGTGACTTTCTGTTGGCTGAATTTGGCTCATGTGATGTATCCAGTCACGTGTATTCGGCGCACGTACGTGCGTTGAGACAACGTACGGTCCTTATTGGTCACCGTCCGGATCACATGACGTTCGGATTTTGCGGCCGGAAACTCATCCTTAAGGTTATGTGTGTTGGCAGTCACGTGTGTCCGATGTACGAACGTACGTTAAGGCAACGAGCGGTCCTGATTGGTGATCATTCGAACCACATGATGTCCAGAATTGGCGGCCGGAAACACATCCCTAAACAAGCTACTGTTGACCCTGATTGAGTTGACCGAATACAGGTGTGTAACAATACCCTCATATTTTATAAAGCGCAGTGGTTGCATGGACGCTTATGCCTCAGTTGAAGTCTCATAAGACGAAACGCATCGGGTATCGTGAGCCCCATGCTCTTTTACTGCGCTGACATTTTTTGGAATTCCATGCGATGCTTACAAGATTGAATATGTGAGTGTATTCTGTTTTTTTAAAATAAATTTTTATATCTGGTATCACACTATGTGCGATTTTATGGTTTATGGGTGGATCCTGCATCTGTGAGGTGACGGGCGGATGAAAAGTTCTGTCCTGATGACCATATGCCCGGGTGAATAAGTGGATTTACTATCTATATACATCAAGGGGAGTCCGGAGAAATAACCATAGAGGGTCAACCGTATCTCCTTTTGGATGTGCCTGGATTGATATCTCATGCGATTTGTCTACTTACCGTTGGTAAGAGTATTTAAACTTGTTCGGTGGTGGACACATCTATCTGTGGTTGAAGTGGTGTTTGTATACACGGAATACCATTCATCCATCACAATTTATATGGACTTTTATTTAGTACATGTTTAATGGTACTTTGTTATTATTTTTAGCGCGACACTTTATGTACACTTAGAATTACTGCTCACACTCTGGCGATCGCGGCGATACCTTACATGCCATTTGTTTTTTAAATTTGGAGTGGAGTTCCCCTTCAAGATCCCCAGAGCACAAGGTGCCTGGCATTGTTGGGATCAAAGTCGGATCCCTGTTCACAGACAAACGGTCCGACTTTGACCCTATGTAGGACCGTAAATCGCACAGCAAAGTAGGATCAAAGTCGGACCGTTTTTTGTCAGATAGTGTCAACCCAGCCTCACTGTGATAGGAATGGTAAACAATCGCCTTGTTTGGATCAGATGTATCGGCTCCTGTGGTTGTAGTGATAGTTCCAATTGGAGGCAGCAGTGGATATCTCTAATTTCTCTACAGCTCACAGCATACACAGAGAGATTACTGCCAATCCCATCTGGCTGGATGAGCCTGTCAATGTGGAAATGGGATCATATGCACTAGAAAGTCCTAGATGACACATATCACTTCTGTGTAAGGAACATACATTAGGCAGTGATGTAGACATACGCCGGGAGATCGCTGCCAAGAGGATCTGGCAATACTAAACCTGTGATTGATCTCAATGTCCATGCTCTTAGCTGTGTTGGCTCTTAGAATCCCTGCACTGCTGAAGGCCTAACTTTACTGTTGTTTTATTTTTTAACTCAAAAAAGCAAATTTTTTCCAAAAAAAATTGCACTTGAAAGACCGCTGCACAAATGTGACAAATAGTATTACAAAGATCGCCATTTTATTCTCTAGGGTGTTTGAAAAAGAATATATAATGTTTGGGGGTTCTAAGTCAATTTCTAAAAAAAAATATTATTTTAACTTGTAAACAACAAGTGTAAAAAAGGCCTTAAGTGGTTAAACTGATTTACAACAGCAGGTCCCATTCCTGCGCCCAACAAGTGTAACTGCAAGGGGTTACAGTGTTCTGGCACCGCCAGCACCCAAGGCCCAATTTTTCGCCACCTGTTTGACTGGGGGCTTTTGCCACAATTTGTAAACTAATTTCCAACATCAGTTCTAGTTCCTCTGTCCAACAAGAGTAACTGCAAGGGGTTAGTGTTCTGGCACCACCAGCACCCAAGGCCCAATTTTTCTCCTCCTGTTTGACTGGGGGCTTTCGTCACAATTTGTAAACTAATTTACAACATCAGGCCCAGTTCCTCTGTCCAAGAAGAGTAACTGCAAGGGGTTGCAGTGTTCTGGCACCTCCAGAACCCAAGGCCCAATTTTTCTCCACCTGTTTGACTGGGGGCTTTCGTCACAATTTGTAAACTAATTTACAACATCAGGTCCAGTTCCTCCGTCCAACAAGAGTAACTGCAAGGGGTTACAGTGTTCTGGCACCGCCAGCGCCCAAGACCCAATTTTTCGCCACCTGTTTGATGGGGGGATTTTATCACAATTTTTTAAACTAATTTACAACAGCAGGGCCCACGCCAACATTTAAAAAAAAATGACATGGGGTTCCCCCCTCAAAATCCAAACCAGGCCCTTCACGTCTGGTATGGAATTTAAAGGGAACCCCATGCCAAAATTAAAAAAAAAAAAAAAATGACGTGGGCCCCCCCCCCCCCCAAAAAATCCAAACCAGGTCCTTCAGGTCTGGTATGGAATTTAAGGGGAACCCTGTGCCAAAATTTGAAAAAAATTATGTGGCCCCCCCCCCCCAAAATCCAAACCAGGCCCTTCAGGTCTGGTATGGATTTTAAGGGGAACCCCGTACCAATTTTTTGAAAAAAATGGCGTGGGGTCCCCCCCAAAATCCAAACCAGACCCTTATCCAAGTATTATTATTATTATTATTATTGTTGTTGTTATTTTTTATGATTATTATTATTAGTAGTAGTAATTGTTATAACTATTTGGTTAATATTTCTTAATTTATTAATTACTTAATATTTTCAAATATTAAGTAATTATTAATAATATTATTATTATTATTAGTATTAATAATAATTATTATTGCTTTAATTTTTTATTGTTATTATTAGTAGTAATTGTTATAACTATTTGCTTAATATTTCTTAATTATTTACATGTTTACACAAGCAGGCAAAAAAAAAGAAAGTATGCACTGAGCTGCAGTTATTTTCTACTTAAAAAAGAAGCGCTACCAAATGCATAAGCAGTGATATAGAAGGGAAGGCCAATAACCTGAACCTGCGGGGACGTTGCTCGTGCCTCTCACATTGATTACAATAACGCACAGGTCCAGTACACATCAGCAGAAGTGTGAATGTCGGTGATATTAATATCAATCTTTGCAGTAACCTTAGTGAGTTTATTTCCCAGAAGTCAGTGATATGAGTTATTATTTATTCCCCGGCTGAAGAAGAGTTGGTGCCGGCGTTACGGAGTGTTATATTTAGGGAAATGCGTGTTCTCCCTGGAGGGAGGATGCTGAGGGGTTCCATGGTGATACTAGCAGAGAAATCCACCGCAGGCCGCATTCCAGGTTGCTATGGCGATTGGCTAGGTATTTGTTTAAAGCTTTCCGCCTATGTGCTGATGCTTAATGCTTATAAATAATAGCAGATATAATAGGGCGGCCAAGGCCATTATTCTTTTCTCTCCTGGAGTATTTCATAAAATGGAAAGGCGGATTCAGAGGCACTGAAAAATGAACGTATAAGCTGCAGTATAATAATAACTATTACTAAAAATAATAATAATCTTCATCATCACAGTTATATTACTGAATGCATAATTCCACTTATGAGAGTTTTTCAAGATTGGCTCCAGGCAACAAATAAAGTCAATAAGTCAATTGTTATTACCAGCAATACACAACCTCAAGTCCTCTCCAATTATTTTATTTGATCGAATACAGCCGGATTAAAGCAGGCCTTTCCCCCGAAATGTAAAAAAAGAGAATACATGCAGCTCTGTATACACGTCTATAGACACTCCGCTCCCATACTGCCATCATTGAATAGCTTTGGCACATCTGCATATGGGCAGAGGGCACTTTATAATGTGCACAGAAAAAAGAGATGATGGGCAGACATAGAAGAGAGTGCAGAGAGCTTAGAAAAAAGGAACAGATACCAGGAATTCCAGGTTGCAAGGGAAGTGGTACTCTGCAGAATCCACACATACAGAGCAAAAGCAGATACTGAGAATTACACCCAGTATACAGGACAAGAAGTAATACTATGCAGAGTCCACACATACAAAATAAGAATTGGTACTGATCACTCACTGTGTTCATTTAGAAAAGGAAGGGGGCAGTAAATATGACAACCCCACCCTGCTCTCAATTGATCCGATCCCCTGTAGTTCCTCACTGCAGCAGCTGAAAGCCAGCGGGAGGAAGAAGAGGAGAAGGCAGCTTTCAGCTGCTGCAGGGATGGGGGGGGGGGCTAGAGGGGATCAGTTCCTGTAATAGCCCCCCACCACACCGATCACCCCCCCCCCCATTCCTCTGATGAGGTTAAATGTTTTTATGTACGTAGTCCAATTGCCAGGTTTGCATAGATCAGGGGCAGGCAACCTTTGAGAGATGGAGATCTACCTGGACAACATTGAAGAGGTCAAAGATCACCCCCCCTTTTTTTTTAAAGAAATTTCCCAGCAAGCCCCCCAATTAAAAGTTAAAACATCATGAAGAAAACCTAGAAAAATCTACTAAAACTAATGTCATTTTAAAAATATAAACTTAGCCTACCTTAAAAGCTTTGGTGAGAAACTCTGCATGCACTTTCATTCACACTTTTTTTCATGCCTGGGGAGTTGGTCATCCCCACAAATCTGATGCCAAAGTTCATCATGAAAACAGCATATCTGGTACTGCAGGCTGATTTTCTTGACTAGTTTCAGGCCTGGCTATCTGCTCTGGCCAGTGTAAGCAGTAGGTCAAGCAGCGTACAGAGGTCAGTAGTATGTAGGGCAGTGTACAGAGGTCAGTAGGATGTAGGGCAGGGTACAGAGGTCAGTAGGATGTAGGGCAGTGTACAGAGGTCAGTAGTAGGTAGGGCAGTGTACAGAGGTCAGTAGTAGGTAGGGCAGGGTACAGAGGTCAGTAGGATGTAGGGCAGTGTACAGAGGTCAGAAGGATGTAGGGCAGTGTACAGAGGTCAGTAGGGTGTAGGGCAGTTTACAGAGGTCAGTAGGATGTAGGGCAGTGTACAGAGGTCAGTCATATATAGGGAAGTGTACAGAGGTCAATAGGATGTAGGGCAGCGTACAGAGGTCAGTAGTAGGTAGGGCAGTGTACAGAGGTCAATAGGATGTAGGGCAGTGTACAGAGGTCAGTAGGATGTAGGGAAGCATACAGAGGTCAGTAGTATATAGGGCAGTATACAGAGGTCAGTAGGATGTAGGACAGTACACAGAGGTCAGTAGAAGGTAGGGCAGTGTACAGAGGTCAGTAGGATGTAGGGCAGGGTACAGAGGTCAGTAGGATGTAGAACAGTGTACAGAGGTCAGTAGTAGGTAGGGCAGTATACAGAGGTCAGTAGGATGTAGGGCAGTGTATAGAGGTCAGTAGGATGTAGGGCAGTGTACAGAGGTCAGTAGGGTGTAGGGCAATGTACAGAGGTCAAAAGTATGTAGGGCAGTGTACAGAGGTCAGTAGGATGTAGGGCAGTTTACAGAGGCCAGTAGGATGTAGGGCAGTGTACAAAGGTCAGTAGCATGTAGGGTAGTGTACAGAGGTCAGTAGGATGTAGGGCAGTGTTCAAAGGTCAGTAGCATGTAGGGTAGTGTACAGAGGTCAGTAGCATGTAGCGTAGTGTACAGAGGTCAGTAGGATGTAGGGCAGTGTACAGAGGTTAGTAGTATGTAGGGCAACGTACAGAGGTCAGTAGTAGGTAGGGCAGTGTACAGAGGTCAGTAGGAGGTAGGGCAGTGTACAGAGGTCAGTAATAGATAGAGCAGTGTACAGAGTTCAGTAGTATGTAGGGCAGTGTACAGAGGTCAGTAGGATGTAGGGCAGTGCACAGAGGTCAGTAATAGATAGAGTAGTGTACAGAGGTCAGTAGGATGTAGGGCAGTGTACAGAGGGCAGTAGTATGTAGGGCAGCATACAGAGGTCAGTAGTATGTAGGGCAGTGTACAGAGGTCATTAGGATTTAGGGCAGTGTTCAGAGGTCAGTAGGATGTAGGGCAGTGTACAGAGGTCAGTAGTAGGTAGGGCAGTGTACAGAGGTCAGTAGGATGTAGGGCAGTGTACAGAGGTCAGTAGAATGTAGGGTAGTGTACAAAGGTCAGTAGGATGTAGGGCAGTGTACAGAGGTCAGTAGGATGTAGATGAGAT
>BLSH010024038.1:254428-266632 GCA_018402905.1 Glandirana rugosa
TGTAAAACCTGTTAAAGTACGAGGGTTGAAAATCTCTTGTCAAACCCCTACTGGGGAAGGACAAGGTTGTACTGACGTGTGGTCACGTGTTTCGTTCCGGGTATTTCTGTACCTACTCGCTTAAACCCCAACTCCTTGAACTGACCGGACGTGTCTCAGGACTGGAGTTGGACTATCTTGTGGAAACCCTACTCAATCTCGCCTCTGACACTCGGTCCAGAAGAGCAGATTGTAGTCACGGACTGGATTGTTTACCCGAAGACCTTTTTACCAGTTAGTTCCTTTGCTGGCACCAGAGGTGGAGCAGCAAGAGTTTCCTTGTCCCAAACATACACTATATTACCAAAAGTATTGGGACACCTGCCTTTACATGCACATGAACTTTAATGGCATCCCAGTCTTAGCCTGTAGAGTTCAATATTTTGCAACTATAACAGCTTTAACTCTCTGGGAAGGCTGTCCACAAGGTTTAGGAGTGTGTCTATGAGAATGATTGACCATTTTTCCAGAAGCCCATTTGTTAGGTCAGGCACTGATGTTAGACGAGAAGACCTGGCTCACAGTCTCCGCTCTAACTCATCCCAAAGGTGTTCTATCAGGTTGAGGTCAGGACTCTGTGCAGGCCAGTCAAGTTCCTCAACCCCAAATTCGCTCATCCATGTCTTTATGGGCCTTGCTTTGTGCACTGGTGTGCAGTCATGTTGGAACAGGAAGGGGTCATCCCCAAACTGTTCTCTAAAAGTTGGGAGCATGAAATTGTCCAAAATGTCTTAGGTGTGTCTAAGGTATGCTGATGCCTTAAGAGTTACCTTCACTGGAGCTAAGGGGCCAAGCCCAACGCCTGAAAAACAACCCCACACCATAATCCCCCATGATTTTGACCAGTGCACAAAGCAAGGTCTATAAAGACATGGATGAGCGAGTTTGGGGGGGAGGAACTTGACTGGCCTGCACAGAGTCCTGACCTCAACCCGACAGAACACCTTTGGGATGAACTAGAGCAGAGACTGCAAGCCAGGACTTCTCATCCAACATCAGTGCCTGACCTCACAAATGCGCTTTTGGAAGAATGGTCCAACATTTTCACAGACACTCCTAAACCTTGTGGACAGCCTTCCCAGAAGAGTTGAAGCTGTTATAGCTGCAAAGGGTGGACCAACTCAATATTGAACCCTACGGACTAAGACTGGGGTGCCATTAAAGTTCAGGTGGTCAAAGTACAAAGGTTAGGATCCCTCTGAGAGTTATTGCTTTTTCCTTTAGGATTAGGTTGACCCTAAAATAGCCATGTAGGGCCCTTTCCTGGTACACTTAATGGGCACCCATGACAGTATTGTTTCTGAAGAGGAAGAGTATCTCCAATCTATTATAAAAGCACCACAAGGATTCCTACCAGCAAAAAAATGGTTCTCCCTAAAATACCCGATCCAGTGGCACATGATCTGCATACTTCAAGGATCTGAAAACTGTTGTCATCCTCTTTATGCTATTTAGGCACAGAGCATAGAAGGAGTCTGTAGAACACAAGAGACATTGCATTACATTACAAATCCGTTAGTTAGTATAGCCGCTACATGTCTTTCCTATATAGCAAACTTGCTCTTCACAAATACTGTGTTTAGATCAGAGACTGTCTCAACACTTCCCACTTAAATTTAAGTAAAAAGTGTTTAGTGTAGAAAAAGACGAAACCAAATAAGCCCACGCAACGCTTTATGACTAAGCGAGGTATAAAATAAAAATGCATTTAATATAATATATTCATCAGATTTGCACAATTTCCAGGGAAAGTGGCTCCAATTTTTTGGGGTTTTGGGCAAATTTTTAACCTTGGCACTTCAGCCCATTTATTTACTAAACTTTAGTTAATCCTCCACATATCTCTCCAATGTTGGGGAAGAGGGACATGTTTCAGCACAAAGTACACCCTGAATTATGCAGAATTTAAAAAATTAATACACAAAAAATGATTGGTTAACCCTACAAGCATTTTTTTTCCATTTTTCCACCACGTTTCCTTTATATTTTGGTTTTTCAAAATAACAAATGCAAAAATGTAGAGATGGGGTGAAATTTAGTATAGTATAACATTTCCAGTATTTAAATTGTACAGACTGTGTGTGCTATATCTTCACATCCCAGTAAATCATGAACAAAATATGTAGTCATGTGTGTGGGCATACAGAAGAGAAATGGAGTGCCATAAAAACAACTTTATTATGTACCATTAAAAATCTATTACACAACATTAACCAGTTGCCGACCAGCCACCGCAGTTTCACTCGGCTGCGCAAAGCGCGTCACTGTACATTGATCACGCACACGGGGCCATCCCCGTGATGATCGGATTAGTTCCAGAACTAATCAGTCTCCAGGCCCAGACCAATGATTTCTGGTCTGGACCTGCTGATCTGTTCTGGTAAATGACAGAATGTGAAGTGATGTCATCTCCCCTCGTGGAGCCCTTTTGAGTTCCAGCGCGAAAGGAGAAGACTGACACCAGGACAAGTAGCCACACAATTAACCCCCCAATCACCCCCTGATCGCCCCCCCCCCCAGTTAACCCCTTCACTCTCTGTCACTGTGTCACTTAGTGCAGTTTTCAGGTTTTTCACTGATCCCTGCACTGGTGTCACTTGTGACACTAAATAGCCATAGGGTAGTTAGTGGTAGGCCCAGGTAGGTTTAGGGTGCCCCCATTACCCCTTGATCGCCCCTCAGTTAACCCTTTCACCCCCTGTCACCAGTGATCACCGTATTAGTGTCACGGGTGATGCTAGTTAGCTAGGTCATTTCTTATAGCATCAGGGTACCCGCCGTATATACAAAATTAAGGTTTTAACCCCCTGATCACCCGGTGGGTGACATCAGTTAGGTTTTAGCATGAGTTAGGGTCAGCGTAAATACCAGGCAGAGTCAGATTAGTGCAGGTACTCTAACATGCACACACACACTAGATAGCTCCATTACTACTATAGTGCCTGAACAAATCAATATCTTTGATCTGATCAGAACTACATTAGAGTCCACAGTAATTCAGTGTTCCCAAAAAGGTGGCGTTAGCGGCATCAGCCCAGATATCTGCTAGCACCTGCGTTAAGCCCCTCCGCCCAGCCCAGCCCACCCAAGTGCAGTATCAATATATCACTGTCACTTACAAAACACAACACACATAACTGCAGCGTTCGCAGAGTCACGCCTGATCCTTGCGAATGCTAACAGTTAATTCTTTGGTAGAGATTAAAGCAGGCTCTGACAACCAGGTGCTCTTCTGCCTGTGAGTCACACTAATGTACCTATAAACTTAGAGGCCAAAATGTCCAAACAGAGGTACACTAGTGAAGAGGCCTACATGACAGTAGAGCTTCAATGGGGAAGCTCTACTGTCAGATTCAGGCCCAGTAAACGAACCTGTAGAGAGCAGCGGCACCCTGACAGATAGCTCTGAAGACAAAGTTGTGGTCCCTGCTAAGGTCAGGCGTACCCGACCCTGTTCTTCTGTTGTTGAGGTGCAAGAACCGTATGAAGCAGAGAGCCAGTACTAGTACCCCTCATCCTTCTAGTGAACTGGCAAACTGACAAACCATCACTGCAGTAACACTTGGTGATGTGGCGAGTCCCATAAGTGCAGTTCAAGCTGGTGTGGTGGCTAGCACAAGTAGTGTCCCGCAGTCACCAAGACAGGCCTGCAGAGCCCATAGTGCCCTTCCCGCTGCGTATGCTAACCCTGATTGGCAACCCACCACTTCTGCAGCTCCTGTACTTCCCCAATTCACTGGCCAACCTGGAATTCAGGTGGAAACAGTTGATTTTGCGTCCCTTGATTTTTATTCACTTTTTTTTATGGAAGATCTCTATAGATCTATTGTGGACCAAAGCAATTTGTATGCTGATCAATTCATCGCCGCTAATCCCCATTTGACACTTGCCAGAGACTGGAAACATATTATGGTTCCAGAATTTAAGTAAAAAAAGTGAGTTGCGGTCATATTGGTCCACTGACCCAATTCACCATATGCCTGTGTTCTCTGTTTCCACGACCAGGGTTAGAAACGAGCAGATCTTGCGGTTCATGATTTTAATGACAATGAACTCTGTCGTCCTCGATCGGCTCCACAAAGTTCGGCCCCTCGTAAGCCACTTCAACCAACAATTCGCAGCCTTGTTTATTCCCAATCATGTTGTCTGTGTAGACGAGTCCCTGATTACATTTTCTGGCAATCTTGCTTTCAAGATGTAAAGTAGTGAGTGTACAGCTTGTATAACAGTGTAAATTTGCTGTCCCCTCAAAATGACTCAACACGCAGCCATTAATGTCTAAACCGCTGGCAACAAAAGTGAGTACACGCCTAAGTGAAAATGTCCAAATTGGGCCCAAAAGTGTCAATATTTTGTGTGGCCTCCATTATTTCCCAGCACTGCCTTAACCCTTTTGGGCATGGAGTTCACCAGAGCTTCACAGGTTGCCACTGGAGCCCCCTTCCACTCCTCCATGATGACATTACAGAGCTGGTGGATGTTAGAGACCTTGCGCTCCTCCACATTCCATTTGAGGATGCCCCACAGATGCTTAATAGAGTTTAGGTCTGGAGACATGCTTGGCCAGTCCATCACCTTTACCCTCAGCTGCTTTAGCAAGACAGTGGTCGTCTTGGAGGTGTGTTTGTGGTCGTTACCATGTTGGAATACTGCCCTGCGGTCCAGTTTCTGAAGGAAGGGGATAATGCTCTGCTTCAGTATGTCACAGTACATGTTGGCATTCATGGTTACCTCAATGAACTGTAGCTCCCCAGTGCAGGCAGCACTCATGCAGCCCCAGACCATGACACTCCCACCACCATGCTTGACTGTAGACAAGACACCCTTGCCTTTGTACTCCTCATCTGGTTGTGGCTACACACAATTGTCACCATCTGAACTAAGTACGTTTATCTTGGTCTCATCAGACCACAGGAGATGGTTCCAGTAATCCATGTCCCTAGTCTGCTTGTGTTCAGCAAACTGTTTGTGGGGTTTCTTCTGCATCATCTTTAGAAGAGGCTTCTTTCTGGGATAACAGCCATGCAGACCAATTTGATGCAGTGTGCGGAGTATGGTCTGAGCACTGTCCGGCTGAGCCCCAACCCCTTCAGCCTCTGCAGCAATGCTGGCAGCACTCATACATCTATTTCCCAAAGACAACCTCTGGATACGACACTGAGCACGTGCACTCAGCTTCTTTGGTCGACCATGGCAAGGTCTGTTCTGAGTGGAACCTGTCCTGTTAAACTGCTATATGGTCTTGGCCACCATGCTGCCTCTCAGTTTCAGGGTCTTGGCAATCTTCTTATAGCCTATGCCATCTTTATGTAGAGCCTTTTTTTTCAGATCCTCAGAGAGTTCTTTGCCATGAGGTACCATGTTAAACTTCCAGTGACCAGCATGAGAGAGAGTGAGAGTGATAACACCAAATTTAACACACTTGCTCCCCATTCACACCTGAGACCTTGTAACAATAATGAATCACATGACACTGGGGAGGGAAAATGGCTAACTGGGCCCAACTTGGACATTTTCACTTAGAGGTGTACTCACTTTTGTTGCCGGCGAATTAGACATTAATGGCTGTGTGTTGAGTTATTTTGAGGGGACAGCAAATTTACACTGTTATACAAGCTGTACACTCACTACTTTACATTGTAGCAAAGTGTCTTTTCTTCAGTGTTGTCACATGAAAAGATAGAATAAAATATTTACAAAAATGTGAGGGGTGTACTCACTTTTGTGAGATACTGTAACTTTAAAAAAGATGAGTTCCCCTTTAAGTACAAAGTGTCCTTGAAAATGATTTGAAGATGTTGGCAAGCATGCTTCAACATGTATTATGCGAACCTTACGCTGGTGCCTTTTAAACACATTTAATGGTGGGGGCCCTTCATACTGCAGCCTGACACTAAGAAGCCTCTCAGCTGAATTGTTACAAGTCATCTTCCATTCTGTAAATGCATCCATTGTCAGCTGTATCTGCGCTCGCACTGAGCCAAGACATTATCTTGGAAATAAAATTGCTCTCAGACAGGACCGGTCTCCCCTGCACTTGACGATGGGGTTATTAGTTCCAAAACCTGCAGCAGCATCTGCTCTCTCCTAGCTTGAAATCATGTTTAATAACATGAAAATGGTCTCCAACCAAATCCCCAAAGGGAGGGATGAGTCTGAACAAAAGGGTCCCAGCTCCCAGCGATTACCATAACAGATGTACTATCTGATGCATGACAGCTCTGTACTGCTGTGCCGTTCCTCAGCCTCATCTGCAAAAACTTCTGTAATTGTACGCGTTGTCAGAGAAAAGCGAATACTTGTCATTGCGGGGGAAACTTTATTTTTGAAATTTTTTTAAAAATGCGTTCATCAAAGTGATCAACGTTATGTAAATAATGTCTGAAACATTCATTTTAAAAGCCTTGTTTTTTATCTGTAGTTTGTAATTATATAGGCATTTTGGCAGCACAGTGGCTTAGTGGTTGGTACTTCCGCCTAGCAGCACTAGAATCATCGGTTTGAATCCCAACCATGACACTCTCTGACCGGAGTTTTCATGTTCTCCCTGTGCCTGCGTGGCTTTCCTCCCACACTCCAAAGACATGCTGGTTGGTTAATTGTCTTCTCTTAAATTGGCCCTAGTAGGTGTATGAATGTGAGTTAGGGCCCTTAGATTGTAAGCTCCTTGAGGACAGGGACTGATATCAATGTACAATATATATGTAAATTGATGGTGCTATATAAGTACCTTTAACCACTTTCCACCCGCGCTATAGCCGAAAGACAACTACACGCGGGCTTCTAGTGCTGGAAGGGCGACAATAGATGTCCTCCTGTGATTTTGCTGCTCGTGCGCCCCCTGCCACTCCTTAGGACTCCACTGATCACAGAACAGGGTAAAGGGGCAATCACAGCGGCCATTTACCATGTGATCAGCTATCAGCCAATGACAGCTGATCACAGAAGTAAACAGAAGCCAGTCTACGTGAGGAGAAAAGAAGAAAACCAGTAATGGGTCTCTGTTACAGGAACATTGGTCCCAATATGTGCCCACCAGTGCTGATAATCAGTGCCAATTAGTGCCACCTATCAGTGACCACCAGTGCCACCTATCAATGCCCACCAGTGCTGCCAATCAGTGTCCACCAGTGCCACCTATCAGTTCCTCATCATCAGTATCACCTATTAGTTCTGCTTATCAGTGCCATCTACCAGTGCCCATCAGTGCCACCTATCAGTGCCATCTATCAGTTCCCATCAGTGCATACCTATCAGTGCTCACCAGTGCTGCCAATCAGTGCCCACCAGTGCTGCCAATCAGTTCCCACCAGTTCCACTCATCAGTGTCCATCAGTGCCTCATCATCATTGTCACCTATCAGTGCTGTTTATCAGTGTCAGCTACCAGTGCCTACCAGTGCCCATTAGTGCCACCTATCAGTGCCCTTCAGTGGTGTCTATCAGCGCCACCTATCAGTGCCGCCTATGAGTGCCATTCAGTGCCGCCTGAAGAACGACTACAAAGGAATACCTTAGACAAAAGTATTACCCAAACTCCAGTACATATGACATAAACTGAAAAAAAAGATAATTTGTTCACTTTGTTACCCAGTGTGATCTTCAAAAATCACAGTTTTATTTCTTATTTTTATATTTTGGACTTTTTTCATACATGTTGAAGTGCAGGTATTTTCTGACTTTGTTTGATGGAGCCAATGATTTTGTAACCTATGCTCATTTTCATAGTAATGATTAAGCTCATGTTTTGAGTGAAACGCGTCTACCTGTCTTGTACCCTGTATGGCTGAATCCTGTAAATAAATACAGCACCAGCATCACCCTTGGAGTGCCGCCTATTGTTTTTTCCTTTGTCCTCATTTTCATATTTCATGACAGTAAGGAGTCTAGTTGGATTTTTAAAGTTATTGACAAGCAAATAGTTAAAGTGTATGTGATACTCCAGCAATGAACATCGGGTCAGCGGGATTGATGCTAACTTTTATCACTTAGCTGCACTCCTAGTTCTCCATGGGCTACAGAGCAGGGTGATTAGTAGGGTGTTTTGTAGTTCTAACAGACTTCCTGTCCTCTTCCATATAGTACAGTGAGTGAGCGTTGTCATCCTAGGATAAGAACTGTTTTAGAGTTCAGGGACAACGAAGGAAAAAAGAAAAGGTTGGTTTGGATACACTTTAATATGAAAAAAAAGTGTGTGTGTTTGTGTGGGGGGGGACTTAGTGGGACGTTATATGAAATGTATGTGAATATGTCTCCATCACTAATTCTGTAGAAACAAAAAAGAAATAAAGTGGGACTTTAACCACTTGCCGATCGCCCGCCGCAGCGTGATGGCGGCAAGGTGGCTCATTATCGTGAAACGCTGTCACCTGATGGCGGCCGCGATAACTAGTATTGTGAGTGTGCGCCGCCGGAGGCACGCTCGCGCGCTCACTGTGTTCGGGGGGGGGCAGGGAGCGGGTAGGGCAGACTCAATCGCCGCCGGCTTCCCGCGATGATCTCCCCCCCCACAGTGGGAGAATGGAGGTCCGTGTAAGTAAACACGGATCTCCGTTCTCATAGAGGGGGAAGGGCAGTAATCACAGACTTCCTGTATATGGAAGCCGTGATCATCCCCTTTCCCCAGCTAGGGCAGCCCACACACAGTTAGAACACGCCCAGGGAACACAGTTAATCTTTAGAGTGCCCCTGCAGGTTAACCCCTTCACTGCCAATGGCATTTACACAGTAATCAGTGCATTTTTATAGCACTGATCGCTGTATAATGGTCCCAAAAAAGTGTCAAAATGGTCCAACATGTCTGCCCCAATATCGCAGTACCGCTAAAAATCGCAGATCACCGCCATTACTAGTAATAAATAAAAAAAAAAATAAAAACCCCCAGAAATTAATTCTCATCATCCCTAAACGCGGCAAATTTTGAGCAAACCAATCAATAAACGCTGATTGCGATTTTTTTTACCTATGAGGAAGAATATAAACCGATGAAAAAAAAGTTTTTTTTATATATTTATTTTGGATTTGTATTTTAGCAAAAAGTAAGAAATTTGGGTTTTCTTTGCAAAATTGTCGCTCTTCTTTTGTTTATAACGGCAATCAGAAATAATGCAGAGGGGATCAAATACCATCAAAAGAAAGCTCTATTTGTGGGGAAAAAAAGGACGCAATTTAGTTTGGGTACAACGTCGCACGACCGGCAATTGTCAGTTAAAGCAAAACAGTGCCAAATTGCAAAAAGTGCTCTGGTCCTAAAGTGGGAAATCCTTCCGGGGCTGAAGTGGTTAAGTACCCTAGGGGGAGAAGCACTCTTCTCCCTTTGGTTAGTATTCATTTTTGTCAGGCACCCTGGCTAGATTGCTTTATATTCATTCTCCATTCCCAGTAGATGACAGTTGTGTGGAAACGCGTTGGGTCAGAGTATCTTGGTAACGCCACCCCACTGGTAGGACGAGTGATATCGCCGCCAGACATTAAAACTCTCATGCTTAATATTTTAGCCTTGATGTAAGTGGAACCTTTAACAGCATTTTAATAAAATGACTTTGCGGTTTTACACTATGAGGCTTTTTTTCCCCTTACCTACATGTTATTTCCAAACATTTGGAGTTTGATTTTTGCCTTGAGCGGATGCAAAGTTTCCAAGCACACCTGAGATATCCATACTGATGACCAGTGCAGCACAAGCAGGCTGGATCTGTGTAGGAGGGATCGGAAGAGCGTCACAGAGCCAGGAGAATCCCATCCACAGATATGATTACCTCTATATGGCGAGTATGATCTCTGTAATAGGGATCCATCACTTTCCGTAAGAAGCCAATTTTACAAGAAGGAACATTGTTTCCAGCAATATAGAACATTTCTTGAAGTGATACTTTGTAACATCTTTTCATCAACAGCATTTAAGACAACTTACAAGGATACTTTTATTACCTAATTAAGCTTGTTAGCACGGACTTTTAGGTTGTGGACTACAAGCAACACACACACCACTTAATTGAACCATCCATTTTATTTTTTGTATATTTCAGAGTGATATTACTGCTTTATTTTTTATCACCATCATTCAAAATTGTTCACAAAGACACCTTTTGACACCTATTGTAATTGGTTAGCTTGGATTTTCATGTGGTGGACTACAAGCAACACGCACACCAGTCAATTGAATAATTATTTTTTATTATTCATTTTTATTGATGTAGAGATAATCTTTTGAGATGAAGGGGTTAATTTACTAAAGCTTGAAAGTGCAAAATTTGGTGCAGCTCCACACAGAAACCAATCAGCTGCAAGGTTTTATTGTCAAAGCTTGATTGAACAAGCTGAGGTTAGAAGCTGATTGGCTACCGTGCACAGCTGCACCGTTTTTTGCACTCCCCAGCTTTATTAAATCAACCCCTAATGCCCCGTACACACGAACCGAAAATCGGACGACAGATCGTCCGTTTTTTTCGCATGCTAATCTCGGATCGAATGGGAAGAGTTTACTTTAGTCACGAAAATTCTCGCACGACAGAATAAAAAATCGGAAGCGATGTGATGTGTTGCAGTGTATTTGTATTGCATTTTTGAACGACAGCTGTACTGATGAAACGAAAATCGTACGATCGGGCACCGCGCGAGAAAATTTTTCCTGCATGTCCGATCTTGTCTGGACGGAAAACATCGGATGAACTGTTGTGATCGGCTCTCGAAAGCTCTGTACTAACGATCCGATTATCGTACGACCGCTTCGAAAGCGGTATTTTCCGTCTGATTTTCGGATCGTGTGTATGGGGCATAAGAGTCACTGTTGATATCACAATATTGCACTAGTCACAATTATTAATTGATTCATTTGTTTCACTGGAACAGCGCACCATTTTTAATTGTTATTTCCTTTAAATATTATCTGTTTTTTTGAGTAGCAGCTGTTCCATTAATTGAAACCAGCGCAGAGTGTTTTTGTATGTTATAATCCTGGCTATATTGCTTTATACAATATTATTTTCCATTCTATATATTTGTGTTTTTTCAGATATTTGATGCATTAGCCCCTGAAGAGTGGATTAAATTTACGAAACGTGTTGTGCTTATTGGATGCATCTCCTCTTCATTGGATGGTTTAACCAGTTTTATATATACAGATTTTATCTTTGTAGCACCCTCTACTTTAGGTAGGTGCTAGAAGTAGGTTTTTTGAGAGTACAGGAAAAATTAAGCAGGCATAGCTGGAAGCTAGACCTGTTTGTTTTGATCTGTGTGGGCTGGAAGTGGCCTAGAGCAGCAGCAGGTGATTCACATGCAGCATCATTTCTCTGTCACCTCCTTCCTGCTTCTAGTGGATTCTAGAAGGGAGGTGGTGAAGAGGACTGGAGTGGCATGGAGTGGCTCAGGGAGCCCTGACCAATCCCCAACTAGGATTGACAGGGGGCAGGCCTCCTTGATATACTCAGGGTCAGCCCTGCTGGACGGGAACGTTTAGGTGGAGAAGCTGAAGATGGAGTAGTGTGGAGGTTGTCGTGGTCAGGGGAGCTCCCAGTCTGGGGGGGTGACCCTGGGCCTGGAGAGCTCGGGTGCAGCCAGAAGGTGAGATTCTGGTGGCAGGCACAAGGGTGAGTGGAGAGACAACGGGAGAGAACACTATCTGGGAGAGATCTTTAGGGAGGAACTTCAAGTGTCGCTGAGCAACATACCTCTAGTGAACTGTTGAGGCAGGCTGGAGCAGATTGGAGACAATCTAGGAAGGATGCAAGATACAGTGGGGAACCTGTTGCTGTGGCAGTGAGACAGGTCAGAGCAGCTGAAGATGCTGATGGGTAGTGTTGAGCGAACCCGGACTGTAACGTTCGGGTCCGTACCGAACTTTAGGGTGTCCGTGGCACGGACCCGGACCCGGACATTTCAAAAATCGTTCGGGTGAAGTCGACGAGACTGGACAGAGTGACGGTGTCGTTGTCCAAGGGGTGACATAGAACGTAGGAAGGATCTAACAGAGGTTAGACGAGGTCGGACGGAGTTGTCAAGTGATCTCCATACAACGAGTCGCTGTGAACTTCAAGGAGGGATTTCTAGAGAGGGTCTATCACAAGAGAGGGCAACAGAGAGGTGAGTGGGAACACGGACGGTGGTCTTAGAGTGGAAGACCGACGTGGGCTCGAGAGGTCCGGGTCCCAGTGGGGGGGTCTGA
>BLSH010024038.1:298141-300641 GCA_018402905.1 Glandirana rugosa
TTCCCTGGTCCCCCCCCCCCCCCCACAGAGCTGCTGTCTTCCCCCCTCCTCTCTCCTGCCAGCTGCCTGTAGAAGATGTGTCATGATGGGGAGATGGGAACGGGTCGGTAAATTTTTAATTTACCGGCTCCTTCCTTTTCTGAATGGACACCATGGATTGGTACCAATTGGTTCACTCACAACTGAAGCATAGTAAACTGTTTTTACTATTCTTCCTTTTCTGAATGAATGGGAGGCTCGGTGCACAGCTATTCCTGCCCATTCCTTCTGTGCAGCTGAGGCTACATAGATGGAGATGGAGGGCTGATGTTTGTTTAGACCCCTGATATCTCATCCAAGCCCCCCAACAGTGCTCCTAAAAAAATTGAAAACAATTGTAAAAATAAAATTGTAAAAGAAATAAAATGAAATGGTAAAAAAATAAAATAAAATAAAAATTAAAAACTACTGACACCAGTGAGGGAACTATCAGGATTGCAAAGGTTGCAATTGTGACCAGGCCCTGGAGTTTCACCACTATAGGAAGGCCCGATGATGGCAGAAAGGGGGCCCGCTGCAGAACTTGTGAATCGGGCCCTGCAGTAGTACCGTAATAAAGGGACCCGCGATAGGAGTAAAGGGCCCCAGGATCAGTGGGAAGAGGGAAGGGACCTGGCCAGGGGTCAGGGGGGGCCCCTTCATATCTTCTTGCACCGGGGCCCTGAAGGTTCTAGCTACACCTCTGCTGGATTGGGCACGAGACAGTCTGGCTGCATTCAGTCCCCTGTCAACAGACGCTGTTGGTTTGGCTGGGACCTGCCTCTTCACCTCACTGGAAACTGAATGCAGGGTAGCTGTCCCATTGGGTCTTTTGTGAACTGTTGCTGCATTACCTCAATACAAATTTCATATTGCGCCTGACTGTTTGAATTATTTACTCCGTGCCACACTGCACCCCACCTACAAGTCATCTGCTGGAGCTAGGCCTAGGGTCCTCTCCTATATAAATCAGGGAGTAAGTAAAAAGGAGCGCCCAAAGTCCAGTAAAAAGTAGGTAGGCTTTTATTTTGGTTGTGGTGAATAACAATGGGGTGAAACCAACGCGTTTCGGGGGATCACAGACTCCACCTTCCTCAGGGCTGCTGATATCTGATTGCAGGGTCTTTCAAAAGTTGCTTGTCTTTTATGACATTTGTATCTGGTGGGTGCTGAGATCGACTGGACGGTAGCCCCTGGCCTTACTTACTCCCTGATCCAAATGTGGAAACGATGCTCCCAGCCATTTCCAGGGGTAGCAACCCAGGCCCCGCAAGAGGGCCCACCACCTCATTTTCGCCCAGCCAGTTAGAGGCATCGGGAGTGGGTTCTCTCCCACAACTGTTTATGTACAGACTCTCAACCAAGGGAGTCAACCCAGCACGGTCTTTTATCTGCAAACCCCATCTCCTATATAAAGACCACCTTGCTTATAAAAACACTCACACATTGCAGGGACACCCAGATTCCATGCAGGTAGTATCTCTAGGAGGTTGTCATTTCAAGACCACAGCACTGCAAAGCTTCTGCAATAACCACTAAGCCATCATGCTTTTTGTCCAAAGCTCATTCTGAACAAATGTAACAATAAAAAAATAAGTAACGAGGAGTTGGCGTGACCTGACATTCTATCTGGCATAGAACAGATGAAATAATTTATAACTTAAATTCTCCATGCCATTTTGTTTCAATAGAAGACGTTAAACCTACAAGCAAAAGAGAGAGAACATTGCGGTGGCTGTTCTGTGCCGATAAGCTTATTGCATTGTTCTTCTCTGTGGGAGAAGCATTTTCCGAAAGAACCAATCTGGTATTTTAAGGTCAATGGATATTTATGTTGTGAAGAAGGCAAAACTTCTTAGAAACGTGTTTTAAATTATAGTGACACGGCCGAGAAAGAACTGGACTTATCTTTCGTTTTGTTAAAGTTCAACAAACGAAACAAAAGTAAATTAAGGCTGGTATATAAAATACGTTCCATGCTTCATTATCAATCTAATGCTGGCCAAAAAGATTTTGTCCAGTAGAGTGAAGAGTTTGTTCTTGCACTGTCTGGGAGTTTGGATAACAAAAACAGGAATGCATAGTCTTTTCAATGACTTTTAGGTTCTTAAAGACCAACCCTGTGACCCCCCCAAGTTGTGCTCCCCCAAGTAGTGTTTTTGCTTTTTATACAGTATATACTTGTGGGAAGGTGCAGTGTGATGTAGCGCTAGAAAATAGCAGGGTCCAGGTGCAATATCAAGAATATATTACAACACAAGTCCAGCAAAGACAAACAGGCCTTTGGGAAGCAACCCAGCTTGGGAGCAAGTTGTAACAGCAAAGCAGCAGTAGAATGATGGACCAAAGGTACTGACAGTGTCTGTCTCAAGGAGTGGAATGCGGCCTGGCCGGTCTGCACCCAAATGAGGAAGTTACCAGGAAGGATGGTGTGCACTTTCCCTATTCCTCTGAAACCTTTCCCTGACGCTAAGCACTGTCC
>BLSH010024038.1:308141-311213 GCA_018402905.1 Glandirana rugosa
ATATGGCCTCATCAATCTACCCATCACCTCTGATCCAGCTTCCCTGTCCCTGCTGAAGAAAAGCATCACCAAAACATGATACTGCCACCACCATGTTTCACGGTGGGGATGGTGTGTTCAGGGTGATGTGCATTGTTAGTTTTCCACCACATATAGCATTTTGCTTTTAGGTCAAAAAGTTAAATTTTGGTCTTATCTGACCAGAGCACTTTCTTCTACATGTTTGCTGTGCCCCCCACATGGCTTCTCAAACTGCAAACGGGACTTCTTATGGCTTTCTTTTAACAATGGCTTTCTTCTTGCCACTCTTCTATAAAGGCCAGATTTGTGGAGTGTGCGACTAATAGTTGTCCTGTGGACAGATTCTCCCATCTGAGCTGTGGATCTCTTCAGCTCCTCCAGAATTACCATGGGCCTCTTGGCTGCTTCTCTGATGAATGCTCTCCTTGCCAGGCCGGTGAGTTTAGGTGGACGGCCATGTCTTGGTAGGTTTGCAGTTGAGCCATACTCTTTCCATTTTTGGTTGATAGATTGAACAGTGCTCCGTCAGATGTTCAAACCTTGGGATTTTTTTATAACTTAACCTTGTGTTAAACTTCTCCACAACTTTATCCCTGACCTGTCTGGTGTGTTCCTTGGCCCTCATCATGCTGTTTGTTCATTAAGGTTCTCTAATGCCCCGTACACACGGTTCGACGATCGCACGTACGACCGTGTCGAATCGTATGTTGGCTGTTGTATGTAGCATACTGACTGCACTACACGATCGTACGAGCACAGAAAGAACGTTCAGGTGCATGTAATTAGCATCCGGCCGTTCCTGACTTCGGAGCATGTTTTGCACAATACAACTTGTTGTACCAACTGCTCTGTACACACGATACAACGGTCGTATGACTGCTTGTTGGTACGACCAAGTTTTCTAGTCTGCTCATACAACTCCCTTGTACGACCGTCGTATGTTCGACTGTTCAAATCGTGCATACGAACGATCGATATCGCATACAACAGTCGTGAGTACGACCTGTTGTATGCGATCGTCGAACTGTGTGTATGGGGCTTTACAAACTTCTGAGGGCTTCACAGAACAGCTGTATTTATACTGAGATTAAATTACACACAGGTGGACTCTATTTACTAATTAGGTGACTTCTGAAGGCAATTGGTTCCACTACATTTTAGTTATAGGGGTATCAGAGTCAAGGGGGCTGAATACAAATGCACGCCACACTTTTCACATATTTATTTGTAAAAAATGTTGAAAACCATTTATCATTTTCCTTCCACTTCACAATTATGTGCCACTTTGTGTTGGTCTATCACATAAAGTCCCAATAGAATACATTTATGGTTTTGGTTGTAATATGAATACTTTTTCAAAGCACTTGTAAGCTATAGAGAAGAGGAGAGAAGGAGGTTTCTGTAGTCCTGTAGCTGCTTCTCCATAGATATAGCAACTTAGTGTTGTCATCCTATGCCAGGATGTGTGTTACTGGAAGGATCACCAAATAAAAATAAAGAGCTGCTAAGCTGCAATATACTACATCCACGAACGACTCCACGAACGGATGGCCCCACTGACGATCCCATCCACACGGATGACTAGCTGCTTACTAGGTCTCGGGGAATTGATGCCATACTCTTCACCGGTTGAGTATTCTCTTGGTTCCATGTGCCATACCCTTTTTTAGTCATGTGAGTAGCCAATTGGCTGATGTCTTTTTATTAAAATGTCTTACGGTTTACACTTAGAGGCGTCTCCTTTTTGTTTCTTGTCTACAGGTGCGGTTTTGGCTTTCCCTCCTATAAGAGCAGCCCTGGGTGTATATACCGGATTTCTTCTCTTTTTTATTCACATTATTGGACTATTATGTACTTTGTTCTGGAATTTGATGGTTAACAATAGGGATGGGGACTCTGTGCACCTGTTGATGCACCTGATACTTGTTGTTTTTTGAATCTGCAATAGGTAAGCAGCTTGGTGTGAAGAAATCAACTGTGGGAGCAATTATTAGAAAATGGAAGACATTTAAGACCACTGATAATCTCCCTCGATCTGGGGCTCCACGCAAGATCTCACCCCGTGGGGTCAAAATGATCACAAGAATGGTGAGCAAAAATCCCAGAACCACACGGGGGACCTAGTGAATGACCTGCAGAGAGCTGGGACCAAAGTAACAGAGGCTACCATCAGTAACACACTACGCCGTCAGGGACTCAAATCCTGCAGCGCCAGATGTGTCCCCCTGCTTAAGCCAGTACGTGTCTGGGCCCGTCTGAGAGCATTTGGATGATGCAGAAGAGGATTGGGAGAATGTCATATGGTCAGATGAAACCAAAATAGAACTTTTTGGTAAAAACTCAACTTCGTGTTTGGAGGAGAAAGAATGCTGAGTTGCATCCAAAGAACACCATACCTACTGTGAAGCATGGGGGTGGAAACATCATGCTTTGGGTCAGTTTTTCTGCAAAGGGACCAGGACGACTGATCCGTGTAAAGGAAAGAATGAATGGGGCCATGTATCGTGAGATTTTGAGTAAAAACCTCCTTCCATCAGCAAGGGCATTGTAGGAAGAATGCTTCGGTGAGGAAGTAACGGGCCCGCCACACAAACCCTAGTAACAGCACGACTTTCTGGGTCGGTGCAAAGTAGAAGTTACGGGAACGACTACCTTCCTCCAAAAATGAGTTTTAGAGTGCTATGTACCGGGGTAAGTAAGAAAGGAAATGTGCCTAGTCAGCAGGACCAGGGAAACGTCTTTTTGACTGGGTTTCGTACTACAAAGGTGGGGGTACGAAGTGTCATCCATACCACAAGAAACCTACGTTGAGTCGTAAGAAAGAGGAGGTTTGTGCTTCAACTCAAAAATGGTTTTTCAAGATAAAACCAAAGTAGACTGGTATACTGTAAGAGGGTTAGGAGAAGACGTAGTAGGTTTACGAGAGTCTGCCCGGGTCTGTGCATGACCGAATTCGTCCCCCTGTGTAGACCGCGACGTCCTAAACTCAGGGACTGCCGCATCACACAATGACTACCATCGGAGACAATGAAACCAGGGTCGAGAGACGTC
>BLSH010024038.1:313772-327895 GCA_018402905.1 Glandirana rugosa
AAAACAGTACACCTCTCTGAACAGTGTCTGGGAGGCTGTGGTTGCTGCTGCACGCAATGTTGATGGTGAACAGATCAAAACACTGACAGAATCCATGGATGGCAGGCTTTTGAGTGTCCTTGCAAAGAAAGGTGGCTATATTGGTCACTGATTTGTTTTTGTTTTGTTTTTGAATGTCAGAAATGTATATTTGTGAATTTTGAGATGTTATATTGGTTTCACTTCTGAAAATAAATAATTGAAATGGGTATATATTTGTTTTTTGTTAAGTTGCCTAATAATTATGCACAGTAATAGTCACCTGCACACACAGATATCCTCCTAAAATAGCTACAACTAAAAACAAACTAAAAACTACTTCCAAAAATATTCAGCTTTGATATTAATGAGTTTTTGGAATCATTGAGAACATGGTTGTTCAATAATAAAATTATTCCTCAAAAATACAACTTGCCTAATAATTCTGCACTCCCTGTATATAAGGCTGCTTACATGGCAGCCGTGTATAGTGTTTATGAATGGAGAGAGATTAGGCAGGGTAGTTAGTGGATTGAGTGTTAAGACAGTGTAGTGTATATATAATAATATAGTGCAGAGTATATAGTGCAATCAGTATAGTGTATATAATACACTGTAGAGTATATAGTACAGTCAGTATAGTGTATATAATGCAGTGCAGAGTATATAGTGCAGTGTAGTGCAGAGTATATAACACAGTGTATTGAAGTGGTTAAGGGAAACCCTATGACAGAATTAAGAAAAGAAAATGGCATGGGGTCCCCCCCAAAATCCATACCAGGCCTTTCGGGTCTGGTATAGATTTTAAGGGAAATCCATGCCAAAATTTAAAAGAAAAATGGCGTGGGTCCCCCAAAATCCATACCAGACCCTTATCTGAGCATGCAGCCTGGCAGGTCAGGATTGGGGGGCGAGCGAATGCCCTCCCGAACCATACCAGGCCACATGTCCTCAACATGTGATGGGGGCAAGGGCCTCTTCCCGACAACCCTGGGCTGTAGTTGTCGGGGTCTGCAGGCGGGGGGCTTATCGGAATATGGAAGCCCCCTTTAACAAGGGGGCTCCCAGATCCTGACCTCCCCCTCATGTGAATGGGTATCGGGTACATCGTACCCTTACACATTCACCAAAAAAGTGTCAAAAAGTAAAAACCACAAGAGAGTTTTATGACAAATTTTTTATCAAAAACTAAAAAAAGTGTCCCGTGATGTAAATCCACCGTCAATCACGTCGCCCAATGGACCCAAAAAATAGCAAAAATTTAAAACTCTCCGCCTCCATTGGAGGCTACCCGCCATATTCGCTGTCTTTGCTTAGACAGCTCTTATATAGTCAAGGACGTGGACTCGGGGACGTAATTGGGTAGCCTCTAATGGAGATGGAGCATTTTCAATTTTTGCTATTTTTTGGGTCCGTCGAGCAGCGTGATCAAGGCCGTCATCAGTGGTGTACAGCCCATACACCTATAAAGGGCCCAGGCGTCCCTAGAGGACCGGCGCCACAATGAAGCACTCTGTGACAGGTGCCGTAGGCTACTTATCACAACAGCACACCTAGCCAATGGAGCTTAGGCTCCTCCTCCATTTTGACCAGGGGCGGACTCAGGGCCCAGGGTAAGTGGAGGAGGGGGAGCAGTCCCATTGCTTCTAAATACATACAATGCTCCAGCGCTGTATGTATTTAGAATCTCCAAAGCTCCTTTCTCCCCCGTCTCCTGCATTGTGAGATCTCTGATGGTGGAGCATACTGTAGCTACTGCTGGCCAGGACGGCTGCTCACACCACAGGGAGGAGGTGAGCTGCGTTTTTTTGAGCAAAGTCTCCTTGGATAAAAGCTGCCAAAATTTCTGTTAGGATTTGTCTTGTGTAGGGATTACAGTGATAAGGAGAGGAGGGGAATCAAGAAACAGCAAGTGTGACAGATATCTCCAAAGCTAGCATACAATGGTACAACCCTATCTATATAAACATCCCCCAACCACTCTGTCCAGATAATGTGAATTTCATTTATGACAATTTATTAAACTCTGTGTTTATATGGTGAGTTTACACTTCTGATTGTACAGACTCAGAACTTGGATAACACAGGGTTATATGAATTGCCATAAATTACGTTCACATCAGAGTGCTAGGGGCTGGATTATATAGATATATATTTACATATTATAACAGGAGGATGTTTTCTTTGAATGCCAATTTTCTATTATGTATTGTTGTATATATTAATAGATGAGCACAATAGGTTTTTTTTTATTATAAACATCATTATCTGACCACATCTCAGCCTCCTACTCCCCCCAGCTTGCATCACTCGCAGACCACTTCATACATCCAACTGAAGGACATCACTCAGACCCTTATCTGCCCAACATCACTCCCTAGTCACCTCACAGACTGCCAGTAAAATAAATCCTTCCCCATTCTGCCACTGTCATACCCTCCACACTCCTCTCCTTTACATACTGGAGGGATTACACTGGACTGGATCAGGGTTGTACTGAGGGCGCAGAAGGGATAGAAGGACTACAGAGGGTGGACACTGCAAGAGAGGACCAACATAGAGGGAGATGAGACTGGAGAAGGACGACATGGGATGGAGGAGGAGGACATGGGATGGAGAAGGACATAGGATATGGGACTGAAGAAGAAGGAGGACATGGGACTGGAGGAGGAGAAGGACATGGGATGGAGGAGATGGGAATGGAGAAGGAGGAGGACATGGGATGGAGGAGATGGGACTGGAGAAAGAAGGCATGGCATGATGAAGATGGGACTGCAGAAGGAGGAGGATGTAGGATGGAGGAAATGGGACTGGAAAAGGAAGAGGACATGGGATGGAGGATGTGGGAGTGGAGGAGGAAGAGGACATGGGATGGAGGATATATTAGTTTGTAAAAGGATTCAAATAAAAGTGGGTGCACTGAAGGACTTGGTGGGATGGCCAGTGGGTGGATTCGTGGGACAGCCAGTGGGCAGGCCTTGAGGAATGTTTTTGATTAGGCCCGGGGGGTCCAGACCTAACGCTGTGTAAGGGGCCCCAAAATTTCTGATGGTTGCTCTGGGCGTGATTGACGGGGGATTTACATCACGGGACACTTTTTTAAATGTTTTATTTTTTAATAAAGGATTTGTCAAAAACTGTCTCTGGTGATTTTTTTCTATTTGACACTTTTTTGGTGAATGAGTAGGGGTACGATGTACTCGATGCCCATTAACAGACGGGGTCCGGGTCTGGGGGCCCCCTTGTTAAAGGAGGTTTCTAGATTCTGATAAACCCCCTGCTCGCAGACCCCCACAACCACAGCCCAGGGTTGTCGGGAAGAGGCCCTTGTCCCCATCATCATGGGAACAAGGTGCTTTGAGGGGCACCTCAAAGCACCCTCCCCATGTTGAGGGCAGGTGGCCTGGTATGGTTCAGGGGGGAGTGTTCACTCATCACCCCCTATCCTGACCTGGCAGGCTGCATGCTTGGATAAGGGTCTGGTATGGATTTTGGGAGGGACCCCACGCCATTTTTTTAAAATTTTGGTGTAGAGTTCCCCTTAAAATCCATACCAGGCCGAAGGGACCCCATGCCGTTTTTTTTCCCCATTTTTTTAAACTGTATTTCCGGGAGCCGGCAATACATTACAGCCGCAAGCAAGTTTAAATGACATTTTTTCCTTTAGAAATGTCATTATTGCTGCAGCATGTTCTATACACAGATGCACCAATGGACACCCTAGGCATGATATTTAAAGGAATATTTCATTTTTATTGTTTTACTTTAAGCATCATTAAAATCACTGCTCCTTTAAAAAAATATTGTTTTAAAAACTTTTTTTTGCATTGATACATGTCTCCAGGGCAGTACCCGGGTCCCCATACACTTTTTATGGCAATAACTTGCATATAAGCCTTTAAAATGAGAACTTTTGATTTTTCATGTTTGTGTCCCATAGACGTTAATAGGGTTCGCATGTTTACTAGAACTATTTGCCTGTTCAAGATGTTCTGGTACAAACCGAACCAGGGGGTGTTTGGCCCATCCCTAGTGTTGACCTTCGCAACACTTCAACCCTTCTGATACTCTGGGTTTAGTAATACATCTTGCAATCAAACCAAGGAGTTTGTCACAACTAGCTTTCACCATATAAATAATAAATAAAAAGCATTAGACAAAGTAATAAAATGGAATTTTACTGTAATGACAGAACTCAAAATAGTGACAATGACAACAATTAGGTATATCAACAGCTGTGAACAGGTAGATAAACAGCTATAAATGGTAAATGGCATAAAATAGACTAGCTAACCAAACTCAGCATAGCTGTGACAATAGCCCTGAAATGCAACTATGGCAGCTGGACTAGGAAAATAGTGTTTGCTAGGGCTAGGCTGTAGTTAAAGCGGAGTTCCACCCAAAAGTGGAACTTCTGCTTATTTGCTTCCCCCCCCCTTTAGTGCCACATTTTGCACCTTTCAGGAGGGAGGGGGGAATGGGAACCGGTTCTTGATAAGTCTCCCTTCCCCACTTCCAGAGATGGGGCCACAGCACCCTCCTCCTTCTTCCGCCACCGGGCCAATTAGAAAGTGCAGCGCGTTTTGCACAAGCGTAGTAGGGAGCAGTCTGAAAGGCTTCACTGACAGTTTCCCTTTGTGGCGATGGCAGCGGCAGCACCCGACAGCCAATTCGAAGATCGGCTTGAGTGCCAACATCGCAGGCTCCCTGGACAGGTAAGTGTCCATATATTAAAAATCAGCGGCTACAGTATTTGTAGGAGGATAGCAATTCTGAAGAATAACAGTATCCTAAAGTCCTTATGAATGTCCTGCAGGGGATTCTTAATCTTCTGCCGGCAACGTGGGGGCCCTATTATTGTTTTGGAAGCCCTTAATGATAATGCTGATGGTTCTCCTAGCAGAGAGGAACTGTAGTAATGGAGAATGTGTAGTATTCCCTTGGCAAGAGTTTTGCTCTCAAAATACTAATAGTATAAGTGGGTTTGCTCTAAGAGTGATGTAGTATAAATGGGCGTTTGGCCCTCTCACCAGTCCTCAGATGTGATGGTAGTCCTTCTGAAACTCCTGTGTTGGTGATGATGGTTGCTGTGTAACTGAAGACATACACTGGTGTGATGATCACTGCACCGCTGAGGGTATCCACTGGTGTGATGACCGCTGTGTCACTGGAGAACTGCAGCTGAGAATAGACAACTGCTTTTTAAATGAAGGCCTTCCCCTCTTGAAGATGTTGGTACACCCTGATGTGCTCATTACAGTCCTGCGTGGCCAAGAGAGCAAACCTGTCCATAGCAATTCCTTATAGGGCCTCTTGACCCACCTTCTGCTACAAAGCTTCATGTGAGTTTCACACAAGACTTCCTGTGAGTTGCAGTTTAATCAGGTCATAGTACAATGTTAGAAGGTAATTTTAGTCCTATAATTCTCTGAATCATATTTAGAGGTAATCCCTCCTCTAGAGATCAAGACAGGGCACTAGAGTATTACAGCATTCACATTACAGCAAATCAAAAGTCACTGATCACAATAGTGTCTCCTCTCCTCCATACTTGCGTAGCCTAAGAACATACATAAAACGTTATATGGTACATAAATGTGAAATCAAGCATGATATTAACATAAGAGAAATACACTGTCAGAACTGTCAGAGATGCATATGTAAGGTCCCTGGGTGCAACACCAGTAAAATTTGAGAATTATTTTAGCTCTATAAGAGAGCATAAAGAATAAGAGCAAAGTAATGCATAATAGGATAGCTCCTGAAAAAGCCACCAAAACAGGGGTAATGGCCCTTGGTGCATCTCTCCACAAAGGTAATCATCCAAATTGGGAGAAATAAACGAGGAGAAAAAGAAAAAAAAGAGGAGGGACAGGGGGAAAGGGAGGAAGGTGGGAAACTTGGATAAGAGCGGGGGATATGGCTGGGCTGTCGGGTTAGAGCCTATGTTGTATAAAGTTGATATTGAGAGTATCCTTCAGTTCAGTAAAAGCAGCGGACATAATAATTTGTATTCAGTAGAAGTTTGGTAGTGAGACCAACAAGCCGTTGTTGTAAAAGTAAAGTAAAGTAAAACCTATCCAAGGATATGTGTATAAGTTCTCACATTTAGGTTACTGTATTCAATCTAATAAACCATTCTTTCAAGGACGGTATGCAACATTGACGCCAATGAACAGGAATGTACATCCAGCAGCATCAGTCATGTAAATCCTTGACATTGGAGTTCAGCAACCTAAAAGAATCATGCAAGGTAAGTAAGTGGATAAAAAGGCTCCGGACGGCCGCACTCCAATATAAGATTTTAATTGCATCAGGTCCACAAGGTAAAGACAGGAATAATTTCTGACGCGTTTCACGCCCCCTAAAGGCGCTTACTCATAGCAACATTGACGCCAATGAACAAGAATGTACATCCGGCAGCATCAGTCATGTAAATGCTTGACATTGGAGTTCAGCAACCTCCAAGAATCATGCAAGGTAAGCGTGGTAAGCTGAAGTTTAAAATGCTGTAATTCCTTACTGGCCCTGAGTCGGGAGTGTTTTTTACACGTGCGTTTTGTAGTGTAGCAAAATCGTACCATGTTTGGGGTGCCATTCAGGAATCGGGGGCAGAATTGCACCAATTCTACCCACGATTCTTAATTGCCAAGTGTGAATAGGACCTGAGAAGTACAGCATGGGAATAGCAAATACCTGATTCTGTTTATTCATACACACTTGACAGAGACAACTACATATGTGTACCAACCGATAGCTGACATCACAGGACTGTATAGCTACGATTACCTCTTCCCCATCTGCTGATGTATAATGATTTCTTTGTTCTTCTGCAATCACCTGCTGTAAGAATAATGTATCATCTCTCCCACTGTAAACTTCCTATAGAAGCTGCCTGGTATTATTTCAGCTGATGGAGGTTCATGCTTTAAATAACAACAATGTTTTTTTACAGATGGCATCAACGTAGAACATGCTCTTAGTTAATGTTATTCTTGACGCAGTAGATCCTGCAGGCGTAGGTCTGACACCAGCCTGCCTGGAAGATAGGATCTCCATTGTTACAGGAAGAGAGCTTATGCCCAGCTTGCATGGTATTACATAGCTAGATTAAAGCAGCTGAATACAAAGATGAAATACATATAGGACGTCTGTTTTATCTACTAAAGGATTTGTATTTCAGTGTTCCAGTCTTGAAGTTTAAAGCTGAATTCCAGGTATGGAAATGTTTGCATAGTTATTTTGGTTCAGCTTGGCCCAATGTAATTATGTACGTGCCATACCTGTGGGATCTCTATGGAAGCTGGAAATCACTGTAGTAGGCACCGCTACTCCAGTGATTGCCTCTAGCGTCTAGGTCCCGTGCTGAATGGCTGCCTTGCTCCTTACTGAACACGGGAGGTTGTTTGCTCAGCACGGTCATCATTCGCCTCCTTCCAAGCCATGTCCCTCTACCGCATTTCAACTGCTCATGGGCTTAATCGTAGAGGTCCCCATCACAAATGTCCATACATAAATTTGTACTGCTGGGAGAGAAAAGGTGTGTATTATTGGGTATGTTACTGAGTGCTGATCACTGGGTGTACTAGGTCAACCTATGGTGCCTATTGGACTATTTGGTCATATTTGGTCATATTTTGTTTCATAGTTGGTAAGGCTAATTAAAGATGCCAGTCCATTAAGGTCAACCTGTGGGGGGTAATTACATCTCTAACACTTCCCATAACCCTGTATATTGTGTTCAATAAAATGCCCATCTAAAAGTTTTCTTTTAGAAATTAATGACACGTTCCCTGTCAGGAGCGTCGGGCGCTTCTGCTCCTTATTCCAGCATCCTGGTTTTGGCTATGGCTTTCTCTTGTCTGTATGTCCACATGCAAGATGATTAATATGGTTAGTCTCTGGGTGGAGACCAGACCTGATTTAAGCCAGCCAAACCTTCAGTATCATGCTGAGTGATTATGCGTGTAATATCTGATCAAGCCCCCTGTCTGTCTGCTGGACTGGATTTCCCTGTGCATGACCTCAGACCGGATATCGGACTATTCTTTGAACTCTGCCTACATTTTATCTGGACTGTCATTGAACCACCCTGCCTGTCTGCCAACTGCAAGTACCTGTTTGCTTTTCTCAGTTCAAGACTGCCCTGGTGTGGTAGCCAGGCACTATAGTATTGTCCAATCATATATTAAATATCCTTAGGGGGAGGAGCCTGCATTCGCATGTCACACAGAGGCTATCGAAAGACACGCTGTATCAGCTCGCACTTATAGTGCCTAAGCTTGTAAGTGTTTTTAACTGTTTTATGGGGAATAAATGTCTAAGCTGAGAGCATTAGATCTCTGCCTTTTTTACATGTCGTTGTGAAAACATTGGGACGAATGAAGTTGTATTGATCGGGATATCGTCTTGGAGATCCAGGGGGTTCTTTGCTATACCCCTGTGTGGGGAAAACAAGCGATTAATATTGTCCATTGAGGTGAAAGGCTTTGTTGGATGGTGGAGGATTTTTTCACATGTGTGATATATTTTCTGCTTCCACGGATGGTTTCTCCCTTATCAAATCTCTGCACTTATGGACTCCTGTTTTCAACTTTCATTCAACTGATGAACTTTTTTGTTGCTATCTTATTTTGATGCACGATTTGCTTATGTTATATTTTTTGAGTTTTTGAATTATGTATATGCACTTGTTCAAGATGTTTTATTAGAGCACTTATATGTGTATTATATACATTAGCGCTACACTATTTAATATATGATTAGTATTTGGAGTGAAGTGAAATCACCATTCAGTGTTAGCAGCTGTAGGTGTTAGGTGGGTTATATTGCATTGTGTATAAGACCTGGGGGCAAACGAGTACCGGTAGCCCTGCTTGCCTTACGGGAAAGGGGGCTACTATAAGTGAAGAACACAGTATCCAGCTATAGTTTCTGACCACCTGTGTTAAGGGTAAGCGTGACATTCCCGCTAAAACAACCAATTGTGGAAAGGAATTCCATATCCTTACTGCTCCAACAGCAAAGAATTCCTTACGCAGTTTAAGGTTAAACCACTTCTCGTCCAACTATATTGAGTGGCCATGTGTCTTCTTCAGTGACCTGAGACTGAATAGTTTACTCCCAGTGTTGGAATAACCATTAAGATATTTGTATATTACTATCATATCCCCTCTTAAAGTGAAGTGAACCCTTCTATCATTTTCAGCCAAGAAAGCTGCCTCTGTTTGATATTCAACTGCCATGATGCTGCACATGTGATCAATTATGACACCAGCCATTGGATGGTTTGACAGTTTACAGCACAACCAATATGACAATTACAAATCCCGCCATATGCCGGAAATGGAACTTTTTTAAAACTGTTAATTCGATGGGTTTACTTCTGCTTTAACCACTTACCAACCGGAAGGTTTTGCAGCTTTAGGACCAGAGCACTTTTTGCGATTCGGCGCTGTGTCGCTTTGACTGACAATTGCGCGGTCGTGCAACGTTCTACCCAAACAAAATTTGCGTCCTTTTTTCCCCACAAATAGAGCTTTCTTTTGGTGGTATTTGATCGCCTCTGCGTCATTTCTTATCGCCGCTATAAACAAAAGAAGAGCGACCATTTTGCAAAAAAACCCAAATTTCCTACTTTTTGCTAAAATTCAAATCCAAAAAAAAAATATAAAAAAACATTTTTTTTTCACAGTTTTTGGCCGAATTATATAATTCCTCATATTTGCGATAAAAAAAAATTGCAATCGGCGTTTATTGATTGGTTTGCGCAAAAGTGGCCGCGTTTACGGATGGTGAGAATTCATTTCTGGGGTTTTTATTTTTTTTTTATTTTTTACTAGTAATAGCGGCGATCTGCGATTTTTAGCGGTAATGCGATATTGGGGGGGACATGTCGGACCATTTTGACACTTTTTTGGGACCAATGACATTTATTCAGCGATCAGAAATTTAAATGTCCACTGATTACTGTGTAAATGTCATTGGCAGTGAAGGGGTTAACCTGCAGGGGGCGATCTAGGGGTTAATAGTGTTCCCTGGGTGTGTTCTTACTGTGGAGGGGTTGGGCTAATATGGGCATGAGAGATCTAACTGATCCCAGTGACAGGGATCAGTAGATCTCTCATGCCCCACTGACAGGGCGGGGAACCGCCGTGTTTACATCGGCGGTTCCCCGTTCTTTTCCCTGTAGGCGCTCATCGCGGCTCGCCGGCGGACATCGGGTCCACCCGAGCCGCGGGCACACTCCTCAGGAGTGCCACGGGTGCGCGCGCGCGCCCCCTGGTGGCCAAAATGCGAATCGCCGCTTATTTACGTCGATTCGCGCCCAGCTCCCCGACTGCCGCCGTGAAAAGACGGCACGCGGTCGGGAAGCAGTTAAGCAACTCTTCTCCAAGGAGAGTACGTTTAATGTAACCAGCCCCCCTATTGGTATTTTTGCCCTTCTCTGGACTCTCTCCAGTTCCAGAACCTCCTTCCTGAGGACTGGTGACTAGAACTGGATGGCATGCTCAAGATGTGGCTGAACCAAGTTTTATAGCGTGGTAGAATCTTGGTTTTATCTCTTGAGTAAATACCCTTTTAATGCATGCTAAATAACTCTGCTGGCCTTGCTTGCTGAAGCCTTGTAGACCCCCAGATCTTTTTCCATCCAGGATTCCCCCCAGACATTCTCCTTCTAGAGTGTAACCACCATTCATCATATTGCATTCATATTTAGACACAGTGACAGGACACAACTGTTGTGTCAGGAATGTGGAGGTAAAACCATGAAATTGGAGGTTGTTAGTACAATGCCTCCTATACCACATATCTATTTCAGTGACTTCAACTGGGCTTTAAATTCAGATCCTAATATATAAGGAAAATATATACAAAAGTACTACACTAATTTGGTGCTTTAATGAGACTTCCATATAAAAATTGCCTGTTTCCAAAAGAAAAGCTTTGTTGTTTTTCTTGTCCCCCGGCATAGCCTCCTATTTCATGTTTTATAAAAATCCCTGTGTTACACCCTATCCATTTCCTAGTGCACACATACAGCCTTCTGTCAGCTGCAATCTATTTAAAGAACATTTGTGTTGGCTGATAGAGTTAAAATAGCCATCTGTATATTGTGTTTCATGAAAACAATGTCTGTCCCTGACACATTAGCTCACATGTATTTGAGGCACCCATCAGTCAAGCACAATCAATTTGATCTAGCTGTCCTCTGATTGTCATACATATTGGGGGATATGAGTGATCAAGGATAGCTCAGAACTGTGTGAAAGGGTCGCAGTACCACCAAACAAGGGTCGCAGTACCACCAAGCAAGGGTTGCAGTACCACCAAACAAGGGTCGCAGTACCACCAAACAAGGGTCGCAGTACCACCAAACAAGGGTCACAGTACCACCAAACAAGGGCTGCAGTACCTCCAAACAAGGGTTGCAGTACCACCAAAAACCCAGTGCTTAATGTGATGAACATGGGTG
The DNA here is from genome assembly GCA_018402905.1 of Glandirana rugosa. Lineage (NCBI taxonomy): Eukaryota > Metazoa > Chordata > Amphibia > Anura > Ranidae > Glandirana > Glandirana rugosa. The sequence goes on from BLSH010024038.1 coordinate 325,267, forward strand.
CACTAAACTGTTTGATTGGATGCTCACAGGCCAATCCTTTTCATGTCAAGGGACACTAATCAGCTTTATCAGACACCCCTGGCATATTCACTTCCTCAGATTAGTGGGATACTGGCATATTATTGCTCTAAAAGTGAAATTGGTTTTAAACCCAAAACCAAAAATGTAATACAGGGTGGGCCATTTATATGGATATACCTTAATAAAATGGGAATGGTTGGTGATATTAACTTCCTGTTTGTGGCATATTTGTATATGTGAGGGGGGAAACTTTTCAAGATGGGTGGTGACCATGGCGGCCATTTTGAAGTTGGCCATTTTGAATCCAACTTTTGTTTTTTCAATAGGAAGAGGGTCATGTGACACATCAAACTTATTGGGAATTTCACAAGAAAAACAATGGTGTGCTTTTGCTGAAGAGGAAGTTAGGAGGAACAAGGTTCCACTATGATTTCCTGGGTCACTGGGGAAGCTATCCTATTGGATGCTGCTGCCCCACATGACTCAAGCAGCCATCTTGGGTAAGGCAGAGTCTTTTTAAAGTCCTGGCTCCTAGGTTTTGGTGAGTGGACAGGGTAGGGACAGGTACTACTTCTGTGAGGGACAGTAAATAGTGCTAGGGAAAGGTTCAGAGGAAAGGGTGATGAGGAGAGTAAGAGTAGGGCCTCATCTCTTCTGGACATTCTCCTGATTGGGGACCCGACAGCCAGGCCGCCTTCAGTCCCCTCTCAACAGACGCTGGCTGCAACCTACTCCTAAAACTCACAAACAAATGATATGTACACACATATCAAAGCAAAGCGAAGACAAGTTGCCGCTGGAAGGCTCCCTGTTTCATGCAAACAATGTCTGTCCCTGACACATTAGCTCACATGTATTTGAGGCACCCATCAGTCAAGCACAATCAATTTGATCTAGCTGTCCTCTGATTGTCATACATATTGGGGATATGAGGGATCAAGGACAGCTCTGAACTGTGTGAAAGGGTTGCAGTACCACCAAACAAGGGTTGCAGTACCACCAAGCAAGGTTCGCAGTACCACTAAACAAGGGTTGCAGTACCACCAAACAAGGGTTGCAGTACCACCAAGCAAGGGTCTCAGTACCACCAAACAAGGGTTGCAGTACCACAAAACAAGGGTCGCAGTAACACTAAACAAGGGTTGCAGTACCACCAAACAAGGGTTGCAGTACCACCAAACAAGGGTCGCGGTACCAACAAACAAGGGTCGCGGTACCACCAAACAAGGGTTCCGGTACCACCAAACACGTACCACCAAAACCCAATGTTTAATGTATGATGAACATGGGTGCACTAAACTGTTTGATTGGATGCTCACAGCCCAATCCTATTCATATCAAGGGACACTAATCAGCTTTATCAGACACCCCTGGCATATTCACTTCCTCAGAATAGTGGGATACTGGCATATTATTGCTCTAAAAGTTAAATTGGTTTTAAACCCAAAAGCAAAAATGTAATAGTCATTGTCTGTTTTCAGGCTTATTTTCCTTTATGTTCACTTGGGGATCTACGAAGTAATACACTTGTAGACAGGTGCAGTCTACTTTCTCCATGGCAGGTGGCACACTTCCACAGAAGCCCTGTTGCTGAAGAGGAAGTCAGAAGTAACAAGGTTCCGCTATGGTTTCCTGGGTCACTGGGGAAGCTTTCCTACTGGATGCTGCTGCCCCACATGACTCAAGCAGCCATCTTGGATAAGGCAGAGCCTATTTAAGGCCCTGGCTCCCAGGTTTTCGCACACTTTGACGAATGGACAGAGTAGGGACAGGTACTCCACCTGTGAGGGACAGTAATAGCGCTAGGGAAAGGTTCAGAGGAAAAGGTGATGGGGAGTAGGGCCTCATCTCTTCTGGACATCCTCCTGATTGGGGACCTGACAGCCAAGCCGCATTCAGTCCCTTTTAACAAACGCTGGCTGAAAACTACTCCTGTTTGGGAGGCTTTCCCACCAGGTTTGCTGAGAACTGTTGCTGCATTTCTTCAATACAAGTTCATTTCACCTGCCTCTGTGAATTATTGTCTCCAAACCATGCTGCACTCCACCTACACACTTCCCTTCTTAAGCCTAGTACACATGGGCCAGATGTCAGGTGGCATTGACCGGTTCAATAGAAGCCAGCTGACATTCGATCCGTGTATACTGGAGTTAGACCATCAGAAGTCAGCAAATCGGCCGGCTTCTGTCGAAGGGGCATGGCTGTAACAGTTCTGCTGAACGCCTCCTGATCATCGCTCTCAGCCAATGGCGTGTTCTGGCAGGGGGGCGTCCCCATGTCAGAACACAATAGGACAGCAGGGGAGATTGCTCTACTAACGTTGGATAGTTAGTACAGCGGCTCCCCTGAGCTACCAGTTTTTTTCATTCAGCCCTGCTTGGTTGAACAAAAAAGAAAACTACTAGTGTATACGAGGTTTTAGGGTGGCTGCACTCCATTGTGGGAGCAACCGGAGACACCTTTGGATAGCAGCATTGTCAATCTGGGGAGAAGGTAAAGTTAGACTAGAAGATTTAGATTTCCTTGACCAATAAATTATAGCTTAACTCCAACTAACATTTTTAAAGCAGTTAAGCCACAGTTTTGGGGGGGGGGGGGGGGGGGGGGG
>BLSH010024038.1:330704-345100 GCA_018402905.1 Glandirana rugosa
CTTTTTAGTTTTCACGATTAAAATTTCCGAATATACGTTACAATAACGGGATTTTTCACATACCCCTGGGCCCAGGACGGGATCCCCTGTACATAGTTACTTTTTTTTTGAAAAATTTAGCTAGGAAAAAAGTCCTCGTCACTAAAATTATTACGAAATTCATTTTTTTTTTTTTCTTTTTAAGGAAATTGGTGAAGTCGGGGCCTTCCTAAAGGTCGAAATCCTGTCCTCGGGAAAAACGTTAAACCGTGAAGCGGCGAAGTTTACCATTAACGCGCCAGTACGTTACGTCATCGGTTTGCTTTAAACGCAGGAAAAAAAGAAGCTCTATTTGTGGGAAAAAAAGGACGCAAATTTCGTTTGGCTACTGCATTGCATGACCGCGCAATTACCATTTGAAGCGGCGAAGTGCCAAATTGCAAAAAGGGCTCCTGTCCTAAAGCTGGAAATCCTTCCGGGGCTGAAGTGGTTAAAGGAATTTTTCTTTTTTTTTTTTTACTTAAAGCATTATTAAAATCACTGCTCCTGAAAAAAGGATCGATTTAAAAAGTTTTTTTTTCATTGATACATGTCCCCTAGGGCAGGACCCGGGTCCCCATACACTTTTTAGGGCAATAACATTGCATATAAGCCTTTAAAATTAGCACTTTTGATTTTTCATGTTCGGGTCCCATAGACTTTAATGGTGTTCGGATGTTCGCCCTGAACTTTTTGTCTGTTCGCATGTTCTGGTGCGAACAGAACCAGGGGGTGTTCGGCTCATCCCTACCATTCAGCAGTACCATCCAGCAGTACCCCCAGCAATATCAGCCAGCAGTACCCCCAGCAGTACCAGCCTGCAGTTCCCCCCAGCAGTACCCTCCAGCAGTACTAGCCAGCAGTACCATTCAGCAGTACCATCCAGCACTATCAGCCAGCAGTACTATCCAGATTTGGATATGTTATGAGCTGGGTGGTTTTATCTGTCTCCCACCTTAGTGTGCACTATATAAAGTGGGAGGAGCCTCTCTCTCTGTAAGCCGTCCTGGAAGATTCCTGAAAAGTGAGTTATCAGTATTTCTTTTAAAATACTACACTATGGAAGCCTTTTTATCTTCCCCCCTTCCTGAGTGGTATTGAGTTTATACAACTCAAAGGATAGCGACTGATTGGACTTTGTGAGCGTTGATGGAGATCAGGATCAGCAACAAGTGAGCGTGGGACGATCGAACGGAACCCGCAAAAGATACCTTGATGCGTACATACCCCAAGCCATAGAGGTGAGCATTCTATGAGCACTTACCCGCTTAAAGCACTTTATAAAGGAATCCTTTTGGGGTTAATACACCTACCCCCCTGCAAAAGAGGCTTTCTTCACCTGTTTGGAGCACAAATGTTTTTATGGACTATCTGAGCACAAGTCACTGGAATATCACTACAAGCACGTTATTTATGTTACAAGGACTTTTGATACACATTTTTATTCTTATATGTTTATCCCTGTTCTACCGAGATAATATCGATATTGCTACACCATTTTTTGGTTCATATATTTTATGAATATGTATATTTTATATTGAAGATCTATGTGTCACAGGTTTTATGCACCTATGCTGAATGTTTTATATTTATAAGTTATATTCTAAGTGAACTTCTACAGAATACTTTTAGTCATTTCACTATTTGTACAATATCACTGAAAGGGTTGACACATACGGACATTACCTGAGGCTGCGCAGTACCATTCTCCTCTTAGTCACTATTTCTCTATATTGTCATATAGTAGGTACAGCAGCAACCTCTCAACACTATAGAGGTCTCATAGTAGCGCGAGGATACACCACTATCTTTCACTATCCAGCATTACCCCTAGCAGTACCAGCAAGCAGTACCATTCAGCAGTACCGCCAGCAGTATCCGCCAGCAGCACCCGCCAGCAGTACCAGCCAGCAGTACCAACCAGCAGTATCAGCCAGCAGTACCCGCCAGTAGTACCAGGCAGCAGTAAAGGCCGGCAGTACCTGCCAGTAGTTCCAGCCAGCAGTATTCGCCAGCAGTACAAGCCAGTAGTACCAGCCAGCAGTAAAGGCCAGCAGTACCAGCCCTGGAGGGCAGCCAGCAGCAGCCATACCCACCTGGGAGACAGCAGCAGCCAGCGATACCTGCAGGAATCCAGCCTTAGGTCCCTTTTCACAGGATCGGTCTGATCGGGTACCCCTGTCCGTTTTTCATGCGGACTCAATATCACTCTTCATTCACCTCTATAGGGCAGCAGATGTAAACTGACTCCTTTTACACCCGCCTACCTCCAATCTGATCTGCTTAAAAAAACTTAAAAACACAGAAGAGGATCCGTCCCCTTCTGTCTGGGCGGATCGGAGGGCCCACAGAGTAGAGCAGGCTTGTCCGTGTCTGTTTTGCATAAGCAGAGTGGACACAGCCCTGTCATCTGCCCGCTCCACTCATTGTGGCCTGCGACTGGTTTCCAAGTCGCTAAAGTGGCTCTTCTGCTCTTCAAAAGGTTAGGCACCCCTGGTTTACAGTCTTTCCCTCTCCCCCTGCCTGTCACTTCCTGGTGTGTGAGCTGATCTTCAAACCCGCCCACCCCCCCCCCCCCCTGCCACTATTCCACATGGCAGTAAAGTTAGTGGTTATAATTACTGCCAGCCCCTCTGTTATAACAAAATATATAGTACTACACAGTGGGGGTAATTTACTATAGTGCCCATATGCGCTTCTGCGGTGCAGGAAAATAGTGCCCACTTAAAGGCAATTAAGACTTCAACTCTCAGAAACTGGGCGCACATGCAAATGGAACAGCGCGCTATTGCCAGCGAAATGCCTGTCCGTTCACATATGCGGGAATAGTGGAAGTCAAAGGGGCTCAAACCTGCAAATTCCCAAGTCCTTATTGAAAGCTTGTATGCAAGTTGTTGGCCATAAAAAGTGTATGGGGACATGGGCACTGCTCTGGGGGACACGTATCAATAGAAAAGAAAGTTTTTAAAACAATAGTTTTTAAAGGACCAGTGATTTTAATGATGCTTAACCACTTAAGGACCGGAAGGATTTCCCACATTAGGACCAGAGCACTTTTTGCGATTCGGCACTGCATCGCTTTAATTGACAATTGCGCGGTCGTGCGACATTGTACCCAAACGAAATTTGCGTCCTTTTTTCCCCACAAATAGAGCTTTCTTTTGGTGGTATTTGATCCCCTCTGCGTCATTACTGATCGCCGCTATAAACAAAAGAAGAGCAACAATTTTGCAAAAAAAAACTAATTTATTACTTTTTGCTAAAATACAAATCCAAAAAAAAATATATAAAAACATTTTTTTTCCATCGGTTTTGGCCGATTTATATTCTTCCTCATATTTTTGGTAAAAAAAAAAAATCGCAATCGGCGTTTATTGATTGGTTTGCGCAAAAGTTGCCGCGTTTACGGATGATAAGAAATAATTTCTGGGGTTTTTTGTTTTGTTAAATTTTTTACTAATAATGGTGGCGATCTGCAATTTTTAGTGGGACTGCGATATTGCAGCGGACATGTCGGACCATTTTGACACTTTTATGGGACCATTGGCATTTATACAGCGATCAGTACTGTGTAAATGCCATTGGCAGTGAAGGGGTTAACCCGGAGGGGGAGCTCTAAGGGTTTACTGTGTTCCCTGGGCGTGTTCTAATTGTGTGTGGGCTGGCTTGGTTGGGGGAAGGGAGTGATGACGGCTTCCATATACAGGAAGCCTGTGATCACAGCCCTTCCCCCTCTAACAGAACGGAGATCAGTGTTTACATACACGGACCTCTGTTTTTTCACTGCGGGGGGGGCCATCGCGGGTAGCCGGCGGCGATCGAGTCCACCCTACTAGCTCCCTGGCCCCCATGAACACAGTGAGCACGCGAGCGCGCCTCTGGCGGCGCATGCACGCTCACAGTGAGAGATATTGCAGCGGCCGTCATATGATGGCGTTTTGAGATATTGAGCCACTCTCTCGCCGTCAGATTGCGGTCGGCGGTTGGCAAGTGGTTATAGCACACAGCAGTATATAGTATGGAGCTATGTGGACTATAGCATGTATATCAGTGTATCATTCTCCTCTAATCCCATAAACAGAGGCACTCAGTTTGGGTGGAATAGAGTTGCCACCTTTTCTTCAAGCCAAACCCAAACACTTTAGCGCTGCGCAGCCATTTTTTTTTCTTTAAGTATACATAACAAATGAAAAACAAAATGTAGTACAAATACAATCGTATGCAAACGTTTAGGAACCCCTGACAATTTCCATGATTGTCATTTATAAATATTTGGGTGTTCGGATCAGAAATGTCATTTTGATGTATCAAATAACTGAAGGACACAGTAATATTTCAGTAGTGAAGTGAGGTTTATTGGATTAACAGAAAATGCACAATATGCATCAAAACAAAATTAGACAGGTGCATACATTTGGGCACCCTTGTCATTTTGTTGATTTGAATACCTGTAACTACTTAGAACTAATTAATTGGAACACGCAATTGGTTTGGTGAGCTCATTAAGCCTTGAACTTCATAGACCGGTACATTCATGAGAAAAGGTATTTAAGGTGGGCAATTGCAAGTTGTTGTTCTCTTTGACTCTCCTCTGAAGAGTGGCAACATGGGGGCCTCAAAACAACTCTCAAATGACCTGAAAACAAAGATTGTTCTACATTATGGTTTAGGGAAAGGCTACAAAAAGTTATCGCAGAGATATAAGCTGTCAGTGTCCACTGTGAGGAACAGAGTTAGAAAATGGAAGACCACGGGCACAGTTCTTGTTAAGGCCAGAAGTGGCAGCCACATAAAATATTGGTGAGGCAAATGCGAAGGATGGTGAGAACGGTCAAAAACAGCCCACAGGCCACCTCCAAAGACCTCCAACATCAACTTGCTGCAGATGGTGTCACTGTGCATCGTTCAACAATTCAGTGCACTTTGCACAGGGAGAAGCTGTATGGGAGAGTGATGGGAAAGAAGCCTTTTTTGCACACACGCCACAAACGGAGTCGCTTGAGGTATGCAAATGCACATTTGGACAAGCCAGCTTAATTTTGGTCATAACAAGGGGCATTATGCATGGCGGCGAAATAACACAGCGTTCCAAGAAAAACACATGCTACCCACAGTAAAATTTGGTGGAGGTTCCATCACGCTGTGGGGCTGTGTGGCCAGTGCCGGTACTGGGAATCTGGTTATAGTTGAGGGTCGCATGGATTCCACTCAATATCAGCAGATTCTTGAGAATAATGTTGAGGAATCAGTCACAAAGTTGAAGTTACACCAGGGCTGGATATTTCAACAAGACAACGACCCAAAACACTGCCCAAAATCTACTCGGGCATTTATGCAGAGGAACAAGTACAATGTTCTGGAATGGCCATCCCAGTCCCCAGACCTGAATATCATTGAACATCTGTGGGGTGATTTGAAGCGGGCTGTCCATGCTCGGCAACCATCAAACCTAACTGAACTGGAGATGTTTTGTAAGGAGGAATGGTCCAAAATACATTCATCCACAATCCAGACACTCATTACAGGCTATAGGAAGCGTCTAGAGGCTGTTATTTCTGCTAAAGGAGGCTCTACTAAATATTGATGGGATTTTCCCGTTTGGGGTGCCCAAATTTATGCACCTGTCTAATTTCGTTTTGATGCATATTGCACACTTTTTGTTAATCCAATAAACCTCATTTCACTACTGAAATATTACTGTGTCCTTCAGTTATTTGATAGATCAAAATTAAATTGCTGATCCAAACACCCAAATATTTATAAATGACGATCATGGAAATTGTCAGGGGTTCCTAAACTTTTGCATACAACTGTAGATGTAAAACCTGTATAACCTTTTTAAAAATTGTGCTGCACCAAAACACATGATACTTTGTTGCCATATGTTTTGCTGCAGGTGAATGAGCGCAAAAGCAAGGTGTGTTGTTGTGCCATTAAGAAGGGCCTATTCACACCTGAGCGTTTTGTATCTCAAATATGTCTGAAGCATGAAGCTACAAAATGCCGGAGGGGAAAAAATCTATGTTTCTGTTTGGAGATGGTTCACATCTCCACTCAAAAATGCCTGAAGCCAAACACCCTAAACTCAAACTACTGCCGGAGGTATTTTTGTCGCACGAATCAGGCATATTGCGGCATTTCTGACAGTTTTCTATTGACATAGAATCAACAGAAAAGGCAAATGCGCGTATTAGCGCAACATCTGCGTTTGCAAATGCCAAATGTCGCGCTACAAAATGCGCGACAAAACGATTCAAATATGCCTGAAAGCGTGTCGCTGAGGTGTGAATGCAGCCTTAGGCCTAAATGACACCACTGGACACCTGGAAAGGGGCCGTGTGTGTTTTTGTGCATTGCAGGGATGCTCACAATTTTGCTCACATTCCTGCAATGCAAAAATGTCTACCTAGGGCAGTGGTAATGAATTAAAATTCAAGGTCCGGTTGCTAAAACTTTCTTTCAGCCGAGGGTCCCAATTGCTCTCTAATATCACATAAAAGTGGGCCAATCACATTCATGTTTCTAGTAAAAGAAATCAAAACCACCTAACAGCTGTCCACATCAGAGTCCCTCCTTACATCTGTTGTCCCCATCAGAGTCGCTCCTTACATCTGTTGTCCCCTACAGAGTCGCTCCTTACATCTGGTGTCCCCATCAGAGTCCCTCTTTACATCTGGTGTCCCCATCAGAGTCCCTCTTTACATCTGGTGTCCCCATCAGAGTCCCCCTCTAATATCTGGTGTCCCCTTAAGAGTCCCCCTTATATCAGGTATCCCCAGTAGAGTCCCCCTTACATCAGGTATCCCCATCAGAGTCCCCTTATACATTTGGTGTCTCCATCAGCGTTCCCCTTACATCAAATGTCCTCATCAGAGTCCCTCCACACATCACAACCCCCCCCTACACCAGGTGCCTCCAGGTGTCCCTCCAAACATCAGGGCTGTCCCCCCCTTTCCCTCTGTACTCAAACATCACAAACTGCAAAGAAAGCAGCCCCGCCTTCCTCTCTCCAATCTCCAGACAGTCTTAACTCCCCTGCAGTGCCGCGCTGAGACTCAGGGGTGTTCTCAGTGTCAGTGCCAGCTCTCTATCGCCCCCTGTAGGCTTGAGGAAGGAGAATGCCTAATCCTCTCGCCAGCTATCTTAGGGAACAACGGTGCAGTCTGAATAATGTATCCGGTTTTCAGGCACAGTAAAAACCAGGCAAATGATTCAGAACCAATCCGGATGAATCCCAGACAAGTGGCAACCCTATAGTTGAAGGAGGCCTAGGACTAGGAGCCAATCAGGCTCTACTACTGTTCACATGTTCTCATAGAGAACACATTGACAGGAGAAAAGAGCAGAGTGAGAGGAGGAATGACCTCATCATTGTCCTACTGCTCCATCATTGTTCTATTATCAGGCTGGGGGTGTATTCTTGACCAAGCTGTGCTGCTGTGGTGGCATGCTGGCTGTGCTGTGTGGCAGAGGGGGCTAGACCATAGGACTGAATGAATCAAATTCCAAATTCTTTGCCTGACATATAATTTCTCATATACAGTATATAATTGAGCTGTGCATTCAGCTATTTGCCTGGAGTCCACCTTTACCCATTTAGAGTCTGATGATGATTACCCCAGTTTAGAACTAGCACTGACGTTCTTTGTGGGTGATTATGTTGAACCACTTTTTCCAAATATAATAAAATGATAATTTCCTTGATGTTTACGAGCTCGGGGTGTGTTGATATATTAATGATCATTTCAGCTGTATTTTAATCAGAGGCTTTTCTGTCATAGGCTGCCTGTAGAGTGATTTTCTACATCTACACTATGTAGGAGTCTGCCAGAAATAGAAAGCTGTGATTAATAATATATAGCCTATTTAATTCTGCCATAACACCCAATTTATCATGTCAAATATGCTTAACGCGAATTATGGGGAGCCGACTGTGACTGTGAATATGGAAGGAAGGATTCTGCTCTGCAGGAAATAGAAATCCCATCTAGGCGTGAGCAAACCGATTCCTGCAAATTGTGAGCAAACTGATTCCCGCAAACCAGAACTGACTTTCTTTGTGAGGATATCCATGAACTTTGTACACTAGAATTCATACCATTTTATGTCATTGGTGACCACTCGGGGGGCTCCTTCATGGTACCTTCCCTCTCTTCCCATTCATTCTGCTACCTGCCCACCATTTCCCAAAGTCAACCTGTAGAGATTTTATTATTAGGCACACAAATCTTATATATCATAGCATTGAAGGAAAAGCATTCTATACACATGGTGCCATCGTGAACACTTCATTTAAAGCTGAAGTTTAGTAAAAGAAGAATTTCTTCTCTAAAGCTGTAGGCCTCATTCACATGTACGTACCTTTGCATTCCTCCCATGCCAGGGCCGTCTTTGATCGTATGGAATGCAAAGGTGTTCAGTGCATTCACTTGCAGACCGTCCCATTCATGTCAATTGGGATGTAGCGGCTGCGTGGACACAGCCGCTGGTCCGAATTTGACAGCTGTGCACGGCTGAACTGGCCAATTTTCAGACAGTGTGTACCCAGCCTAATCTCACAGTACCTCCTCTGCAATTAATGGTCAGTAAACATCTCAGAGTGCACTGCAGAGTGTAAAGCAGTTGGTGAATCTGGGGCTTCTAATCGGTGGGGCCCATTATTTAAGGTGGTGCTTACTAGTACAGTTCTTTAAACTCTGCATACAGTGATCTGAACCCGCTAGGTAGATGATCAGTCCCTTTTTTCCCAGCCTACTAGTAGCGATAAGATCACCACGTACGTCTAAAGAGAGAACTGTTAGTCACAAGCTGATGGCTGCTACTGCAGCCATCAGCTTGTGATCCATTTGTTCAGCAGGCTGTGGGCGTGTAAGTGATGTGGTGGTTCCCTAGCCACCAATCACTTTAACACAGCGGGCGGCGGGGTCCCCCCTGCCAGTGTGCCCTATGTGGTCCCCGAGCTCTCCCAGGCTTACCAGGAGGGAGAGACATGTAAAAGTGAGACATATCCATGACTCGCTTTTACATGTAAACAATGAAACCGGAATTGATGCTGATTTTTACATTTCGGGTTTGAGATCCACCATTTCCTGGCAGGTACAGCCAGGGGACACATCTAACCAAGCAGATCTATGCTTGGTTAGATGATGTGAAGGGCAGGGGAGACATTGGGGTCTATTAGACCCCTAATGTCTCCAAAAAGAGAACCTGTCACCTGCCCAATGCTATCACATAAGGAAGGTTATTAATGCCTTGTGATAGCAATCAAGTAAAAATAAAAGAAAAAAGTACAAATAAAGTACAATAAAATGTGTTTAAAAAAAAGTTAAAAAAAGATTGCCATAACCTATGTTGCCCTGGACACATCACCATGACCGTCAGAGTAAGAACAAGAATTTTAGCATAAGAGCTGATGTTTAAAGTGATTGTAGAGGCTCGTTTAAAAAAAAAAACACATCTATGGCTGCACCCGAGCCGAGTCAGAGCTGCGTGTATCCATTCACTTACGGAACACCGGCCCGGCCCCGCCCCCTTCGCCCCTGATTGGCTGACTGGTTTTGATTGACAGCCGCGGGAGCTGCGCATGGACATCGCTGCAGAGAGAAGGGACTCAGGTAAGTGATTGGGGGGTGCTGTGGAGGATGCTACACACAAAAGGTTTTTTATCTTAATGCATAAAATGCATTAAGATAAAAAAAACCTTCTGCCTTTACAACTCCTTTAACTCTAAATCAATGAGCTGTAAAAGCTTCTAAAGCGTCACGTAGTTTTTTGCAAGATCATGGGTCCGCACAATTTTAAAACTTGGTATCTATTTACTCAACGCAACCTCATATTTTATGTTTTAGCACAAAATTGGTATAATATTGTGTGTGCTTGCACTAAGATTAATTTTATTATGTTATTTTCTGAAAATTTGTGTTTAATAAACAGTTGCGCAAATATCATGACATATACAATTTGCAACGATCGTCATTTTATTCTTTTTGATAAACATGCTTATCTCTTAAGGGATATGTGGAAGAAATGCCCACACCCCTAAATGTAATCCTAACAGAAAAAAAACCCTCTAGTTGGGACTTTCTAGGGCATTAATTCCACAGAAAAAGATCAAATTAGATAAAAAGTCTCATATTTTATTGACATATTATTAAAAGGGTACATAGACCCAATAGACATATAGTACAATAATGCATTGGTTGTGTCATAAATACATATATCCAAAAAGAACCACTTATTGCAACAAACTCCTGTATAAATTGAACAGAATGCTACCCAATGCGTTTCGTCATGCGCCATTCCTCTTCATCTGGGGAAAAGTGGTAATCAATTAGTTATTATCGTTTGAGAAATATCAGTAGTGAAAAATCTTCTTTATATGGTTAAAAAACAGGAGACAAATGCTGCTGTGGCAAACCTTGGACAGTCCACAGAGGTTGGAGAGCGCCCTCAGGTCCACACACTCCACCATGAGGGGGGAAAGGGGTGGAGGGGCCCAAGTCGACCAACACCCAATCATCTAATCCCAACGCACTCCTGATATTGTGAATCAATAAGTGCAGTAGGATGTGAATGAAGAGTTGTAATCAGGTATTGAGACAAGTGATGCTGATCTGACATACAAAGTGAGTGGTGCTAATAAGGCAAAATTGTGATGAAATTTTGTAGTATATTTGTAGTATAATAACAGGTGCCAGATAGTAACCAGGATGCAGGAATGGTTCATCCAAAATATCTGGAAATCACAGAGGGGTCTGCATAATCTGTGCAGTATGCATCATCCATGACCACCATCTCTGGCTGCCGAACATCAGCTGTTTGGCGGCCAGAGATTCACAATATTAGGGGTGCGTTGGGATTTGATAATTGGGTGTTGGTCGATTTGGGCCCCTCCACCCCTTTACCCCCTCATAGTGGAGTGTGTGGGCCTGAGGGTGCTCTCCAACCCCTGTGGACGGTCAAAGGTTTGCCGCAGCAGCATTTGTCTTCTGTTTTTTAACCCTATAAAGAACATTTTTCACTACTGATACTTCTCAAACGATAATAACTAATTGATGACCACATTTCCCTAGATGAAGAGGAACAGCACATGACCTTGAAACGCGTTGGGTAGCAATTTATACAGGAGTGTGTTGCAATAAGTGGTTCTTTTTGGATATATGTATTTATGACACAACCAATGCATTAATGTACTATATGTCTATTGGGTCTATGTACCATTTTAATTCTTTGTCAATAAAATATGAGACTTATGTAATTTGATCTTTTTCTGCGGAATTAATGCCCTAGAAAGTCCCAGCTAGAGGGTTTTTTTCTGTTAGGATCATTTTATTCTGCAGGGCCTATGCTTTCAAAAAAATATATAATGTTCTAGGGGTTTTTAGTGATTTTATTGCCAAAAATGAAGATTTTTACACGTGGGAAAAAAATGCAAACATTTGCTCTAGAGGATCTCTGCAGGCGATCAGCAGCACCAAGGTAGGATAAGGCCCCTTTCCCATGGGCTTTCCGATTAGGTCTGCCTGTCAGTTTTTCAACCGGATCTGATCGGACGCTCCATTCACTCCTTTGGAGCGGTGGATGTCAGCGGTGACTGATCTGATCTTCTCCGCCAAATCCAGATGGATGATGACCCTATTTTCCATCCATCTGACGGATTGGATGAAGACGGACAGGCGGTCCGTTTTTATCTGATCTCCCCATAGAGGAGAGCGGGGCTTTGACAGGTCAGTCTCTGCACAGTGATGGGAGACGGATCTGTCATCCGCATGCTCAGCGGGGATCAGCGGAGTCTGCCGGGCGGACAGCCCGTGTGAAAGGACCCTAATGGCCCATACACAAGTTCTGAAAATCGGGCGACAGATCGTCTGTTTTTGTTTGCATGCTGATCTCAGATCGAATCAGAAGAGTATACTAAAGTCACGAAAATTCTCGAGCAACAGAATAAAAAATCTGAAGTGATGTCATGTGTTGTAGTGTATTTGTATTGTATTTTCGGACGACAACTGTATTGATTAAACAAAAATCGTTCGATCTGGTACCGTACGAGAACATTTTTTGTGTTTGTCCAGTTGAATAATATCGGATGAACTGTCATGATCGGCACTCGAAAGCTCTGTACTAACGATCCGATTATCCTACGATTGCTTCGAAGGCGGTATTTTTCGTCCGATTTTCGGATCGTGTGTATGGCCATAAAAAGGCATATGAAAATTGTGAAAACAAGTAAAATTGTTCTAATACACAGTGCTTAAAGAAAAAAAAAATCTCATTCAGTTGACTACTAAACAGTTTTCAACAGCTTAAACATGTATTAAATGGTGATGTACAAAGCACTGCTTAAATTGCAGGAGCCCCGTACAGACTACCTGACAGACAAGTCAATACAATTATTAGCAGACACAAATACAACATAACTCACAGAATTCCTGCTAAATCTAAGAAATCAAACTGAGTTAATAAATAAAAATGAAGATGAGATGAAAAAAGTATACAGGCTCTGGGATCAGAGGGAGAGAAACAAAGTTACAGAGATAATAAACTCAGGAGCAGATCTAACGTTAGAGTCAGTGTTTGGGGGGGGGGGGGGGATTAGTGAGGGACGACTGTCTCTTTCTCAGCAGGTAAAAGTTGGCAGCAGGGGGAGGGGGAGAGACCAGCTTTCATCTGCTGGAGGAAGATAGACACAGGTGTTGTTCATCACTAATCCCCCTCCCTGTGTGGGCCCCCTGTGTGCTCGGGCCCCCTACAAGAGGTCTGTGGTTCCCCCCTATCAGATGCCCTGGATGTACAAATAGCATTTGCATATATTGTTTTTTTATTTTAAAAATCAATATTTCATACTTGATGCTTTTGCTATAGACAGGGATTGCAAAACATTTCTAACAAAACATCTCAGCACTACCTGCATGCTTGAAAGCAGCATGTGTGTAACTGACTAAGCCAGACAACATCTACTACAGTGGGGAGTCACTCCTTTGTGACTTATTCTGTAGGTATATAATTTGATCTCTCTGCTTCTCTGGCCATTTTTACTGCACAACTGTACAATAAGCAGAGGAAAGCTGTTGATTTTGTTTGGTGCTCACCACCTGCTGACTACGCATGGTAAATGTTATTTATATTATGTAGTGTTCTGTATTTACCAGATTAAGATAAATGTAAAAAATCCTTTTTTGCTTAATCCAATGAAAAAAGAGATAAAAATATTACTTTTGAAGATAAATTGAGTGGACTACTCTTATTACAGTGGAATAGTCTTTTCTGAATAGCATTTGCGGTTCACCAATTGATTTCGCTTCTTGTCGGAAGCCACTCTTTATGTTGCATTATTACAGATAATGAAGTCAGTTCTTGAGCTTGCCGCATGCTTCACCACAAAGCAGCTTCCAAACAACGCAGTGACAGGAGCTAACAGACAATATTCTGGCTCTAACAGCAACCTATTATTGCTAAAAAAAAAAAAAAAGCATTTGGTATCTGGGCAGTCTGCTTATTTATTTAACACTCTGATCTTCGGCCAAAACTCCATCATTTTCTACACCGTATCACCAAACACAGCCAGAAGTTCAACTTTTATGTGTCACAGCAGGGAGGATGCTGGGGACTTTGTGCTGAGTGGTGTTTTGAAAAGCACATTTTTTTTTTTAGTAATTTTATAGAGTTTAACCAATATTCAGTATACTAGAAAAGAAAGAAAACACAAATTCAAAAATATATATACAGTATCTCACAAAAGTGAGTACACCCCTCACATTTTGTTAATATTTTATTATATCTTTTCATGTGACAGCAGTAAAGAAATGTCAATTTGCTACAATGTAAAGTAGTGAGTGCACAGCTTGTATAACAGTGTAAATTTGCTGTCCCCTCAAAAAACTCAACACACAACCATTAATGTCTAAACCGCTGGCAACAAAAGTGAATACATCCCTAAGTGAAAATGTCCAAAGTGGACCCAATTAGCCATTTTCCCTCCCCAGTGTCATGTGACTCGTTAGTGTTACAAGGTCTCAGGTGTGAATGGGGAGCAGGTGTGTTAAATTTGGCGTTATCGCTCTCACTCTCTCATACTGGTCACTGGGAGTTCAACATGGCACCTCATGGCAAAGAACTCTCTGAGGATCTTAAAAAAAAAGAATTGTTGCTCTACATAAAGATGGCCTAGGCTATAAGAAGATTGCCAAGATCCTGAAACTGAGCTGCAGCACGGTGGCCAAGACCATACAGGGGTTTAACAGGACAGGTTCCACTCAGACCAGGCCTCACCATGGTCGACCAAAGAAGTTGAGTGCACACGCTTAGCGTCATATCCAGAGGTTGTCTTTGGGAAATAGACGTATGAGTACTGCCAGCATTGCTGCAGAAGTTGAAGGGGG
>BLSH010024038.1:356100-368156 GCA_018402905.1 Glandirana rugosa
TACAAAGGGATACTCTGACACATGTCCCCCCACACAGGAAAGGAAAGTGAGTCCAGAGTCTAATGTAAGTCGAGACACGACACGTCACACATTGTAGTCTAGGGTGGGACGGAGGGTTCTTTAAGGTGACTTTGACACATACTCCTAAGTTAAGTAGTGACACATAGTAAACTCCGATCAGTAAAGTCACCCATATACATAGGGTCTATCTTTCGGTAATTCGACGTTCAAACTTTTACTGAACGATTCGATAACGATCTGAACGGTCCGAAGTGTTCAAGTAGTCCTCTTTTGGGGGATTATGAGAAATGGCCCTCCCAAAACAGGATATTGTGCTAAACCAGTAGGTAAATAAGAGAACCAGAATATTTGCTAAGTTGCAGGGGCCCCTTAGAAGGCATTGTCCAACCAGCATGGGAAGCAGCTTTTCACTGGCAGAAACTGTGGTGTGGCACTGGAACTCAGAGTCAGCCTATGGGGACTTACTGCAATTGTGCAACAAACTTGTGAAGCCTGGCAAGTCTAGCAATAGCTTAGCAAGTCATTTTCAAACTTGCAGCTTAATGGCTTTCTATCTGGGATACATATACCCACTGAAATGACTAGCCTCAAATGATACACAGTGATGAATTGAATCCTCATACACAGTTTCAGTGGAATTTCTTGGGAGGCAGGGTGGGATCTGATGTTACACACTGCACAGCACAGAGCTGAATGTAATCTGAGACCTGAGTGAAAGGAAAGGACACACCCCCCTGTACACAGTCTCATAGGGAAACATAACTGAAGCTGTCAATCACCTGCTTTGTGCTAGTAGGAGCTGTCCCTATTCATTGGCTGGTGTTGGGAAAAACTGTCAGAAGTGACTCATGCAGATAACAGAAGAGGAATGAGAGAGCACAGTGCTATGGACTAAGGAAAGTGCACAGTATATAATAATATGCTTTGTTCATTTATCTTTTCAGAGGTTTACAACCATTTTAAGAAAAAATGCTTTTCACTTCTGCCTGTACTGCTATTAGAGAGATTTACCCTCACTTCCTGTCCTGGGGACAATCTCTTTACCAGACAGGAAGTGAAGGAATCTCTCCAGTAGAGCCTGCAATCTGCACACCTGCAAGATTTTTAATCCTTCCCCACGCTATTCAAATTGGGGAAAAAATGGCTATAGTTACACTTTAATTACTTAAAGTGGTTGTTAAGCCACTGTATTACAAACATCCCATCCCCTCTGTTAGCTATCATTATCTATCCTAGTGCCAGTGCTGAAAAAAAAATCTGATTATACCTTTATATCAGAGCGTATCCCGGCACTCACGTGACTCCTCAGCTCTCTCCTCTGCCCGGCTGACAGCTATAGTGGGCGGGGGCCGAGCACTGCTGCTGACATCAGCTGGGGAGGAGAGCGCAAAGAGAGCCGAGGAGTCACATGAGCATTTTTTTTTTGCAGCACAGACACTGGGATAGATAATGTTAGCTAACAGAGGGGATGGGATGTTTGTTGTACAGTTATGATAGAAGCAGGGGAAGGAAAGGGGCGGGGAGCATAGTTGCTAGACATGTGCAATTTGTTTCGTTCCGAATTCGTTCTTCAACGAAGTTCGAAAGATTTTTAATTTGGAAATATTCAAATTAAGAAGACCCGTTTAACAAATTTTTCCAAAAAACAAAAATTCGGAATTCCAAAATTCGGAAATTCAAACATCTGAAAATCCGAAAATAAAAACAAAAATCTGAAATGATAACTAACTTATAATAACTATTACTAACTATGAAATTATAGATATTGGAATTTCCTTTCAAATTTGGCTGTTAGTGAACGTAACGAATACGAATTTATCCGAAGTTACGAATTATCCGAAATAACTTGATCGGTCGAGTGGATCCAACCATTCCGGTAAGAGTCCATCTTGCTCTTTATACTAGTCAGGAGAGGTTTGATCTTCAACTTGGACCAATTGATTGTGTGCTCACTGGAGTTGAAGATTGTTGTTCCTGTTTCTTTTCTTCATCCATTTAGATTACGTTTTTGCCTTTTTGGACTTTATGGGACTTTATCACTTGCATCTTATTTGCTTTTCTGTTATTCACATGACCTTTTCATTGATTATTCGATATATCCACAATTCATGAGTTATATTGCCCTTTCAGAGTTGTATTACTTAGCGCAACAACTTGTTTTTGTTTTCCCTATTTGCATTGTTGGGTCTAATGTGGTGTATGCTGCTTCTTTTCCCTTTTGCACAATAATCCTTTTTTTTTTTGTATCTGGAATAATGTATGCCGCATCTAAATGATTGGAACATAACAAATTAATAATAATAAAAATGTATTATTATTATTTATTTTTATTAATTTGTTACGTTCCATTTGTTTAGATGCTGCATTCGTTATTTCGGATAATTCATAACTTCGGATAAATTTGTATTCGTTACGTTCACTTACAGCCAAATTTGAAAGGAAATTCCAATACCTATAATTTAATAGTTGGTTTTTATTAGTCCGTTATTATTTCGGATTTCCGGATTTTTCCGAAGTTACAAATTTTTTCTAAGTAATGAATTTCAATCATAATGAACGACCCGGAAAATGAAAAAAAAAAAACCCAAAACTAATGAAACAAAAAAAAAAAAACATTTTTCAGCAGTGTACATAGGGGCACCGACTAGCTGACAGCAAGGGGGGGGGGGAGGACAGAGGAGAGCTGCAGATGACAGAGGTATGTAAACTGATTGGCCGGTGGCAGGGCTCAGCAGCCATGATAAACCGTGGTCAGTTTACAGGGAGGAGGACATAGCCAGGCAGGATCAGCCAGGTTTTTTAGGTGATAGGAGTCAAATGATACAGCACAAGCACAACACAACGCTTTTATAATGACTTATTCCCTATCATACAGATTAGTCGAAGTTTCAATCAGGCAAGCTGTGTCTCAAAGCAAGCAGCTTTGGGAATCCATATATTTGTATAGACAAAAATATATATAAAACAACAGTTTTAAAAGTAATAAACTTAAAAGAAATCACTAAAACAAAACTGACCACTAAAGTATTATCATTTTTCTTTAAATGTTTAAAATAGCCGGAAGGCTCACATGAATCAGCCGGACTGCATACTGTGTGTCTATGATGTTCTGAATTTCGAGCTTGGTCGCACTTTGCATTGGTTTTTGCATCTGACACAAGTCCCTCAAGGAATAGCAAACATTACATTGCTTTCAGCACACTGATAAACTTGTTCAAAGTGGGAAAACAAATGTTATCAAACCCCCCAAAGATCCCTGATAATCCGGATTTGCTGTTCCATCAGGAATGTGCCTTAGATATTGATATGACAGCGGCTTCAAAGGGATCTGTTTATTTTAGATAGAATGACCAAGACTTCACACCAACATACAATGGGTATCCCCTGCGAGGAATGGCTTTGTTTTTTAGCACATTTCAGATTAAAAGGAAGGGCAACCAATAAAATAAATACAGCAACTCTTAATCTTATCAGGAACACTGAAACTCCAACAAAATGATAAAAAGTCACCTCAGTTAACCATTAAATGTTTCCAAACCAAAGACCAAAAATGTCACATATTTTAGATTAGATGAGGTGGCTGCATTAGGGTTTTGGGCCTTTTTTCCTTTATTTTTTTTACCTGACGATTCAGTTACCTTACATTCACACCTTGCGCTTTTCTGTCCATTTTCCAGAAATGCACTACAGTCCATTTAACCACTTAAGGACCGGAAGGATTTCCCATGTTAGGACCAGAGCACTTTTTGCGATTCGGCACTGCGCTGCTTTAACTGACAATTGTGCAGTTGTGCGACGTTGTACCCAAATGAAATTGGCATCCTTTTTTCCCCACAAATAGAGCTTTCTTTTGCTGGTATTTGATCGCCTCTGCGTCACTTCTGGTCACCGCTATTAACAAAAAAAGAGTGAAAATTTAGGAAAAAAAACCCAATATTTTTTACTTTTTGCTAAAATACATATCCAAAAAAAAAAACAAATGTATTCATCAGTTTTGGCCGATTTATATTCTTCCTCATATTTGTGGTAAAAAAAAAAAAATCGCGGTTGGCGTTTATTAATTGGTTTGCGCAAAAGTTGCCGCGTTTACAAACCATGAGAATTCATTTATGGCGTTTTTACTATTTTTTTTTTTTACTAGTAATGGCAGCGATCTGCGATTTTTATCGGGACTGTGATATTGCAGCAGACATGTCGGACATTTTTGACACTTTTTTGGGATCAAAGACATTTATACAGCAATCAGAAATTTAAATATCCACTGATTATATAATGTATAAATGTCATTGGTAGTGAAGGGGTTAACCTGCAGGGGGAGATCTAGGGGTTAACTGTATTCCCTAGGCGTGTTCTAACTGTGAGGGGGCTGGGCTGCCAGGGGCATAAGAGATCTAACTGATCCCAGTGACAGGGATCAGTAGATCTCTTACATGCCGCCTGTCAGAACGGGGAACCGCGGTGCTTACATCGGCGGTTCCCTGTTTTTCATCTCTGCCTGGCAATCGTGAGTAGCTTGATGTCTGCCAGACCCGCGGCCACACTGCTGCAGAGTGAGGCGGGCACAAGAGCGCGCCGCCGGCGAGGCGCTCCCGCCCACTAGCTGCGCACGAGCGAGGCGCCATTTATAGTCAGCGATTCGCACTACAGCGCCACTCTGCAGCAGTGAATGTACGTGAGCATTTTTGGAAAGGTTGGGAACTTTTTTTTTCTGCAGCAGATTGCATTATGCATGTTATAGACTTCAATGGACTCTCAACAGAAACGCAAGTGTTGTGTTTTTGATGCATTTTTAATGCGTTTTGTGTTTTTTTATTGGCCCTTGTATTTTGTTTCCCCTGTATATAGCTGGTTGCTAAGCAGCAGCCAGGAAGCTGGCCGCCTTGTTCTTAAAGGGGTTATAAACCCTCAAGGTTTTTCACCACTTTAACCACAACCACTTTAATCTACAGGTAAGCCTATAATCAGGTTCCCTGTATATCTCCTAAACCTGCACGGTAGGAGAAGTACAATGTACTGGCATGTGCCAACGTCATCGGCACATGCGCAGTGAAGAAACAGACCACTTGGTGCCGTTTCTATGGGGCCGTGCTGTAACTGATGGCTTGCGTGCTGTGATTGGCTGGAGCCGCGAACCCGGGAAGCAGCTTCAGGTGGAAGATGTCGGCCCTGTACTCGGAGTGCCGACTCTGATACAGGGCTTCGCTCTAAGGTAAGTATTTCATAATGAGCTAGTATGCGGTGCATACTAGCTCATTATGCCTTTCTCTTGCAGGGTTTTATTTTTTTATATATGACTTTACAACCTCTTTAAGGTGAAAAACCTCCTGTGATGCAGCCGCCCCCCAGAGCGCCCCTTTTACTTACCTGAACCCGGTTTTTCCAGCATTGGGGACAAGCACACCAGCTCCAGACGCTGTCTCGGGTCCTAATTGGATAGATTGATAGCAGCGCATCCATTGGCTCCCGCTGCTGTCAATCAAATACAATGAAGCGAGAGCCGGGGGCGAGGCGGTGTCCTGCTGTCTGTGTCAGTGGACGCAGCAGCAGGACAGGGGAGTGCACCCGCATGAGTGAGAGCGGCTCTCCAGAGGAGGAGCCAGGGGAGCCCCTGGAGGACCCCAGAAGAGGAGGATCGAGGCCACTCTGTGCAAAACCACTGTAAGTATAACATGTTTTTTGTTTTTTTTTTGTTAAATGAACGTTGAGATCAGAGGCTTAACTAGAACCTTGAGGGCCCTGGTGCAAGAAATTATGAAGGGCCCCCTGGCCAGGGCCCTTCCCAGTACCCACTGATCCTGGGGCCCTTTATTACTATTGCGGGTCCCTTTATTACTGTACCACAGTGGGGCCCTTTTACAAGATCTCCAGCAGTCCCCCGGGGTTTCTGCCATCTTCAGGCCTTCCCATGGTGGTGAAATGCCAGGGCACGGTCACATTTGCAACCTTTGCAATCCTTCCCTCACTGTGTCAGTAGTTTTTAATTTTTATTTGAATTTAATTTTTTTTTTTTTACCATTTCATTTTATTTCTTTTACAATTTTATTTTTACATTTTTTTAGGAGCCCTGTTGGGGGGCTTTGATGAGATATCAGGGGTCTAAACAAACCTCAGCCCTCAATTTCCATCTGTGTAGCCTCAGCTGTACAGAATGAATGGATAGGAATAGCTGTGCAATGAGCCTCCCATTCATTCAGAAATGGAAGTATAGTAAAAACAGTTTACTATGCTTCAGTTATGAATGAACCAATTGGTACCAATCAATCACTCTGTTCATTCAGAAAAGGAAGGAGCCGGTAAATTACAAATTTACTGACCCATTCCCATCTCTCCATCATGACACATCTTCTACAGCAGCTGGCAGGAGAGAGGAGGGGGGAAGACAGCAGCTCTGTGGGGGGACCAGGGAAGCACACAGGGACCCTGGGAACAGCAGAAGACAAGTAAACAGGATAAAGGAAAATGGAGGAGATTGGTTCCTCTAAATGTCACCCCCGACATCCCTCCTATTCAGGTGTACAAGGAAGGCACATGGGCCCCTTGGACCATGGGGCCCGGTTGCAATTGCAACCCCTGCAACCCCTATCATTACGCCCCTGGTTGAGATATCCTTTAACAGCCAATGAGTCATCAGCTGCCAGCTCCCCACTGACAGCTAAATGTAAAAAAAAAAGAATTGCCAGCTAAAAAATTTAAGTAAAAACGGTGTGGGTCCACCCCCACCCCCCCCCCCAAATGCATACCAGTTTACTATGCTTCAGTTATGATTGAACATAGTGAGTGAGTGCATGCACTGTGTTCATTTAGACAAGGAAGGGATCAGTGAATGACATATTGATTAGCCCCTTCCCATGCTCTCCATCCTGAAACATCCCCCACAGCAGCTGAGGGGAGGGAAGCCAGCAGCACTGTGGTGGGGGGGAGCAACACAGGGGAAAGCCCGGGCAGCAGCGGGAATTGGCACCACACAAAGTGATTGGCGTGTGCCCAGGCACACCTGGCACGACCCCTGCACACACCTATGGTTGGTGCCATGTGATTGGCTGATTAGTAATTGAACAGGTGTACGTAATAAAGTGACCAGTGAGAGTAAATACCTGTAATAAATACTATCATCTAGAGACATTACATAGTTGTTCTCTCCATCATCAAACAGAAAATAAAACAAAATATTGTGTGATGTCGCAAATTCACCATCTCATCATACGCAGGCAATAAAAGCATTTGCACGGTGGCTTATGAAGCTCTTCTATCGATATTAAAAGCTTTTATAAGAAATGAAAAAAAAAAAAAAAATCATCTGTAACGGGCGCTGGTAATTTCAATATTTCAAGGTCTTTTTGAACTGAATTTCTGTAATGAGTACACTAGAATTTGAAGAAAAAGGGAGAGATTAAAGTGGTGTTTGTGGTGTGTAGAGGTTTCAGAAGTGCTTATCAGCCTTGCACAGCTGAGAGCAGCGCAGATTAAAAAATGATCTGACGGAAAAAAAAGGACTGACGGCTAAAGTGGGACTTTTCTCTCCCCACTAATTACAAAGTGCATATTAAACACGAGGCAGCTGCACGGCCCCTCCGTATGGAGGACACTGGTCTCCCCAAACACACTGCACATAATTAGAATCCAGCATCCCGCACGCTGCCAGTTGCAACAAAATTAATCGTTTTGCATGTTTCGAAGAAGAAGATAAGAGAGAGGAAAACATTTGTAATAAGGTCTTGCTGATCTTGGTGTCAGAGCAGAGCAGTCCTGATATAAAGTGACATAAAGAAACCGTCGCTCCACCTCCACCAATGATTTGCACATTTTGCACTCAAATCTTGCTCAGCTGGAAAATGTGATGGCAAATCTGCAAAATAAATGATTAGACATTTTACTAGCTTTTCTAGTGTACTCTTCTATTAGTCAATGTTTTCTTAGCAGAAATTGAACATTTTAATGAAGCGGTACCCTGGAGCGTTTTTGTGTGGGTGGAAAAGGATAGTAGAGCACAGCTAATACTGTTAGAGGATGTATTGTCATTGAGTTATTACCACTGTGCTTTTCTTAACACCTTCCTGCTCAGCCTATAGCAGAATCATGGCTGGGTGGGGGCTTTACCATCCTGGCTGGACGTCACATGATGTCCTTCAGAACAGGCCACTCGAGCGCGCACTGGGGGAATGCAGTGCGGCGATCTGTGGTGCAGTGTGTCCAGGGTAGCCTTCAAAAATTTTGGGGTCCCTTACACAGCTTCAGCCCTGGGCCCCCCCGGTGCCTGACCACCAACTTTCCCCAGGGCCCGCCTGCTGACCGTCCCACCGAATACGCCCACTGGCCATCCCACTGAGTCCTTCGGTGCACCCACTTTTATTTTAACACTCTTACAAACAGAAAAAAGACTCTCTCCCAGCCACAGTGCCGCACACACACTGCCAGTGTCAGCGCAATGTCCCTCTCTTATTCTCTCCTTATCTGTCCTGACTCCCAAAGGAGCCTTACCTTTGTGAGTTCCAGGGCCAATCATAGGGTCACAAATGCCTGGGTGCATGAATATTTCTGGTGCCCCCTTCACTTACCTTAAATAATGGGTACTAGGGCTGGCTGCTGATCCTGATTCCTGGCTGCTGGTTCTGGGGCCTGGTTTTTGGGGCTGGACTGCTGGTCCTGGGGTCTGGCTGCTGGGGTTGGGCTCCTGGTCCTGGGGTCTGGCTGCTGGGACCTGGGGTCTGGCTGCTAGGCCTGGGCTGCTGGTCCTGGGGTCTGGCTACTGGGGCCTGGGCTGCTGGTCCTGGGGTCTGGCTGCTATACCTGGGCTACTGGTCCTGGGGTCTGGCTACTGGGGCCTGGGCTGCTAGTCCTGGGGTCTGGCTGCTGGGGCCTGGGCTGCTGGTCCTGGGGTCTGGCTGATGGAGCCTGGGCTGCTGCTCCTGGGGCCTGGGCTGCTGGTCCTGAGGTCTGGCTGCTAGGCCTGAGCTGCTGGTCCTGGGGTCTGGTTGCTGGGGCCTTGGCTGCTACTCCTGGGGCCTGGGCTGCTGGTCCTGGGGTCTGGCTGCTAGGCCTGAGCTGCTGGTCCTGGGGTCTGGTTGCTGGGGCCTGGGCTGCTGGTCCTGGGGTCTGGCTACTGGCCCGCTCCCCACCTCCCCTCAGATGAAAAGAAACTGTCACCTGCGCTGCGAGCTGAGGCGGGGGGGCGCCATGGAGAGGGATAGCCCATACTGATGTCCCAAAGCGCTATGGTGGGGGACAGCCCATAGTGATGTCCACAGGCTGCTGCAGTAAAGGCAGAGGGGGGGCCCCATGGGGAGGGGGGGGCAGCCCATATTGATGCCCCCAGGCTGCTGCAGGAAAGGAAGTGGGTGGACAGAGACAGAGAGCAGACTGGGCGCCACGATCTGTAGCAATTAAAAGAAAAAACTTTCCCCAGCCTAGCGGACTCTTTCCTCACTTTCAGGTGCTGGTGCGCAGTGATCTCCTGTGCCACAACAAGTACATGACAGTCTCTTCTATATCAATCCGCCGGGCAACCGGGACTCTCATGTATATGTTGTGGCACAGGAGATCACTGCGCACCGGCACCAGAAAGTGAGGAAAGAGTCCGCTCGGCTTGGGGAACGTTTTTTCTTTTAATTGTTACAGATCACGGTGCCCAGTCTGCTCTCTGCCTCCGTCCACCCACTTCCTTTCCTGCAGCAGCCTGGGGACATCAGTATGGGATGTCCCCGCCCCCCCCCCCCCATGGCGCCACCGGGTCCCCCACTGCCTCAGCTTGCAGTGCAGGTGACAGTTTCTTTTCATGTGAGGAGAGGTGGAGAGCAGGCCAGACGCTGGGCCCCTTGAGACGCTGGGGCCCTTTAAAGGAGTACTGCCTGTACCCCCCTGATGGCGCCTCTAGGTGTGTCCCTCTGACACACCGCATCACTGATCTCAGTTAAGAGCCTATGACGTAGGCTCTTAACCATGTGATCAGCTGTGTCCAATCACAGCTGATCACAGTGTAAATAGGAAATGCCAGTCATTGCCATTCCTCTCCTCTCCACCTGTCAATGCCCACCAGTGATGCCCATCAGTGCCCATTAGTGATGCTCATCAGTGCCCACCAGTGATGCTCACCAGTAATGCCAATCAGTGCCCATCAGTGATGCTTATCAGTGCTCCCTGTTGATGCCTGTCAGGGCCCATCAGTGCCTCCTCCCCAATGCTGCCTATCATTTCCCATCAGTGCTGCACATTAGTGCCCATCAGTGCCGCCTCATCAGTGCCCGTCAATGCAGCCTCATCAGCACAAATCAGTGAAGGAGAAAATTACTTATTTACAAAATGTTATAACCAAAACTAAGGCAAACTTTTTTTTTTTAAAAAAACAGTGGTTATTAAATACCACCAAAAGAAAGCTCTATCTAAAAAAATGTAAAGATTTTGTTTGGGTACAGCATTGCACGACCACACAGTTGTCATTCAAAGTATGACAGCAATTAAATCTAAAAATTGGCCTGGGCAGGAAGGGGGTGAAAGTGCAGTATGGAAGTGGTTAAAGTGAACCAGGAAATTCAAATATTTACATATCCTTAGCAAACACTAAATGAGCTATAAAAGAAGGACTCAGTGACCTCTCTAGCTGCAGCACTATGGAGCAATTCATTCTCAAAGTTCACAGTAGAAGCAGTCTTCCATGTCTTTGTCTAATGGCTCGTACACACGGGACGACGATCGCACGTACGACCGCGTTGAATCGTATGTTGCATAAATGTAAATAGCATACTGACATGCACCCGACGGTTGTACATACAACTTGTGGCCGGCCGAACGTGATGACACGAACGAGCGTATAATGAGGAAGTAGCGTCACCTTTTGGGCTCCTTCATCTAATTTCATGTTAGTTGAAGTGGACTTGGCGCATGCGTGTTTAGCACAATACAACTTTGTTGAACACAGCTGCTCTACACACGACCCAACGGTCGTATGCGAGCTTGTTGACACGACCAAGTTTCCTAGTCTGCACATACAACTCCCACGAACGACCGTCGTATGTTCAACTGTTGAAAGCACGGCCACAGACGATCGATTCTGCATACAACGGTCGTGAGTACGACGTGTTGAACACGATCGTCGTCCCGTGTGTACGAGGCTTAAGTCAGTTTAGCAACCCCTGCTCCCCCTCCCTGCGGTGATTCAGAAGCTCAGTTCACCCTGTTCCCCACTCCCAGCTCACCCTTCTTCCCCTCTCAGCATTCACTCCAGCTTTCCAGCCTTCTAATCTCTAATGCACGGGTCTCCAAACTTTATAAACAAAGGGCCAATTTACTGTCCTTCAAACTTTAGGGGGCCAGACTATGACCAGAGGGAGAAGAAAATGTTCTGGCATCAGTGGGAGAAAACAATGCCCTGTTGCTGGTATCAGTGGGAGGAATTGTGCCCCATCATTGGTATCAACGGAAGGAATACTGCCCCATTATTGGTGTCAGTGGGAGGAATAGTGCCCAACATTAAGAGATGGGAATGAGGGACACCTATTAGCAAAAGTATGTAGGCATAGGACACACCCCCTGTCCCCTTAAAGAAGAATTATACAAAAAAAGAGGATTGGATAAACCCACACATGATTTTTTACCACTTTTATTCCTTTATATCAGCTTTTGGAATGTACAAATGCAGCAATTTAGAAATCAAATGAAAGGTTTAGCACCGGGGAACACTTTTTGATAGATAAGTAGTGCATTTTTATACATAACATATAGATCAGACTAAAACGAGGGACAAATGAGGAGGAAAGAGGGACAGAGGGACTCTGTTCCCAATGAGGGACAGTCTCTAGAAATCAGGGCCAATTGGGAGCTATGGAATAGTGCCCCATCATTGCTGTCAGTGGGAGGAATAGTGCCCCATTATTGCTATCAATGGAAGGAATAGTGCCCCATAACTGGTGTCAGTAGGAGAATAGTGCCCCACTGTTGGTGTCAGTGGGAGGAATAGTGCCCCCATCATTGGTGTCAGTGGGAGGAATAGTGCTCATCATTGGTGTCAGTGGGATGAATAGTGCCCCATCATTGCTATCAGG
>BLSH010024038.1:369555-381789 GCA_018402905.1 Glandirana rugosa
CATGGTTTAACACTACATTGACATGACAGACGGAATTAAAAACATTTCGCGACGCGTTTGACGACCGCGATATATTTAGGACATATTATTATTATTATTACATTTACACGACAAGACGTCTCTTAAATCGTTATATCAGCAGCAGCATTGACGTTGTAAACTGCAAGTGCTGAGGTTAAGAATTTTAGCAAATATTTTATTGGGGAATGTTTATTTTATTGTGCTTGATGTGGTAAACCAAAAAACGTAGTGGTTTTAATACTACTTGAACTGAATATAATCTTACAATTTATAAATCATAAATTCTGATTGCCAGACTGACTATATTGCTAAATTCTCTGCAGAACAGCACATTTACATTATTATTATTATTATACAGGATTTATATAGCGCCAGCAGTTTGCGCAGCGCTTTACAAAAATTAAGGCAGACAGTACAGTTACATCACAATTTGGTACAAGAGGAATCAGAGGGCCCTGCTCGTTAGAGCTTACAATCTAAGAGGGAGGGTCAATTGATACAAAAGGTAAAAGCTTTGGGGGATGAGCTGATGTAGAAAGAAAGAGTATTAGGTAGAAGCAGGATAGGATTCTTTAAAGAGGAAGGTTTTCAGGGATCGTCTAAAGATGGATAGATTAGAAGACAGTCGGACTGATTGGGGTAGGGAGTTCCAAAGGATCGGAGAAGCTCTCGTGAAATCTTAGAGGCGAGCATGGGAGGAGGTGACAAGTGAACTAGAGAGCAGGAGGTCTTGGGAGTACCGAAGAGGTTGGCTTGGTTGGTATTTTGAGACTAGGTTAGAGATGTAGCTGAGGGCAGAGTTGTGGATGGCTTTGTAAATTATTGGTAGTACTTTGAATTTTATACGTTGGGTGAGTGGAAGCCAGTGGAGAGATTGGCAGAGAGAGGTGGAGGACACTGAGCGGTTGGCAAGGTAGATAAGTCTTGCAGCAGCATTCATTATGGACTGAAGGAGGGATAATGTATGCAAAGGTAATCCAATGAGGAGAGAGTTGCAGTAGTCGAGGCGAGAGATAACCAGAGAGTGAATTAGAAGCTTGGTGGTGTCATTGGTTAAAAAGGGGCGTATTCTAGCGATGTTGCGTAGGCTGAGGCGGCATGATTTGGACAGGGATTGGATGTGGTCTTGAATGGACAGTTCAGAGTCTAGGGTTACCCCTAGCACCCTGGCATGTGGGGACGCACTAATAGTTGTGCCATTGATCTTAACAGAGAAGTCAAGGGAAGGGGCACGTGGGGGAGGAAATATAATGAGCTCAGTTTTAGATAGATTCAGTTTGAGGAAGTGCTGTGACATCCAGGCTGATATGTCTGTTAGTAAGGCAGTGATCTGTGAGGAGACTGATGGGGTGAGCTGAAGGGTAGAGAGATAGATTTGGGTGTCATCGGCATATAAATGATAGCGGAAGCCATGGAAGGTTATCAGCTGACCCAGGGAGGACGTGTAGATCGAGAATAGTAGGGGTCCAAGGACAGAACCTTGGGGGACCCCAACGGTGAGAGGAGATGGAGAGGAGGAAGTGGAGTTGTAAGTGACACTGAAGGTGCAGTGAGATAGGTAAGATTCAAACCAATGGAGAGCACAGCCATGGAGACCAAGCAAATTGAGTTTTTTGAGGAGGAGGGGGTGATCAACTGTATCAAAGGCAGCGGATACCGGTCCAGGAGGCCGATAGATCACAGCAATTCTCAACGAAACTGGAGAAAATAAGCGAATACAGTGAGCTTCAAATGAGGAGAGGGGGAGAGGGACAGAGAGGGGGGTGGATGAAGAACTTGAAAATTGCTTTGAGGGGATAGGAGGATTCCAACACCCCCTCCTTTTCGTCCACTAGGCCTGGGAGAGTGAGTCCACAGGAGACCACCATGGGAGAGGGCAGCCGACGAAGAAAAGTCAGAATCTTGAAGCCAGGTCTCTGTGATTGCAAGTAGGTTGAAGGAGTTTGTGATAAATAGGTCATGGACAGTGGTAAGTTTGTTACAGACAGAGCGGGCATTCCAAAGGGCACAGGAGAAGGGGAGGCTGGTTCTAGGCAGAAGAGGAATAGAAATCAGATTGTGTGGATTGCGCCTGCTGTCAGAGGATTGGGGGTGTTTGATATGTTGTCCGAAGGTAAATGATGGCGGTCCTGGATTTGGGGAAATATCTCCAGAGGTTAGGAGAAGCAGAATGGTGAGAGAGGTGATATGGGAGTGGGACTTATGTGGGGGGACACTTCCCAGTGTCCTGGAGGTTTTACTGGTATGTGGGTTCAGAAGTAGCAGGAGCTGATGAGTGCAGTAATAAGGAGAAGAAAGAAGTGAGGGTCATATATATAAGTGGTGGGGTGGAGAAGAGGGGTGAAGGAGAGAGAGTTTAAAGAGGGAGGATGCAACTGTGAGAAGAAAAGGTAGGGAGTGCATGATACAGAGTGGGAGATTTAGAGACAGACAGGATGAGTGATGAGGTTCTATGAGGAATCAGGTCACCTGTAGTCTGTTCATAATTGAAGTATAGATAAGAAAGCAAAATAAGCAACACAGTGATATGGGCAGAGGCAAAGAGGTTGAAAGCAGCAAGGATTACCATCTAAACATAGAGCAAACAGTGGATCATAAGCAGAAAAGTTGGGAGTTTGAGTGCAGCAAGGAATACAATCTTTCCAGAGTGGAGCAGAGTTCTTGTATGTTCATCCAGCTTTAGTTATCCTGCTTTCGTTAAACTGCGATGGTCAAACTGCGCACCACTCGTGATAGAGCTGTGATGTCTGCGCCGTGCCCCTGGTCTGCGCCTCCCCATAGACTGCTTTAAATTTATAGGGACCTTGAGAAGGCATGCAATTCTCAATTGAGCATTATAGGGTCTGATTTGAGACACATGAATGTGGGAGGGGATATGGACATACATGGACATAGTCAAAGAATAAAAAAAAAGGATGAATCAGTGATTAATCTGACGTGATCATCCAGAGCAGTGAGAACCAGGACATGGCTATGTAGTGTGGCAGGCTTTCCAGGATCACAAGGCTGGCTGAGCTGAATAACATAGACTTCAATACTTTCTATTACACAAATCCAGAACAAGTATAGAGATAAGGTATTGGGCTTTCCAATAAAATGTATTACCTTTGTTTGGGGCATCCATCTTGTTGAGAATGAGGCACATTTCTTTCATGACAGGTACACTTTCAAGCAGTCATGCAGTGATGGTAGAGTGCCTTTTGTACTGTGTATAATTAGTATTTCATACATTGGGTAATAGTATACCTCCATAGTTCTTATAGCTAGCTCTGCACAATCTGTTCTGCACATGTTGTAGACCTGTATTTATAGAGAGTGTAAATACTGTGCATGTCAATGGTCTGAGTTAGTCTGATGGAAGATACAGGACACCCCTCGGAGCTCCACTATAGATGACAAACTACCGGGGGCCTCTTTATGACTCTTCAGAGGCTGCCTGGTGGGTGAGCAGAAGTCCGGAGTATGGAATGTATTTGCGTTTCCTTTGAATAGCTCAGAAAGAGATATTTTTCCATATAAAACAGAATTCTTTCCCCGGTTACCTCTTGGATTCGGAAACCACAACTTAAAGGGGTTTTCCATATTTATACAGCAGTAGTAGAATATTGTATCCTGTTAGCCGTTGATTAATGCAGAAAGTTTAGAGTTTAGGTGATACTCTTTATTGGCTAAACTAAATTACACTACATTGTCAAAGTATTGGGACACCTGACTTTAAACGTACATGAACTTTAATGGCATCCCAGTCTTAGTCCATAGCGTTCATTATTGAGTTGGCCCACCCTTTGCAGCTATAACAGCTTCAACTCTTCTGGGAAGGCCGTCCACAAGGTTTAGGAGTGTTTATAGGAATGTTTGACCATTCTTCCAGAAGCACATTTGTGAGGTCAGGCGCTGATGTTGGACGAGAAGGCCTGGCTTGCAGTCTCTGCTCTAATCCATCTCAAAGGTGTTCTATCGGGTTGAGGTCAGGACAAGTTCCCCCACCCCAAACTCGCTCATCCATGTCTTTATGGACCTTGCTTTATGCACTGGTCCAAATCATTTGGTGGAGGGGGGATTATGGTGTGGGGTTGCTTTTCAGGGGTTGGGCTTGGCCCCTTAGTTCCAGTGAAAGGAACTGTTAAGGCGTCAGCACACCAAGACATTTTGGACAATTTCATGCTCCCAACTTTGAGGGAACAGTTTGGGGATGGCCCCTTCCTATACCAACATGACTGCACACCAGTGCAAAAAGCAAGGTCCATAAAAGAATATATGAGAGAGTTTGGGGTGGAGGAACTTGACTGGCCTGCACAGAGTCCTGACCTCAACCCAATAGAACACCTTTGGGATGAATTAGAGTGGAGACTGCATATCAGACCTTCTTGTCCAACATCAGTGCCTGACCTCTCAAATGCGCTCCTGGAAGAATGGTCAAACATTCCCATAGACACTCCTAAACCTTGTGGACAGTCTTCCCAGAAGAGTTGAAGCTGTTATAGCTGCAAAGGGAGGGCAAACTCAATATTGAACCCTATGGACTAAGACTGGGATGCCATTAAAGTTCATGCGCCCGTTAAGGCAGGTGTCCCAATACTTTTGACAACATAGTGTATGTGTTTAGAGGAGTTTAGAGCTAGATAAAAAAAATCACACAGGCAGTTCATCCAGAAGCAGCAAAGTTTTGGCAGATGTTTTGATGTGCCTAAATGTGTGTAAACAAAGCCATCCACAGCTCTGCCCCCACCTACATCACTAGCCTTGTTTTAAAATACCAACCAAATCATTCCTCCCAAGACCTCCTGCTCTCTATCTAGCTTCCATCGTCACCTCTTTCCATGCTGGCCTCCAGGACTTTTCCAGAGCCTCTCCACTTCCTATGGAACTCCGTACCCCAATCTGTCTGATTATCTCCTACTCTATTAGCTTTTAGACGATCTCCAAAAAACATCCTTTTCAGAGAAGCCTATCTCACCCACACCTAACTATATTTTCATTTTCTCCATCAGCTCATCCCCCACAGTTATTACGTATTTGTATCACTTGACCCTCCCTTTTAGATTGTAAGCTCTAACGATCAGGGCCCTCTGATTCCTCCTGTATTGAATTGTATTGTAACTGTACTGTTTTCCCTCATATTGTAAAACGCTGTGCAATGTGCTGGCACTATATAAATCTTGTATAATAATTATATTGATGATAATAAATGTGCCTAAGCGCTAGGCGCATTTAGCGCTTGGGTGTTAATTAATTTCAACAGCCAGAATAACTTATTCTGTGCAATGAAATGAATTAATGTCCAAGCACTTGACACGCCTAAATGTGTTACACACGTTCACAAGTGTCTTTTCTGACAAAACGCTGCTGCCAGGAGGAAAAGCGTCTAGGGCCAGTGTTCATGGGGCCTTAAAGCGGAGTTCCATCCACATTTTTCACTCCTCACCATGCAGCACTGATGTGCATCCTTAAAACTAATTGGCAATTTATTATTTTTTTTTCTGTTCACTTACCTGATTTATGCCTATATCTAATTTCACTTCCTCCTTTAGGGACTGCGGCGCCATATGCCATTTCCAGCTTTGCATTGGCTCTTGGGAGATCTTGGTCAGCTTGGCATCTCTCATTACATTTAACATTGGTGTCTATGGAAATTCTTGGTCAGCTTGGCATCTCCTGTTACATTTAACATTGGCCTCTATGGAAATTCTTGGTCAGCTTGGCATGGCACGGCTCCAGTAGCATTTAACATTGGCGTCTATGGAAAATCTTGGTCAGCTTGGCACGCCAGTGCCATGTCAAGCTGACCAAAATTGCACTGCATTGCACATGCGTGAGATCGGCAGGTGCATGCTGGGTAGCCAGCATGCACAGAATCCAGGAAGAAAGACACTGTGGCTTCAGATGCCCACACTGGAGATGGTCACACTTGGCAGGAACGTCACAAAGTAAGAAAACGATGCGGCACAAATAGAAAACTGGGCATAGTTTACAGCATACCTTTGTTACATTGCATGAGGCATGAGGATTCTAGGGGTATTTTCATCTTAAAAGTCATATTTCTGCAGGAACTCAGCTTTAAGGTTGTCATTAATCAATATTACTGCCTTTTCATGCAATTAAGTTATACTGAGTTTGTGTCTTTGTTCATTGATCATTTCATGTGCTGATTTAGAAAATTGTATTAAATGTTGAAAATTTTATAAAATTTGTTATTCCCCCAATACCACTGGGAGAGCAATCCTCATATCACTGGATGAGTGCAGTCATGAAATAAATTGCCCCAAGATAACTGCCACTCCCAATCACTCTTATTCATTATTAGAAGCACAATAAGGAAGAGATGAGCGCATTCCCAGCGGGCCGATGTGTCCACTTTCTGCAGATTGATACAAGGCAATGCTGCATTTTCTCCATCCCGCCGCCCACATTGCACACATTTGTCTCCATACACTAAGTGCATCCTTAGGGCTAGGCTTTCATTGCGTTTCAGTACATTATTCCTGCCTCGCTTGTGTTATTAGTTGAGTTTCATTTAAAATGAGCAACCCTGCTTATTGCCTTGTAATTGCAGACAGAAAAGGCCCGGGGTCCCGAGTCATCCGATGATACCTGCTTTGTCTACAGAGCTGTAATTATTGTATTACAACTGGACCAACTGGAGGGGAACGACGGCGCTCTGCAAATGTCGCACTTTCTGTTTATGAATTTAATGGTTTGGTTTTACACAATCTCCCTAAATATCACTAGAAAAAATGTGAGTTACTAAACAGGATCAGAGGAGGCAGATGAAAGAGCTGAGATGATTGCACAAGATTATAATTATCATACTTATAATTATGATGATTACAGCAAATATCTGTCGGTGAGGGGGCCCTGTGCATGGCTGGGATGGTACACATCAATTCTTTAGGCCTCGGATAGGGTCAGTGTAGCGTTAAAGTGCCACAAATTTCAACAATCTAACATTTGCCTAAAATCCTGCATAAATCTTTATTTTGAAATGTGAAAAAAACAGTGTAAAAGAACCATCGTGGCTGCTTATAAACTAAAATATATTGTTATTCACGTGCAGGTCATACAATGCTACACAAACTGCTTCACTCCACATTGAAGTACAACACAATGGTATCTTGCAATTACTACTGTGTATTTCATATAAAAGCAACCCAATGCGACTCGGCTGATCAATGAGACTTGGCTGATGACAGATCAGAGTAAGGGGCAGATCTTGGCCCCTTACCAAGTGATCAGCTGTCGCCAATGACAGCTTATCACGTGATGTAAACAAAAGATCGGTGATCAGCACGAGAGAAAAAAAAAGCTGATCACTGGCTTCTGACAGAGGGGCATTGGTCCCGAATAGGTAGAGGCATCGCTGCTATGCCAGTGTCACCTGCCAGTGCCCACCAGTGCCATCTACAGGTGCATATCAGTGCCACCTACCAGTGCCCAACATTGCCACCTATCAATGTCCACCAGTGTCACTTATCAATGCCCACTAGGGCTGCCAACCAGTGCCCATCAGTGCCTCATCATCAGTGCCACCTCTCAGCTCTGTCTATCAGTGTCACCTATCAGTGCCACCCATCAGTGCCACCTATCATTGCCACCTATCAGTGCCACCCATCAGTGTCGACTTATCAGTGCCTATCAGTGCCCGTCAATGCAGCCTATCAGTGCCCATCAGGGCAGCCTCATCTGTACACATCAATGAAGTCGAAAAATTACCTGTTTTCAAAATTTCATAACAAACTATGAAACTGTTTGGTTTTTTTCAAAATTTTTCGTCTTTTTTCATTTTTTTTTTTAGCAAAAAATAAAAAAAACCCAGCAGTGATTGAATACCACCAAAAGAAAGCTCTGTTTGTGTGAAAAAATGATAAAAATTTCAATTGGGTACATCGTAGCTTGACCGCATAATTGTCATTCTAAGTGTGACAGCACTGAAAGCTGAAAATTGGCCATGGCAGGAAGGGGGTTTTAATTGCCCAGTAAGCAAGTGGTTAAAAAACAATGATGAGGATAACTTCATTCTCTATGCACACCACAAAAGCAAACAAATCCTTCACTACATTCCTTCCAGAACAGCAATAGTCTTTCTGGACTTGGCAAAGGAAATCCCCCTTCTAGGAGCTCTGTGTCCCCTGAGTGGAATTTTAGCAAAGTCACAACTTGCAGGGGCTCTATGTCCCCTCTTTTGAATATACCAGCCCACCTGGCTTTTTGATGAAATGCCTCAGGACAAGGGTAATAGCTTGTTAGCACAGTCCCAGGAAAAGCTTCATGGATAATGCATCTGGCAGCTTTAACCATTTTTTAGCTCTGGGGGTTTAGAGGTACTCACACTGTCCCTGGGAATCCCACTGCTTCAGAATAGACTGCTGTTCAAGCCTTCTGCTGTCCTGGTCCTTTCATGCAAGCCAGGCTGTCTCTTAGAAGAGACTGTAGGGCAGTGGAGATCCCTCTGCCCTTACTCCTTTCTCAGTTCCCAGCCTGGAGGCAGAGCCCCCCTCTGCCATGGGGCCCCTCCCAGGCTACCCAACACAGCTTCCTCACTCCATCTTCTACCCAACTCCCCTGCTGTCCAGGCTCCACAATATTTAAGGGCTGACCCAGCCACCCTGCCAGGCCTCCTGCCTGAGGATTGACCAGATTCCCATTAATATGCAAATCAGGACCTCCTGGCCTCCATCCACTAGTTTCTAGAAATTTCTCCAAGCTTCTAGAACCAGGGAGAGGTACCAGAGGCCTGACCCATAGGGCCCCCCAGCCTGACCTATAGTAACCCTCAAGCAATTACCAGAGTCACACAACTACTAATGAGTCGAAAATACATTTTCCTACTTTAGACTGAGCACTAGAAGGTACTTTAATAATACATTGTAACCTTGGATTACGAGCATAATCCATTCCAGGAGAATGCTTGTAATCCAAAGAACTTGTATATCAAAGCATGTTTGCCCATAGGAAACAATGGAAACTCGGTTGATTTGTTCCACAGTCACTGCTTGTCTATGCAGTACTGTATATGGCCACAGATCCGGGGGCGCCTGGTGTATGCAATACAGCATGTGGCCAGATTTGCGGGAGGGGGCTGGTGAGCCTCTAATACTTCGGGATCACTCGGCAATGCTTTACATTTCTATATTTTCGAGGAATTTCGAGAATTTCCGGCTGCCCCTGAGGCTCACCAGCGCCCCCAAAAACCTGGCTACATGCAGTATTGCACGCAAAAAGGCTGTATTTTACTCGTTATGCGAGACACCACTCGCAAAAGTCAGAATTTAAAAAAAAAAACTGCTCGTATTGCGAAACGCTCGATAAACTCGTTACTTGCAATCCGAGGTTCCACTGTACATCAATCCAGCTTGGCCCAGTGTAACTATGTATATACCATACCTGTCTGATGAACTTGAAGCTGGAAATTATGGAAGTAGACACTGCTACTGATCTCTGTATGCTTCTGGGTCCTGTGCTGAGCTGATGCCCTGCTGCATTGTAAACACAGGAGGTCAGCTGCTCGGCACAGACGCCATTCAGAGAATGCTTTGCATTTTTTGTATGAGTGGGACATCACCGCCCTGCGTCTTCACCTCATCCAATCAGAGAACACTTTGCATTAATTCAGAGAATGCAAAGCATTCCCTGAATGGCTCCTGTGCTGAGCGGCCAACCTCCTGTGCTCAGAATGCATCAAAGCAGCTGCTCAACATGGTGCCTGGAAGCTAGTGGAGATCAGTGGAGTAAAAATGTCTACTTCAGTGATTTCCAGCTTCAAGTTCATCAGACAGGTATGGTATATACATAGTTACAATTGTCCAAGCTGGATCAATGTAACTATGTAAAAATAAACCATACATGGAATTCTTCTCTAAATGGCGAGAGATAAGATGCCACAATAGACGCCAATGGGGTTCAGAGCCAAGTTCAGGTTTATGTTCAAGCTAAACAAATATATTCACTCATTCGTAAAGAGAATTTTTTTTTATTTTGCTGTGATCTGACCTGTTAGAGGTTGATTACCCTCCATGGTCCTACTGTATGTAGGAATGGAGCCACTCTGCTGCTTGCTCCCAAGGTGGACTATGGATTACAGGCTAAAGGATTTGCGGTGTCCATTGAGCAGTGTGCCTGACCCCAACTAACTTGCACTACTCATTCCAAACAAAAGTGGTGGGAAAGGGAGAGGTTTGTGAGCTCATGGAGGACATTACAAGGAAGCAGAAAAACACAGTAAACGCTTCTTGGGAAAAATAGATTACATGGGTTAAGTAGTGGATGTGTATGGATGATTTTTGGAGAATGAGAATATTGCTTAGTGTCATTTTAACCACTTCAGCCCCCAGAAGGATTTCCCATGTTAGGACCAGAGCACTTTTTGCGATTCGGCACTGCGTCGCTTTAACTGACAATTGCGCGGTCGTGAGACGTTGTGTCCAAACAAAATTGACGTTCTTATTTTCCCCACAAATAGAGCTTTCTTTTGGTGGTATTTGATGACCTCTGCTATAAACAAAAAAAGAGTGACAATTTTGCAAAAAAAAAAAAACAACAATTTTTAATTTTTGCTAAAATACAAATACAAAAAAGAATTATAACAAAAACATTTTTTTTCATCGATTTTGGCCGATTTATATTCTTCCTCATATTTTTGGTAAAAAAAAATTGCAATTGGCGTTTATTGATTGGTTTGCGCAAAAGTTGCTGCATTTACGGATGAGAATTAATTTCTGGGTTTTTTTTTCTATTTTTTATTTTTTACTAGTAATGGCAGCGATCTGAGATTTTTAGCGGTACTGCGATATTGCGGCGGACTGTCGGACCATTTTGACTCTTTTTTGGGACCATTGGCATTTATACAGCGATACAGCTATAAAAATGCACTGATCACTATGAAAATGCGATTGGCAGTGTAGGGATTAACCTGGAGGGGGCGCTCTAAGGGTTAACTGTGTTCCCTCAGTGTGTTCTAACTGTATGGGGGCTGGGCTGGCAGGGGGAGGGGAGTGATCATGGCTTCCATATACAGGAAGCCTGTGATCACAGCCCTTCCCCCTCTGTCAGAACGGAGATCTGTGTTTACTTACACGGACCTCTGTTCTTTCACTGCGGGGAGCCATCGCGGGTAGCCGGCGGAGATCAAGTCTGCCGTACCCGCTCCCTGGCCCTTCCGGAACACAGTGAGTGCACTCACAATACTAGTTATCGCAGCTGCCGTCACGCTGCGGCGGGCGGTTGGCAACTGGTTAAGAGAAAAACTGACAAAGGAAAAAGTCACTTTGTATTCTGCATATTTCTCCTTTAAATTCATTTCATCCACAAATTTTGTTTTAAATGGGAAAAAAAAGTCTATATGTTTTGAGTGGCTCTATATTTCAGGAAATTGCTTTCAGGGATGATTATTTTTCTAACGGCCGGCTCTGAGGAGAGTACGTTCATATTTATTTATGTTCAGTCAATCAGAAAAATGAAGTAAGATTTAGGCCTCGGTGGGTCCTGATGGATTTCTGCTGGCGGAATCTGATGATATCAGACAAATGAGATGGACAACACAGCGACGAGGGCTCTCAGACACTCCGTCATGGGCCCAGGAACAACCTGTGAAGTCTAATCACTCAGACACAGGCACATCACATCTACAGCGATAATATTGGCAGCTGGGTCATCTGAAAGGAATACACTTTGTCATCAAAGTCCCACCGCTACAATTTGTCACTTTGTGATCGCCGCTGGCAGTCTTAAATATACACAGCATACATCAAGTCCTTTACCCACTCCTCTGCTAAATCCACAGCCAGTGCTACCCTATCATTTAAAGATTTCACCATATAGATAGAGAGAGGTAGAGTGAGAAAGAAAGAAAGAAAGAAAGAAAGAAAGAAAGAAAGAAAGAAAGAAAGAAAGAAAAGCCAAAGAAAGAAAGAAAGAAAGAAAGAAAGAAAGAAAGAAAGAAAGAAAGAAAAAAAAGCCAATAGAAGAAAGAAAGAAGGAAAGAAAGAAAGAGAAAGAAAAGCCAATAGAAGAAAGAAAGAAGGAAAGAAAGAAAGAGAAAGAAAAGCCAATAGAAGAAAGAAAGAAGGAAAGAAAGAAAGAGAAAGAAAAGCCAATGAAAGAAAGAAAGAAAGAAAGAGAAAGAAAAGCCAATAAAAGAAAGGAAGAAAGAGAAAGAAAAGCCAATAGAAGAAAGAAAGAAGGAAAGAAAGAAAGAGAAAGAAAAGCCAATGAAAGAAA
>BLSH010024038.1:405210-419897 GCA_018402905.1 Glandirana rugosa
AAAAACATTAGGTATTTTAACTCGCCGGTAATTCTTCTTACATACCTAAGACTACACACTCTGCCCGCGGAAGAGTAGGCGTAAAGCCACCGACGAATCTTACAGGAAAAAAAAAAGTAAAAATAAAGGCGTAGACCTTTCACATTGTAAGTGTCTACCAGAGGGACGACGAATTGTAATAACCACAAACATAAGGAAGATCACACCGGGAGATCGATTGGAGATATTGTGTATTAATCTCCACAGATATTACTCTGAAGAGGTG
This sequence comes from Glandirana rugosa, assembly GCA_018402905.1. Taxonomy (NCBI): domain Eukaryota; kingdom Metazoa; phylum Chordata; class Amphibia; order Anura; family Ranidae; genus Glandirana; species Glandirana rugosa. The sequence goes on from BLSH010024038.1 coordinate 405,476, forward strand.
AGGTACTTTTAATCTCCTTACGTCGCCGTGTTGATCGTTCATTTCTTCTACGGTACTTATGTTGAAGGCCTTGATGATGTGAGGTTTTTGGTCATTACCATGTCAAAAGATACCTGCTTGCATACAGTTCTTTTTGTAGACGTTGACACCAACTTTTCTTTTTGTAAGATCCCGTTCTCAGGATCCCTTTGTATTCATGGCATCTTCTTTACTTGCTAGTTGTGCCGCTGCATTCCTCTAATTTTCATGGAGTGGAGAAGTCTCATTATAGACACCTCTAATTATGTGTTATAGAGGTTAGCTAGAGGGCCACACTAGAAGGAATACAAACACCAATAATGTTAAGCAGCAGGGAGACCATCTGTGAATGTTACACTTTCCAGATGCGGAAATAAAAATGAAAAAAAAAAGGACATTCTAAGCAGCCACCGAAATGCGGATGAGAAGGCGCCCGTCTCACACATCAGAATCCATACATTCTTCTTAATGGCCGCTCAATTTTATGGATTACAAAAAACGAGAAGCTGGCCAATTTATTACTGATAGCTGCAATATGTTCAAGAGAAAGGAAAATATTTTCAAGGTAAAGAAGGAATCTCAGGCCTAATTATGCTAAGTCAAGGCCTCGGCTTGAAATTACCACCTAATGGCTAAGATATGTGATCAGTCATCATGACAGTTACAATTGTGTGGTTTATTTAGGAGGGTTGTGTAAAACTGTGGCTCCAAACAAAATAAGGTCACATTAAGGCTTGGTGCGCCTACACCTACAGGTGCAACCAAATGTGGGTTTGTTTCCACTTGTTTTTTGCGTGTTGTGTAGGGTAGCTCATTCATTTCAGTGCCCTACACACAAGAAACGCAGAAAAGAAGTCCTTGACTCTTTTCCAAAAATGTGCCGAACAGCTTGGTGAATGTGGTTTGGCGCGTGCAAAAATGCAAATGTTTGCAGATGCGTGGGAGTGCCATTAACAGTTAATGGTACTGCCATGTGTCTGCTAAAGTGCATCATATTTCTCTGCTAGTTGGGAAAGTGTACAATATTGCATGCATTCCTGGTAAGCAAAAGGCCTGAATTTAGTAGATATGAGCAACTAGTTTAGTTTCCAAATTCATTTTTCGACGAAATTTGACAAATTAGTTAATTCAGAAATATTCGATTTAACGAAAACCCGTTAACAAATTTTTCCGAAAAATTCATATATTCGAAAATTTGTAAATTTAAAGATTCAGAAATTCGAAAGAACGAAAATCCGAAATTCAAAAATCGGAAAATTCAGAAATTTGAAAATCTGAAAATTCGAAAATCCGTAATAATAACTAACTAATAATAACTATTACTAACTAGTAAATAATGGGTATTGGAATTTCCGGTCAAATTTTGCTGTTAGTGAAGGTAACGAATACGAATTATCCAAAATAACGAATTCCACATCTAAACTAATGAAACATAACGAATTAATAATAATAAATAATAATAATAATAATTATTATTATTATTAATTTGTTATGTTATAATAGTTTAGATGCAGCATTTGTTATTTCAGATAATTTGTAGCTTTGGATAAATTCGTATTTGTTACATTCACTAACAACCAGATTTGAAAGGAAATGCCAATACTTAACTTTAATAGTTAGTTATTATTAGTTAGTTAATTTTTGGATTTTCAGATTTTTGTTCTTTTGAATATTCGGATTTTCGTTCTTATTTTCGAAATTTAGAATTTTTGAATTTCCGAATTTTCGAATTTACGAATTTACAAATTTATGAATTTTTGGATTTCGAATTAAAATTTTTACGAAGTTATGAATTTGTTCGAAATAATGAATTTCGATCATGACAAATGACCCAAAAAACTTAAAAAAAAAAAGAATAAAACAAAAACAAACAAATTTTTCGGCAGTGCACATGTCTAGAATCTAGCCTGGTCATGCTGTAAATGTTGATGATGTGCAGTGTCACTCATGAAAAATGGCACCTCTGAATGCACTTGCACTTCAGCACAGCTCAACACATACAGTATTGGTGCGCTGCCATGTGCTGACCTGCTGAAAACATGGCATGCACCTTTCTTTGTTTTGTTTTGGTGCATTGACATCACCCGGCATTATGAATCCAGCCTCAAAGGCAAAACAAAATACCAAACTGATGCAGTTTTTAATGGAGCATATTTTTACGTAAATAAAAAATTACTTTTAGTTGCTGATTTGTAAATGCCTCCTTTAGTGCTCATTTGTATATCAGGAAATATGATTAGCAGCCCTGGTTATGTGTAGGTGTGATTAGACCAATTTTTCTCAACCTTTTTTCAGTCAAGGCACCTTTAAAATTATGGACAATCTTAAGGCACCCTCCAAAATTATGAACAGTGTTGAGGCGCCCCATTCTAATAATGCAGCAACATCCACACAAGTAGGACACCCAACGTTAAAGGTGACTTATTCTTCCAAAGAAAATACACTTTTGAAAACTGGTACTGGCTAGTATTCCAATGTTTCTCTTCTCCCTCAGTTTTTCTCCATCACTTAGCTAATGAGACCCCCCCCCCCCCCAAAGCTGATGGAGAGAGGCAAGGGAGGGTCAAACAAAGATAATATGCATGCAACTGACTTCCTCCTTATCAACTGATGATGTCATTGGTCATTAGGGGGTTGGCAGCTAGAAGATTGTAATGGTGCTCAATGAAAATGTATGGCTTTGTGTAATTAAAAGACAGGTTTCATCCACCCAACGTATACAATTTTGGGGCAATTTTTAGGCATTTTGCCAAGGCACTCCTGAAGAAACCTCAAGGAACCCCAGGGTGCTTGGGGACCCTGTTTGAAAAAGGCTGGACTAGAATAATGTTGGTGAATGTGTGCCTGATGGGTCCTCAGGTAATTTGCTGTAAAAGTGCCATAAACTCCACTAACATGGCGAATCCTCCTTATTTCCAGGAGACAGATGTCTATTGTAAAAAATAGGATCCGGCACATCGTAGTAGTTGAACGCATAATGGTTAGTGTGCACAGTGTAAAAATGTGAAGGGTGACTCAGCAGATAAGCAATGAAGTGTCTCATGAGATCTGTTACCCCTTTGTAAATAGGCATCATTTACTGCAACTGGAAGTAGTAATAAAGCACAGGCAGCCTATGAAATTATGTCTAAATATATATATATAATTATATTACAAATTAACACCTTCCTTATTATAACAATACGCCGGCAAGGTGCACTCCCCATCCTGGGTGGACGTCATATGACGTGCTCCCGTTTTCTCGGCTCTGCGGGCCCCCGGGGGGCCTGCATCGCGTCGATCGGGCGTGTCCCTTGGGACTTAGCCTATCCATGATCAGGGTAAAGAGCCAATAAAATTGGTTCTTTACCACGTAACCGGCTGTGTCCTATCACACCTGGTCCCTTCCGACATTCCCGTGCATCCACGTGCACGCGGCTCGTGCGCACAGCACTGCGATCGGGGTTAAGGCTTGTCCCTCGGACAAAGCCCAGCCCCGATCACGGTAAAGAGCCAACCACGTTGCCAGCTATGTCCAATCACAGCCGGCCACAGAATGTCAACAAATCGCGGTAACGAGCTGTTACCAGGTCCTCCTCCTCACACACTGATCGTGTGTGTGTGAAGGAGATTGTGGTAACAGCTTGTTAGCGCTTACAGTATACACCAAGCACACTAATTGCCCCCCCAGTAATAAAGAGTACCTGTCACCACCCCATCAAAGTACCTGTCACAGCCCATCAAAGTACCTGTCACAGCCCATCTGAGTACACCAGTATCTGAGTACCTGTCACCAGCCCATCAGAGTACCCCAGTATCTAAGTACCTGTCACCAGTCATTCTGAGTACCCGAGTACCTATCACCAGCCCACCTGAGTACCCGAGTACCTGTGACCAGCCCATCTGAGTACCTGAGTACCCATTGCCAGCCCATCTGAGTACCCGAGTACCTGTCACAAGCCCATCTGAGTACCCGAGTATATGTCACCAGCCCATCAAAGTACCCGAGTATCTGTCACCAGCCCATCAAAGTACCCAAGTACCTGTCACCAGCCCATTAGAGTACCCTAGTACCTATCACCAGCCCATCAGAGTACCCGAGTACCTATCACCAGCCCATCTGAGTACCCGAGTACCTGCCACCAGCCCATCTGAGTACCCGAGCACCTATCAATGAAAACTTATTTTTTTTACACAAAGTTGTCAATTTATATGATATTTCTAACACATAGCATGTACATAGTAAAAACTACCCCCCAAAATACATTCTGCTATTCGTCCCGAGTATAGCGATACCACATGTGTGAGACCTTTAATGTGTACCCGACTACCTGTCACCAGCCACATAGCATGTACCCAAGTACCTGTCACCAGTACATAGCATGTACATAGCAAAAATGACCCCCAAAATACATTCTGCTACTCCTCCTGAGTATGGTGATACCACATGTGTGAGACTTTTACTAAGTACCTGTCACCAGCCCATCTGATTACCCGAGTACCTGTCACCAGCCCATCTGAGTACCCGAGTACCTGTCACCAGCTCATCTGAGTACCCGAATACCTGTCACCAGCCCATCTGAGTACCCAAGTACCTGTCACCAACCCATCAGAGTACCTGAGTACCTTTCACCAGTCCATGAGAGTACCCTAGTACCTATATGCAGCCCATCAGAGTACCCGGGCACCTGTCTGCAGCCCATCATAGTGCCCGAGTACCTATCTGCAGCCCATCATAGTGCCCGAGTACCTATCTGCAGCCCATCAGAGTACCCAAGTACATATCTGCAGCCCATACCTCATAGAATATACCTTGGGGTGTTTGCTCTTCAAAATGGGGTAATTTTTTGGGTAATTCCATTGTTCTGGTGCTCCAGGGCCTTCAAAAATGTAATAGGTTGTCAGGAAACTAGATGTCCAATTTATGCTCCTAGAATGCCTGACAGTGCTCCCTGCATGTTGGAACACTCCTATGTAGCCAGGGTGTGAAAAAGTCGCACACGTGTTATCGCTATACTCGGGAGGAGTAGCATAATGTATTTTTGGGTGTAGTTAGACGTATGCATATGCTGTGTGTGAAAAATAACTTGTTCTTATGACAATTTTGTGTAAAAAAAATAATAATTTCTTAATTATGGAAAAAAAAAATAACTTTAAAAAACTTGCCATGCCTCTTACTAAATATTTTGGAATGTCTACTTTTCAAAAAGGGTCATTTGGGAGGGGGGTATTTATACTTTCCTGACATTTCAGGGCCTCAAGGAATGAGATAGGCCGTTAGCACATCAGGTGTGATCAATTTTCAATGATTGGCACCATAGCTTGAAGACTCTATAACTTCCACACAGTCCAAATAATATACACTAATTTGGTTTATTTTTTAGCAAAGATATGTAGTAGTATAGGTTTTTTGCCCAAATTTATGAACACAAATTACTTATTTACAAAATTGCAAAAACATCATAGAAACTAAAAAAAAAGTGTTTTTTTTTTCTTCTAAATTTTCGCTCTTTTTTTGCTTATGTCGCAAAAAATAAAAAACCCAGAGGTGATTAAATACCATCAAAAGAAAGCTCTGTTTGTGTGAAAAAAATGATAAAAATGTTGTTTGGATACAGTGTAACATGACTGAGTAATTGCCATTCAAAGGGTGAGAGTGCTGAAAGCTGAAAATTGGTCTGGGAAGGAAGAGGGTATAAGTGCCCGGTATTGAAGTGGTTAAAGAGATGATCAAGTTTATTCAAGTGTTAAATGTATTCTGCATGAAGCCATTCCTAACATCCACACATGCTACACTATAGAACAACAGTTTAATTTAAAGCCGTCTCTTTTATCAGTCCATAAGCTTCCATCAGGTGATGCTGCATAGCCTAATAAATATAAATAAGTGTTACGCATACCAGAAAAAATAAACTAATACTGTAAACCAAATGATCCCTGATGAAAATATATCAAATCATCAAATGAAATCAATTCGCACTCAGTGCATTAGAATAGTTCAATAAAGGTGAAGTGCATGTGTGCTAAAAAGTGCATAACAGTCCATATCAAATGATAAAAAAGGTGTCTCATTTTCTTTCTTAAGTGCAGGTAGCTTCATTGTGACAACATATAAACAAATGGTGTACATCCACCTGATCGTGACACCTCAGTGCTCCCAGTATTCTCACCTCAATAAATAATCAAATACACATTTGATTACATATAGAAATCCTGCTCCATCGATGTTCACCACCTTGTAGTCCTTTTCAGTTGATTTGGATATCCTCTGGTGTTGGTCCCTTTAAGACTCCCTCGCATGCGGTCATCCATATGTTAGAGTAAAAACAAAGTGACCTCCCAGAGTGTAGTATTGTCAGTAAAAATTGTTTTATTAAAGGAGTAACTCTTACGTCAGAAAAGCAGTAAAAACGCCTTTGGTATCACATACTCAGCATAAAAAGATCTCCAGCACATCACTTCCAGTCTGGGATGCCCTACGCGTTACATCATGCCCATGTGACTTCACCCCCTGATGAAGTTGCAGATACCTTCTTCCACTGACCGTGCCACCACAGTCTTCCTTACTGACTCTACACCCATCCCAGACTGCTTGCACCCAGTCCTCTCAATCGTGCCTCCCAGTCCTCCTGACCTGCCCTATTAGCTGCACCTGGTTCTTCCTCCTGGAGATTTGCCTTGCCGTGTTCTCCTGCTGTCCTCTCCTTGCTCCCAGTGCCTCTTGTCCAGGACACCTCCATTGGTTGTAGGAAGGTCCCGTCTGCACCCGAGCCCAGGCCCAAGGTCACCTCCTCCAGACTGGGGAGCTCCATCAAAGGCCACGACAGCCTAATACTCCATCTCCAGCTTCCACCCGAACAACTCCTCCCCAGCTATGCTGACCTTGAGTATTTGAGGGGGCCTGCCCCCTGCCAATCCAAGTTGGGGATTGGTCAGGGCCCTTAGAATACTGCAAGCCGCTCCACCTCACTTTTTCTCCTATCTTTCCAGAAGGTTCCAGCATGTTCTGGAAATAAGTAGGAGGGCTTAGTGATGCTGCTTGTGAGTCATCCAGCTCTCCCTGGATTTCTACCAACCCAGGAAACAAAACAAACAGGCTGCCAGCCAAGGCTGCATACATTTGCCTGCAATGACAAAAACGTATCTTTCACTCTTAGCACAGTAGAGGGTGCTACATTATACACATTAGTATGCACAGTGGATTTGTTCTACACAGAGGCAGCGTTATTTCGTATTTACTGTTGCATAGGCTAACATGATGTTATCAGTCTGCTGTAGACATTAGGTTAGGTTCACATTTGTGCGTGGCCAAAATGTGTGCAAAATCAAGCGCTTTCTCGACAACATACAGAAACGAGACAAGCAGCAATGCCATTGATTCCTACTGCCTTCCCCACGCATCTGGAATCGCTTTTTTGTGTGCACCATAACACATGGTGCTGTAACCTCATACGTTTCGATGCACCACAATTTTTCAAAAGGGTCAGGGACTGAAAAATTTCATTGACTTTTACATTTGTATTAATGTAAAAATCAATAAAAATTACTTTAAAAAAAAGCGTCAGGGACTTTTTGTAAGCGTTTCTCTCGTATAGGACAATCTGTTGAAATAAATAAGCTGCCTTACACGCATTGCGCAGAATTGTGTGGAAATGCACAGAGCCACACGTGCAAACATACAGTATATTGTTAACCTAGGCTTAGGAGGCATTTCTTCAGTCTCGTCTCCCTTGAGTGATCAGACCATAAGGTGAGAAGCTACAGCAGGGGCAGATCTGTGTCCAATATTTGAATATAGGATCCAGGATTTACATGACTGTGTCATCTCTAAACAGATGGTGACCCTGAATGATGCCCGAACTAAAGTGGCTCTGTCCTTCTGAAGAGAAAGGGCAGATGAAGGCATTGTCAGGGGGAGTACTGTGATCTAAAAAAATGTAAAGATTCTACTTTTTGGGTTTAAATCGTGAATATTTACTTTATGATATATTTAAAAGGTAGATATTTAGGCAATGGAACATGTTGTCAAAAGCTACTGATATCTGGTCCTCACTAGAGTATAGTCTATAATTTTGAGGTATTCAAAACGTGCTTAATAAATATGCATGCCGTATTTCTGCCTAACTGTCATGGGCATGATATAGCAGATGGTCAGAGAATGCAGACATGATACAGGAGATGATCAGAGACTGTGGACACAATAAAGGAGATGGTTGGATACTGTGAACATGATACAGGAAAGGGTCAGAGACTGCAGACATAATGCAAGAGATGGTCAGAGACTGTGGACATTATACAGGATATGGTCAGAGACTTCTGACATGATATAAGAGATAGTCAGAGACAGTGGACATAATTGTAGTGTAGTAGCAAACACAGTGAAACAGCCTGCAGATTTCCTACTGTGGCTGCTGATTCCAGCACCACCTCTTCAGGCACTGCCAACCTACCTGGCTGCAGCTGCTCCTTTCACTAACCCTCCCGGCTAAGTTGTCAACCACAGTCCTCCAGACTGACACTCGCCAGCCCACCTCAATGTGTTATGGCAGGATTGTTCCAGCACCCGAGCCCTGCCCCAAGGTCACCCCTCCCCCAGACGAGGGGGCACCCTTGAGGACCACCGACAGCCTCCTCAGCGCTCCTTCTCCATCTTCCACCCCAACTCCCCCTGCTGGCATGGCTCATGTTTATTTATGAGGTAGCCTGCCCCCTGCCAGCCCTTCACTGGGGATTGGCTGAGGCTCTCATAAATATTCATAGCAGCCCCACTTAACCTCCACCCACAATGTCTAGAACATTCTCTAATGTCCCAGAAAACAGGGGGAGGCACCAGAGAGGCTGCTCAGAATGAGTCATCCAGCCCAGAGTAACAGAACCCTGACCCAGATTAACAGCTCAGGTTCTGAGCTGAACTAAATTTTCCTGCACTAACAATTCTACACTAACAAACCTAGCACACACTAGACTAGAGGATGCTATATAGGGCTATAGGGAAACATAGATAGTGCCAAAAGTATGACACAATATGACACAACATGTATGTAAAAATAAATAGACAACTTTTTCCTGTAAAAAGGGCCAGTAAACTGTAAAAAGCATTGTCACATCTGCTCAGTTTCAACTCTGAGAGCTTTTCAGACTTTTCCAGACAATTTTCTGAAGTTTAGGTGACCTAAATAAGTGTCTCATACAAATTATATGAGGGTAACAAAAGTTTGCTGAATGTGCTGGGTGCAGGCACATTAAATGTGATGGCTTGGTGGTAGAGCAGCCTGCCATGTCTCATTACTGTCTGACGGTCACACAGAGCTCCTGACAATCCTCCATTGCTGAGCTCTATAGAGCGCTGAGCCGATGTGATAGCCTAACTCCAGAAGACAGATGTGCCAATAAAGTTACAGCTAAGGCAATTTACACTGAGAAATGTGATGGTGGCGTGGGACAGACTCGCTATGCTGCTAATGGAGGCAGATGACAAGGTTTTTTGAAGGTCTTTGCCTTATCAATTTTCCATCAGCATGTTTGTACAGCGACACAGCATATGTGTTTTCACTTCCTCTTTCTTCCCACTAGAGCAGGGGTCTCCAAACTATGGCCCTCCAGTTGTTCAGGAACTACAATTTCCATCATGCCTAGTCATGTCTGTGGATGTAAAACAAAGCCCCTGGGGATGTGTAGTTCAGCAACGGCTGGAGGGCCATAGTTTGAAGGTCTCTGCACTAGAACCTCTGTCAGGTTTTTAGTGCACTGTAAAAGAATAAAAAGAGGGCGCACCAGCCTTGCGCATTACACAAGTAGATTTGTTAAATCCAAAGGAAAAAGTTTCTACTCACAAACAAAAATGGAAATGAATGCATATCAAAGTCTACAAAGGACCAACAGTGACCAGGTCATCAAGGCTGTGTCCAGCACACTGGAAGACCCTATGGAGGTCTGACGCGTTTCGAGGAGCAATCCCCTCTTCCTCAGAGCCAATTCTTGTTTGTGAGTATAAACCTTTTTCTTTGGAATTAATAAATGTACTTGGGTAATGCGCAAGGCTGGTGCACCCTCCTTTTATTCTTTTACAGTGTTTCCTTTGGGTGTCCCCTGGCCTTTGAAGGGCAGCAAGGCCTGTGCTTCCTTTGTGAACCATCAATTCCATGCCACTTTCATTGCCATCACATTACTGTTGAGCGCAGGAGAATTTGTTTTGCTTGAGGTTTTTAGTGCAGCCTGGGGAGATTTCCTTTCACTTCCTGCCCTGATAATCACTGTCTATGTATGAATAATTAGAGGACATCTATCCAGTGATTACACAGGCAACAGTAAAAAAAACTGGGTGAGATTAGCAGGCTACTCATGGAGCAACTAGGCAGACCCTTTCCGCATGACTCATTCTTGATCTCCATTGGTTGTAAGGGTAGAGAGGTTTCATAGGGCTCATGGCGTGAGGAGTACTTCAGTGTTTCTATTGCCATATCTATCCCCATTGGACAGATTTCCCCTTACTTCCTGTCTTGGTGACTACCATGTCTCACCCTCTAGTATCCTAGATGTAAATAGGTCTGTTGTTAGTGTAGGAAAATGTATTTCTGGTTCAGGACCAAGCCAGAGCTGCTGAATCTGGGCCATGGGATGACTCATCTGGCAGTTCTCTCTGGCACTTCCCCTTGGTCTGGAAGTTTGTAGAAACTTCCAGAACTAGAGGGTGGGAGTGAGGAGGGGCTGCCATTCATATTTATGAGGACCTTGGCCAATCCCCAGTAAAAGGGCTGGCAGGGGGCGGACTCGTCTCATAAATAGACATGAGTCCTGCCAGCAGGGGGCAGTCAGGTGGAAGATGGAGATGGAGTGCTGATGAGGCTGTCGAAGGCCCTTGCAGGATGCCCCCTAGTCTGGGAGAGGGATGACCTCGGGTCTGGGACTCAGGTGCTGGATCCACCAAAACACACAGAGGAAACCCTTCCTGGAGGCACGTGAGGAAGGAGAGGACAGCGAGAGCAGGTCAGCACATCTGGGAGATCTCCTGAGAGTCAGCCAGGTGGGCTGTTGAGTGTCAGTCTGGGAGGACTGTGGGGAGAAGTTAGCCTGGAGGGCTAGTGAAAGACGCAGGTGCAACCAGGTGGGTTGGCAGTGCCTGAAGAGGTGTGCTGCGATCAGTAGCCACAGTGGTGAATGCTGGACACTGAACTTTGCTACACATCTAAGGGGCCTCGGGTTCCTGCCTGTAATGGGCTATTGTTTCATCTAACTGAGTGACTGATGGATAATTCACAGTGTTCCAGCTGTGTTCTGCATGCAAGTGAGTGCTGGAGGAAGAGTGGAGCTGTATATAGAGACTATATAGGAAGAGTTGTCCCTGAAGTGGGCACCCCATATTCTTCCATCCCTATCCGAGTTATTATCCCTCAATAAACAAAAAAAACAAAGTCACGGGCTGTTCTCTGACTCTGGAGTGACTATGGGAATTTGGTGTGCCTGGCTGTGCAGGGTGGGGGATCCCAGTTTACATGGGGCTCCTTAGGGGGTGCGCTACACAAGCCAATGGAAACCATGCACAGCAAGCACTTTAAGGGGGCTTCAGTGGTCCATAGAGATGATCACTTTTGCATTTTGTGGTGGTGAGTGAACCAGAGTCCCAGGGTGGAAGGAATTTTAAAGAAGATCTACCAATATTATTTTTAGTTACAGTTCTCTTCCTAAGGGACAATGTGCATGTAGCACTCTGGTCCCATGTTGCTCAGTGCTCTTTAACCATAATTATGAGATCCTGCCCTCCTGCCCATCCTCTGCCCCAGCTATTAGGTTCTGCATTCCTCTTGCCGCTTTCTGTCTGCCTGTTGTATATTGGGCTGCCATAACAGCCTGTTTTTTGTCTTGTTTATTGTACTTGGTGTGTTTCCCTGTTCCCCCTCTCGTATTGATTCTATTTAGTACGATTTCAAGGCAGACACTCCCACCTCCCTTATGTTGTACATATTAGCTTCACTTTGCACCGCAGAGACAGGGCTTAAGAAAGTGATTGTCTTCTTACATAAACAATGTTTGCCTTGCACCTATCTGAAGTAAAACTATACTGGGTTCAAATTCTGTTTCTTATTCAGTTAAGCTGCCTGTGGATTCTGCCAAGTCAGCAAGTGGCCTTACTGCCTGTATATATTGAAGAAGGTATGTCATAGCATTAACTGGCATTTAGAACAGAACATATATGAAACAAATACAAGCAGCAGTGTGCAACAGCTATATTGTATTTCTGTTCAAGTGAATATGAGAGGCACCATTCTGACCCACATCTAGAGGGGAAATCTCAGAGGGCCCTTGTGCTGCTGCACAGTACTCTACACCAATGGAAGGGACCCAAATATATACACTATATTACCAAAAGTATTGGGACACCTGCCTTTACACACACATGAAATTTAATGGCATCCCAGTCTTAGTCCATAGGGTTCAATATTGAGTTGGCCCTCCCTTTGCAGCTATAACAGCTTCAACTCTTCTGGGAAAGCTGGCCACAAGGTTTAGGAGTGTGTCTATGGGAATGTTTGACCATTCTTCCAGAAGTGCATTTGTGAGGTAAGGGACTGATATGGACAAGAAGGCCTGGCTCGCAGTCTCCGCTCTAATTTATCCCAAAGGTGTTCTATGGGGTTGAGGTCAGGACTCTGTGCAGGCCAGTCAAGTTCCTCCACCCCAAACACACGCATCCATGTCTTTACGGACCTTACTTTGTGCACTGGTGTGCAATCATGTTGGAACAGGAAGGAGCCATCCACAAACTGTTTCCACAAACTTGGGAGCATGAAATTGTCCAAAATGTCTTGGTATACTGACTTTTAGGCCTCATGCACATGGGGCGTTTGAAAAAACAAGCTGCAAATCCACTACCAACGCCAGGAAAAGGAGGCTGTAAAAGCGTGCTTTTAGTAGCTTTTTTGCATTGCCATTAATGCGTGTTTAGCGCTGGCTTTTAGCAGCGTTTCTCTGCCTCTATTCAAAATCAGTGCTTCCCTATGGGAGCCCATTGATTTGAATAGAAGTCACACCAGAAGTCTGATCATGATGATCCGACTTGCGGCGCAACTTGTGTGCTGAGGATCTTGAAGGGGAACCCCCCGCCAAAATGAAAAAAAATTTGGCACGGGGTTCCCCCCCCAGGACTATACCAGTCCCCTATCCGAGCACGTAGCCCGTCAGGAAAAGGGGGGACAAGCAACCCCCCCTGTACCATACCAGGCCACATGCCCTCAACATGGGGGGTAGGTGCTTTGGGGCAAGGGGGGCCCTGCGCCCTCCCACCCCAAAGCACCTTGTCCATATGTTGATGAGGACAAGGGCTTCTTCCCGACAACCCCTGGCTACCGGGTGACATCATCCGGAGAACCGCCCCCTTGTGATGTCACCACCCGGGGTATGATGGGGCGGTGATGTCACAAGGGGGCAGGGCCTTCCGATGACTATATAAGTCATGACACACGGCGGCCCTAGCATTACACCGGGAGAGCGCATCGGGTGAACATCAGAGGAAGAGCAGAGGGAGAAGTTAGCGGAGAGAGGAGAAGAACCAGAGAAGGGAGAAGACATCCCCGGAGGAGGGAGAAGAGCCAGAGAGGGGAGAAGAAATCGGAAGAGACATCGGAGCTGATTTAATAAATTACTTTATCAAAAACCTGTGTACTGTTTTTACTTTTGACACCCCATACTCCTTCACCTAGGGTGGGGGCCAGGATCTGGCCCCCCGCCTACAGACCCCGACAACCACTGGCCAGGGTTGTCAAGAAGAGGCCCTTGTCCTCATCAACATATGGACAAGGTGCTTTGGGGTGGGGGGGGCGCAGGGCCCCCCCGCATCAAAGCACCCACCCCCCCCATATCGAGGGCATGTGGCTTGGTATGGTCCGGGGGGGCGCTCGCTCGCCCACCCCCTTTCCTGACTTGCCAAGCTGCATCCTCGGATAAGGGCCTAGTATGGATCTTGGGGGGGGACCCCACGCCATTTTTCTTGGCTTGGGGGTTCCCATTAAAAGCCATAGGACCGATTGCTCAGAACGCGCGCCTGGAACAGCCATCTCTACCCTCCAGCCTCCCACTGGCTCGTGACGTCTGGATCATCCTCCCGCCCACCTGCCTGGAGCCTCGGAACCCACCGAAGCGACCAGACACATGTGAAGACGGGACCTCCAGCACACGGACCACCCATACTGGGACACCTGGACTCTGTACATGTCTGCTTAACACTTCTCTCTTGTAAGTGCAATTTTAATAAATTGATTGTTTTTAACCCTCTACTGCACTTAGTGGGGCGCCGTTTGTTTCTTTTGTCTACTTCCTACAGAGTGAATTGTGCTCCATCAACTGGCTGCCCTATAGACGTCTCCATTTACCTGGACTCCTTCCCTGCCTCCTTTCTCCCCCCCCCCCCACTCCCCCCGGGTGCTTAATT
>BLSH010024038.1:427998-445873 GCA_018402905.1 Glandirana rugosa
TGTCACGGTCTGGGGCGGTGACACCTTTACATCCTCTTATACTGTGTCCTAAACGTAATTCCCAATTACGTTTCAAGGTCTGATAATAAAGACTCGACTCTTTCGACACAAAAACAAAAAAAAGGTCTAAAACATCTAAGAACGTCTAAAGTTTCACATAACCCACCCTACCTTGGAAGTTAGGAGACATACCTAAAATGGTCCACGGACATCGGATATACTCATGTGTCCACACGACCCAATAATAGTGAGACCCTCTGTCTCTTGACTCCTGGCTGGGGTTCCTCTGACTCCTGGGTGAAACCTTCTGTCTCCCAAACTGGGAGCTCTGAGCGATTCTCAGGCTTGAATTTATAATAACCCAGCACACCTGTGTACTCATATAGGCTACAGGCACCTGGTAAAATCCATACAGAGGATTGAAGGTTCCATCCCACCCAATACACTTTGAAATCTGCAAGAATCTACAAAATCTGGAAAAAAAACAAAAACACAGCTTTCTCAGCTCAGAAATAATAGTCTGGAACTTTGCATTAACCCTTAATGCAAATCCTGTGTCATATTCTCCTACATTTCCACAGTGGCGGGGTCTGGCACTGTCATAAGGTATATAATTATACCATTTCTAAACAAGCCATTTTGTAATGTAATACTACTAATGACCGCATTTCCATTTTAATTGCTTCCTTGGAATATGAAACACTGAAGACATTCTGTACACTGCATGGGTGCACAACTCCCTAGCAGTGCAGATTCCTGCTTGTGTCATTGGTACATTGCTTTTCCCAGATGTCTGCACTGAGCTGCAAGACAACAGAGACATCCTCTGCATTAATGCTGAGATACTGTTGTGCTCATAA
Source organism: Glandirana rugosa (assembly GCA_018402905.1). NCBI lineage: Eukaryota > Metazoa > Chordata > Amphibia > Anura > Ranidae > Glandirana > Glandirana rugosa. Next base: position 428,859 of record BLSH010024038.1, read on the forward strand.
GTTTACATACCCTGACATTTTTATGATGTATTGGCCATTTTTCAGAGAATATGAATGATAACACAAAAACTTTTCTTTCACTCATGATTAGTGTTTGACTGAATTTATTATCAATTAACTGTGTTTTACTCTTTTTAAAGCATAATGACAACAGAAACTACCCAAATGACCCTGATCAAAAGTTTACATACCCCAGTTCATAACCTCCTTGACGGTATTCCCGTGTGGGGCTCGGGTGAGTTTTCACTGCAAATAGCGGTAACCCTGAGCCACACTCGGGATCGCATTGCTGGATCCAAGGCTGGGTTACTTACCTTGTCCCCTGGAACCAGCGATGGCCCCTGTTGTGTCCGTGAGCTGTGTCCTCCACCGGATGCCTCTGTGTGATGCCGGGCTCCGTTCCCTGCGAGCGTCGTGTCGCATGGGGGCCAAACCTGGCGAGAAATTCAAAATGTGAAACACACAGTAAACATACAGTACATTGTGATCTAGAAGATTACATTACTGTATCAAATCATTTCACATCCCCTTTGTCCCTAGTGGTTTGCCCAGTGCCCTGCATGCACTTTTATATTATATATGCCATTCTTTCTGCCTGGAAACTTGAGAATGTCCATGGCATAAAAAAGCGTCCCTTTACATCAAAAGTGTTTTTTGATCAGCTAGAAAACAGCGATAATAAATAAGAATCATTTGCAGAATTGAGTGATACTGATTTGTGGGGAAATTTATCATCAGAAACTGAAAGTGACGACAGCGACAATTCTGCAACTGAACAATTTCAGTGTTTTTGACTAGACTACATTATTGACTGCATTTTATTATTATTATTATTATATTATTATTTTTGATAATTTTTTATAGTTATTTATTATATTATAATTTTTTTTCATATATATTATAATTTTATGATTTCGTTATTTCAAACTTTATCATACCCTGGATGTCTACTAGACTCTTGTCTTAAGTGAGTTATTCCTAAGAATTACAGGCCTACAATATAAAACGCCAAATTTCTATGCGAAAAAATGTACCGCTTTGAGACGCAAAAATCTGACATAATCATACCGCCAGGGAGGTTAATTATTTGTGCTCTCTGTGCCCCTTTGGGGAGTTTCCAATTCAGTTCCTGCCCCAACAAAATAAACTGGAAATAAGAGAAAAACTCTCCTTATTTATCACTGAAACAGCTGTCCATAACAGAAGATTGACGCTTGCCTCTTGTTCTAGTGATAGCGCTAAAATTTCAGATTTCTCATCACTTTCTGTACCAGTGACAATGGTTACTAGGACAAATAGAAAGGGTGAATCTCGCAAGCAAGCTAAACTCCAGGCAAACATAGTGGAAATACACGTATGCAAACAGTTTTACTTGGCAATTGATATTTACTTAGGGTCAGACACCCTTGCCAGTGATCACAGCCAGGTTGATGGTCTTGTGCCACTGCAGTAGTTAATATAGATTGGTCAAAGACCCACTTCCTACCAGGTGACTGGAAAATGCAGGAGCAGCAGGGATACCTGCTGTGCCTTTAAATCTATTAAATTGACAGGCTTTGAAATTCAACATCTAGAGGTCCCTGAATGCTATTAACCCCTAGCGGTATGATTATGTCAGATTTTTGCATCTCAAAGCGGTACATTGTTTTGCATAAAAATTTGGCATTTTATATTGTAGGCCTGTAATTCTTAGGAATAACTCTCTTAAATCTGTCCAAACAAGAGTCGAGTAGACATCCTGGGTATGATAAAGTTTGAAACACAAAATCATAAATTATAATATAATAAATAACTATAAATAATTATCAAAAATAATAACATAATAGTAATAACATTTATTCAATAATGTAATCAAATCAAAAACCCTGAAATTTGCTGAGTTGCAGAATTGTCGCTGTCGTCACTTTCAGTGTCTGAAGATAAATTTACCCAAAAATCAGTATCACTCAATTCTGCAAATTACTCTTATTTACTATCGCTATTTTCTAGCTGATCAAAAACCGCTTTTGACGTAAAGGGACGCTTTTTGGTTGCCATGGACATTCTCAAGTTTCCAGGCAGAAAGAATGGCATATATAATATAAAAGTGCATGCAGGGCACTGGGCAAACCACTAGGGACAAAAGGGATGTGAAATGATTTGATACAGTAATGTAATCTTACAGTTTACAATGTACTGTATGTTTACTGTGTGCTTGACTATTTGAATTTGCCGCCGGTTTCCGCCCCCATGCAACGTGATGCTCGCAGGGAACGGAGCCCAGCACACAGAGGCATTGGGCGGAGAACACAGCCTGCAGACACAGCGAGGGGACATCGCTGGATCCAGGGGACAAGGTGAGTAACGATGCCTGGATCCAGCAATACAATCCCAAGTGTGGCTCGGGGTTACCGCTCTTGGTACAGAAAATTCACCAGGTCTACCAGGCTTATGGCTGTAGCTGTAGCTATAATTTTTGGTTGGCTTTCTCATGATGTCCCCCCCTCCTGCCTCTCGCCGGTGTCTCCTGGGCTTAGCATTTCCGCCGGCTCGTCCAAGAAACGATCCGATGGTGCCACTGGCTGGTCACAGAGGCAGTCAGAGACTAGATTGTTTCTGATTACCTCTATGACCTTGGATGACCAGAGTGACATCATGGCGTCACTTCCGGTCCAGGGTGGAAGTAAACAATTTATTTTTTTCTTTAAAGCAAAAGGTCAAAATTTTTTTTGATCTTTTGCTTTTAAAGGTAAAGCAGAGATTTGGGGTCTTTTTGACCCCAGATCTCTCCATAAAGAGGACCTGTCATCCTTATTTCTATTACAAGGGATGTTTCATTCCTTGTAATAGGAATAAAAGTGATACACAATGAATAAATAAATAAAGGGACAGTGTAAAAATAAAATAAATACAAAAAAAATGTAAAGTGCCCCATCTCTCCATGCTTGTTCGCAGAAGCGAACACATACGTAGGTCACGCATGCATGTGTAAACGGTGTTCGCACCACACATTTGAGGTTTTGTTGTGAACGGTAGAGCAATAATTCTAGTGCTAAGACACCTCAGTAACATTAAAAAACAGGTAATCTGTAAAGGCGTTTAAAGCGTCGTCTGTGGAGATTTATAAAGAGGAAGTAAACCCTGGTGGGTTTTTCTTCCTCTTTTGCTCGGTGCATTGTAAAAACATAATGGGCTAGTATGCATCGCATACTAGCCCATTATGTGGCACTTAGCTTATTATAGGCTTACCTATAGGTACAAGTTTTAAATGTAGGTTTATAAGCACTTTAAGTATCGTAATTTGTCACCATTCCACGAGCGTGTGCAATTTTAAAGAGTGACATGTTCGGTTTCTATTAATTCAGCGTAACATCATCTTTCATATTATACAAAAAATAGGAGGTATACAGTATCTCACAAAAGTGGGCACACCCCTCACATTTTTGTAAATATTTTATTATATCTTTTCATGTGACAACACTGAAGAAATTACACTTTGCTACAATGTAAAGTAGTGAGTGTACAGCTTGTATAACAGTGTAAATTTGCTGTCCTCTCAAAATAACTCAACACACAGCCATTAATGTCTAAACCGCTGGCAACAAAAGTGAGTACACCCCTAAGTGAAAATGTCCAAATTGGGCGAAATTAGCCATTTTCTCTCCCTGGTGTCATGTGACTTGTTAGTCTTACAAGGTCTCAGGTGTGAATGGGGAGCAGGTGTGTTAAATTTGGTGTTATCACTCTCACTCTCATACTGGTCACTGGAAGTTCAACATGGCACCTCATGTCAAAGAACTCTGAGAATCTGAAAAAAAGAATTGTTGCTCTACATAAAGATGCCCCAAGCTATAAGAATATTGCCAAGACCCTGAAACTGAGCTGCAGCACGGTGGCCAAGACCATACAGCAGTATAACAGGACAGGTTACCCTCAGAACAGGCCTCGCCATGGTCAAAAAGGAGTTGAGTGCACTTGCTCAGCGTCATATCCAGAGGTTGTCTTTGGGAAATAGATGTATGAGTGCTGCCAGCATTGCTGCAGAGTTTAAAGGGAAGGGGGGTCAGCCTGTCAGTGCTCAGACCATACGCCACACACTGCATCAAATTGGTCTGCATGACTGTCGTCCCAGAAGGAAGCCTCTTCTCAGGGGTGTAACGATAGGGGTTGCAGGGGTTGCAATTGCAACCGGGCCCCATGGTCCAGGGGGCCCGTGTGCCTCCCTTGTACACCTGAATAGGAGGGGTGGCGGGGGTGGCATTTAGAGGACCCAATCTCCTCCAATTTCCTTTATCCTTGTCTTATGCTGTTCCCAGGGTTCCTGTGTGCTTCCCTGGTCCCCCCCCCCCCCCCACAGAGTCGCTGTCTTCCCCCTCCTCTCTCCTACTGTAGAAGATGTGTCATGATGGAGAGATGGGAACAGGTCAGTAAATTTGTCATTTACTGGCTCCTTCCTTTTCTGAATGAACAGTCAGTGATTGGTATCAATTGGTTCATTCATAACTGAAGCATAGTAAACTATTCTTACTTCCTTTTCTGAATGAATGGGAGGCTCGGTGCACAGCTATTCCTGTCCATTCATTCTGTGCAGCTGAGGCTACACAGATGGAAATCAAGTGTTGAAGTTTGTTTAGACCCCTGATATCTCATCAAAGCCCCCCCAACAGAGCTCCTAAAAAAAATGTAAAAAATTGTAAAAATAAAATTGTAAAAGAAATAAAATGAAATGGTAAACAAAATAAAATTAAAATTAAAATTAAAAACTACTGACACCAGTGAGGGAACTATCAGGATTGCAAAGGTTGCAACTGTGACCGGGCCCTGGCAATTCACCACCATGGGGAGGCCCGAAGATGGCAGAAAGGGGGCCCGCTGCAGAACTTGTGAAAGGGCCCCGCTGCGGTACCGTAATAAAGGGACCCGCAATAGAAGTAAAGGGCCCCAGGATCAGCGGGAAGAGGGAAGGGCCCTGGCCTGGGGTCAGGGGGCCCTTCATAATTTCTTGCACCTGGGCCCTGAAGGTTTTAGTTACGCCTCTGCCTCTTCTAAAGACCACAATAAACTTATTTGGTTCAGATGGTGTCAAGCGTGTGTGGCGGCAACCAGGTGAGGAGTACAAAGACAATTTTGTCTTGCCTACAGTCAATCATGGTGGTGGGATGGTCTGGGGCTGCATGAGTGCTGCCGGCACTGGGGAGCTACAGTTCATTGAGGGAACCATGAATACCAACATGTACTGTGACATACTGAAGCAGAGCATGATCCCCTCCCTTCGGAGACTGGGCCTCAGGGCAGCATTCCAACATGATAACGACCCCAAACACACCTCCAAGACGACCACTGCCTTGCTAAAGTAGCTGAGAGTAAAGGTGACTGACTGGCCAAGCATTTCTCCAGACCTAAACACTATTGTGCATCTGTGGGGCATCCTCAAAACATCCACCAGCTCCGTGATGTCGTCATGGAGGAGTGGAAGAGAACTCCAGTGGCAACCTGTGAAGCTCTGGTGAACTCCATGCCTAAGAGGGTTAAGGCAGTGCTGGGAAATAATGGTGGCCACACAAAATATTGACACCTTGGAAGCATTTTGGACATTTTTGCTTATTTTGAGGGGACAGCAAATTTACACTGTTATACAAGCTGTACACTCACTACTTTACATTGTAGCAAAGTGTCATTTCTTCAGTGTTGTCACATGAAAAGATAGAATAAAATATTTACAAAAATGTGAGGGGTGTACTCACTTTTGTGAGATACTGTGCACTGTGTTTTTTTTTTTTTTTTTAATTTATTAAAATGTATTTTTTCCCAAAAAATAGCATTTTATTCCTTAGGGTTTTTGCTAGAAAAATACATATAGTGTTTGGGGGTTATAAGTAACTTAAACTTGTAAACAAAAAGTGCCAAAAAAGGCCTGGCCTTCATGTGTTTAAAGTTATGGCAGAAAAAGACTGAGTAGTCCATCGAGTCTGCTTCATTTTTAAAAAATTATTTATTTATTTATTTCACATTAATCTTGTTGTCTACTATAGATTTATGTTCATCCCAAGCATGTTTGAAGCCATTTACTGTTGACTGTCTCACAACCTCATCAACCACCCTTTCGGTAAAATAATACTTTCTAAGATTAGTTTTGAACTTCCCCCCAGTTAGTTTGAGGTCCCCGTGTTCTTGATTTTGGTTTCATATTGAAAAGACTGCCCTCCTGAACCTTATTCACCCCCTTGATGTATTTAAATTATGTATTCCTCCAGACTGTACATATTAGGTTCCTGGAGTCACACTCGATATGTTTTATTCCCCAGACCTTTTACCATTTTTGTTACCGGTCTCTGAACTCGTTCTATCTTATCTTTTTGTAAGTGAGGTCTCCAGAACTGGACACAGTATTCTAAGTGAGGTCTCACTAAAGATCTACATAGAGGAATCAGAACCTCCTTCCTCCTGCTGGTGATCCCTCTACTGATACATCCCAGAATTCTATTTGCTTTTCCCACTGCCTGGTTACACTGTTTGCTCATTTTGCAATCATCTGAAATAAGCACCCCCAAATCTTTTTCTTCTGTAGTGCTGGCTAACACTGTGCCCCCAATGCTGTACTCTCTAAGGGGATTCTTTTTCCCTAGATGCATTATTTTACATTTAGAAATATTGAACTGCAGTCTCCACTGCTCTGACCAATCTTCCAGCAATGCCAAATCATGTTCCATGTTACAGACACCTCCAGGGATATCAACCCTATTATACACCTTTGTATCATCAGCAAAGAGACATACATTGCCCAGCAAACCTTTAGTTATATCACTTACATATAGGTTAAATAGAACAGGACCCAGTACAGAGCCTCTCTGTTCTGAGTGAACCCCATTTACAACCACACTCTGGGATCTATCCTTTAGCCAACTGCATATCCACTGAACCACCCAAGGATTAAGTCCCAGCTTGTACAACTTTTGTATCAGATCGTTATGTGGAACTGTATCAAATGCCTTGCTGAAATCAAGATATGCTATGTCCACAGTACCACCCTGGTCCAAAACACTGGTAATATAGTCAAAGAATTCAATCAGATTTGTCTGGCACGATCTGCCCTCAGTAAAGCCATGCTGCTTTGGGTCCAGCAAGCTGTGTATTTTTTGTGTTTAACCTTGCTTCTTCATAAGTACCTTACCTGAGACCAAGGAGTCTGTTTATAAAAAGATTTCTGTACGAATGTTACAGGATCTGCAGGGCTATTGGATATTATCCCTGTAATGTATCTAATATGTCTATTTTCTATGGTTGTTATCTCCATCTAGTGGCCATAATGCAGTACTTTCCCTGAAGCACCTCAATCAGGAAAATATTGCATTATGGCCACTAGATGGAGCTGATGATCATAGGAATAAAACACAGTATGAGGACTAATCACTTAGTGATATAAATGGACCTCTTAGTGTTCTATTTAATAGTCTGCTCCGCTAATATTTGAATATGTAATATGACACTAATAGATCTGCAGATAGAAGCGAATGCACATGCTATCTAACCTGAGCTTTAACCTTTTGCATTACTCTAAATAGCAAGGACACTTCTACAGTTAAAAAAAAAGGAATTCATCATTCTCATTTACAGACACTTCTACAGTTAGGTGCAAAAAATCAGCTGTTGTGCAGAGAATGAATTTAACGGAATTGTGTTTGTAGACTGCCCAGTAGACAACATATACAAAAGTCTTGTTTTTAATTGAACGGTGCCATTCAACAAATATGCACAGGTAAGATCACCATGGGTTAATGGAATAAGGGCTGTCCATGGGTCTGTATTCTACCTCGCATAGCTAGTATGAGATTCCTCAGCGGCTTTTGTTCCTGATCGCAGTAGGAACCGGTGACTTGTCCCTTGATGTAAGGTGACATTATGGGAACAAAACAACTTTGACCTCAATTTCTGTGCTTGCAAACAATTTGATTGTGCGGACCGCGCAGCAAAGTCTTCGCCAGCAAAGCTCATCCCGTAAGACAAACACTTTCCAACCCTGTCTAGAGGAATCCCATTGTATCTAAATCATTCGACCTTGCAGCTCCGGTGAAAGAAGGCCCAGCCATTGCTGCGGCTGATAATCATCTGCATTTTGTATAAAAGGAAGCTGAACTGCAGTTTTGGAGGGTGGAAAGATTTAATAACTATTTTCAGTGTCACCACAAATAGGGAAATTTAATTTGTCATGGCTTTGCAGCACAGAGCTCTTTAGGATATTGATGTGCTCTATCTATAAAACTGGAGTCAAGTAACAATTTCTTTGACTGTATCTATAGACAGTGAACGAGCTTTGCTTGGAGGCCATGGTCTGGTGCTGTTTTGTAATTATGCTACTTATATGTCAAGAATAATATGTGGGCTCCAATTACCAACTTCCTGAGAATGCTAGTTGCCTGGCTGCCATGCTGGTCCTCTCACCTCCATTGAAATCAGAGTGTTGTAGGTATTCATGACCTACGTATTTGTCCCATGTCAGTGACTCAAAGCATTGACACCATGGGGGATTTGGATGATAACCACACAATGTGCATTTTCAGAAGGGGTAAAAAATGGCAGATCGTCTGGGTTTCCTAGAGCTCAGGGGTCTATTTATAAAGGTCTTCACAAAAGATTCACACAACTTTCACCGATCCACATTTGTTCTAATTGGGCATACCATAGCAATACGGCGGCAAGGTGGCTTCCCTGTGCAATATCACGCACAGGCACATGAATTTGCACTCCCGGGTCCAGGGTGCACACGCGTGCCGCAGACTACCTGCTCCCACTGTGATTGGGCACAGCGGGAGCCAATCAGCAGGTCCGAGGGACTCGATGTCCGCCTTGACCCACCAAACATTCCTGAGAAAGGCAGAACTGAGGTCTGCCTATGTAAACAAGGCAGATCGCCGTTCTGTTAGTAGGGAAGGTAGAGATCCTGTGTTTCTGCTAAGCAGGAACATGGATCTCTGCCTTTCCACAGTTAAAGCGACTCCCACACAGTTAGCAAGCACTCCCTAGGAACACAGTTAACCCTTTGATCGCCCCTGATGTCAAGCCCTTCTCAATCAGTGTCATTAGTACAGTGACAGTGCATAATTTTGGCACTGATCACCGTGTCACCGGTCCCCAAAAAACTGTCACTTAGTGTCCGATCTGTCCGCCGCATTGTCGCAGTCCCGCTATAAGTCGCTGATCACCACCATTACTAGTAAGTAAAAATAAATAAATAAATACAAATTCCATAAATCTATCCCATAGTTTCTGGACTCTATAACTTTTGTGCAAACCAATCAATATACGCTTATTGGTGTTTTTTTTTACCAAAAACATGTAGCAGAATACATATTGGTCTAAATTGATGAAGAAATCATTTTTTTTTACATTTTTTTATTGGATATGTTTTATAGCAAAAAGTAAAAAATATTGTTTTTTTTTTTTCAAAATTGTCGGTATTTTTTTGTTTGTGGCACAAAAAATAAAAACCGCAGAGGTGATCAAATACCACCAAAAGAAAGCTCTATTTTTGGGGTAAAAAAGGACATACATTTTATTTGGGTACAACGTCGCACAAGCGCACAATTGTCAATTAGATTTCCAGGGTGAGGTCCCTGGTGTGCGAATATTGATAAATAAATGTATTGATAAACCCTTGGGCTCATTCCGATGTTTGGCTGGGGGGGCAATAAAAGCAAGTGGCTGAGCGCCCTGAAAAGTGATCCACCAAGGATTGCTTTCCAGAGGGGTAAGGGCTTCTGCACATGAGAATGAGCCCTTAGATCAACCTTTCTCAACCTTTTCCCCCAGATTACCCAATAAAATAATTTTTGGGTCTCGGGGAGAACCTACGAAAACCAATTTATCAGAGGTCAGTGTGGATAATGTCCTCTACATTGGTGGTTAGTAGGAAGAATGTAATCCATATAATGGTCAGAATGCCATCCTTGCAGGCAGCTATAAAGATAATTGGGTCATGCTGCTGGTTTTGCCAAGTGGTGTTGGCCCTGGAAGCATGCAGGGGCCATCAGATGGGACGTCAATCAGCCACAACTCAAGGAACCCCTTACAACCTCTAAAGGAACCTTAGGGTGCCACGAAACCTTGGTTGAACATAGCTGCCTTAGAGCCTACAGAATTGTAGGCTGTGAAATACGATGCCATTCTTTCTTAACTCTGTAGTTGACCTCAGAATGGAGAATTATAAACGCATGAAGGCTTGTTCACACATTGACAGCTTACAAAGATCGAAACTCATTAAAATCAGATATAAGCTTTACCATCTAGATTTCAATCTTATTAAAAGCAGCTTTGGTTAAAATAATAAAAGCTGATCCTGCTGTGAAGGTTCTTGTTCAAGGACTTCCTGTTTTGGGGTGACAACTGTCTTCCAATTTTGCTCCTGCGTTTTTAACCCCGATGGAGACTACAAGCATGGTCCACTATTGCCACTATTAGGAAGCTGGGCTAGAGAAAGTATTTCAATCCAGAAGCTCTCTGTCACACCCGCCAAATCAGTGCCCAATCAGCCATGCCCAGCCGCATGTAACAAAGGGGTGGGGATGCTTGATGAGGTCCATGGACTGCGTTTGTGACATCATTGACCTAATATGGCCACATTGCCATATTTGGTCAATTACATTGTCCAAATACGGTCATATTAGGTGAATGATGTCACAAACATCCTCACCCTACTAACACAGCCCATGGACCTCATCAAGGGTACTGACTATGCCCACCCTTTCTAGGAGGAATGAAATGGTGGGCATAGCTGATACTCTTAACAAGTGCTTACTACAGGTCTAGTGGGTATATTAACCCCCACAGAGCTGGAAGTTTACTGCTGCATGGGTATGGAGTGGGTGGCAGAGGACTGAAGATATCAACTAAAACAGCAGCCACCAGCACAAGGGAAACTTCTCTTTGAATGTAAGTACTGTCCCTTGTGCTGATTAAAAAAAAAAAACGAACTACACTTTAAACTTAAACAGTAATAGAGTCACCTTAACAGCCAAGCAGTGAGCATTTTCAGATGAAGAGCAATGGTTTCTGCCACCACAAGTTCACTTTAAAACTGATCTATTGATGTTTCAGCTGTTACTGTAGCCCATCGGATGGCGTTCCCCTTTAAATTTCTGATTCTGTACTCTGTTCCGTTAATGTTCTGAAACTCCCCTGGAATTGGGAAAGCTCCCCGCGGTTGCTGAGCTCTCAGAATCCATCAGGACCCCAGCAAGCCAACACATCATATGCCAGATATATAATCGCTAATGTCTGGGCTTCATTCCCTCACTATGGATGTGATTAATTGAGCAATTCCTGAAAGACATAATTGGTTTCAGTCCATGAAAACCTCATCCACAGAACAGGGCCAGATGTTTGCTTATAACACAGAGAGGCTTGCATGCAGATAAATGGCTCCCTCGTAATCGAAGTCTTGAAGCACAAAGCACTTAAATGTTCAAGAAAAAAAAAAAACTTGCAGAGAGTGACAAAGATTTTACATCTCTCATTTTGTTTTATGTCAACTAACTCTTTGCTGTTTGGTAGGATCTTCAAAGGAGACTTTGTAGATGCTAATTGGCAATTTTATACCAATAGGCTTATTGGCAGCACAACTCCAAGGTTTCACATCCAGTGTAAAAATCCTGTTGGATCCTCTTAACTTGGCAAGGATATAAACCGCCACCTGGTGCCTCCAGCGCCACTGCCACAATGGCTCCCAAATGTATTCATCAAGGTTTCAGATGAATCCAGGATCATTTTTGTTGTCCTATTTAGCAACCCTAAGCCTGATAGCACACAATCCTTTCTGCATGCCATGTTTTTCTTAATAGAAAAAAAAGCTGTGACCTTCCCTTCTTGTATTTCCAACATATCCAATACAAAGAACAAAATGCAAGCTGCAGCAACCATAGCAACCAATCAAAATGCATTCTATATGGTCTAACCTCAGTAATGGGAATTCTTATTAGCTGTAATTTACTGCACTTTGGAGAATGCTCATTGGATTTACAAAGCTCCCAACTGTCCCTGATTTCGAGGGACTGTCCCTGATTTGGAACAAAGTCCCTCTGTCCCTCATAGCTCCTCATTTGTCCCTAATTTTGGTCTGATCTGTATAGTTGTATATAAAATACACTGTTTATTTATCAAAAAGTGTTTTACAGCGCTAAACCTTAAATCCAATTTCTAAATTCCAAAAGCCAATATAAAGGAATAGTAGTTGTATAAAAGCACTTGTGGGTTTAACCAATCAATTTTTTGTACAATTCCCCTTTAAGGAGGGGCGTGACAGGGGGTGTGTCTTATGCCTACATACTTTTGATAATAGGTGTCGCTCATTCCCATCTCAGAAAGTTGGGAGGTATGGATTTAGATTGTAATATGTCTATAATGTATCAATGCTGGTAGGGATGAGTGAAATTGAGAGTTTTAATTTCCCTAAAATGTTGGTTAAATTAATTGGAGTCAATATGGAAGGCTGAGTTAAAGTGGATTTAAAGGGTGCAATAGGTTTTAAAGCTGAAGTTTAGTCTCCTGGTTCCTCATCTCCCCAGAATCAACATGGTACTGAAAATATTAAATAAAAAAGTTTTGCCATTTTAGACCCAGTAACATAATCACTGGCTCTCTGTGCTTCTCAAGGCAAATCATGGCTGGTGGGAGGGACTGGTATGGTGCCAGTAGGGTGATGTACAAACTTCTTTCATGAAAACATGGCAGTACCATGCCTCAGTACTCCTTTCAAGAGCCCCCCAACCCTGATGGAAATGGTGGTCTGGCTCTTGGGAGGAATTATAAGAATATCAATGGGTGAATGTCAGTCTGGAAGAGCATGATATCCTAATTGGGGTGCAATTGCATTTCATTATGTGATGCTGTGCCTCTGTGATTTGAAAGAATTTAAATCTAATAAATAAAAGGGCTGGGCAAAGGACAGTGGAGTTGAGTTACTAAAGGCAAATAGACTATGCACCTTGCAAAGTGCAGTTGCACTCTGCAAGTGCAATTGCTCCAGAGCTTAGTAAATGAGATGGAGGTTTACTGTGCAAAGAATACCCAATCACATGCAAGGGAATAAAAAAAAATAGCATTTTTGCTTGCACATGATTGGATGATGGAAGTCAGTAGAGTTTCTGCTCATTTACTAAGCTCTGGAGCAATTGCACTTTGCAAAGTGCACAGTGTATTTGCCTTTAGTCAATCAACCCCAGTATGTCTGGGGAGGAAAGATCTAGAGATTTTTAAAACTTGCAATTCAATGAATACTTGTTAATGTGAAATCAAAGTAATTTCAGTACAGGAGAGGAGCCTGCACACTTTTAAAAGTAAGATTAGAGTTCAGCTTACAATGGATCTTGAAGGTTATGAAAACTCCTTTATTACCCAAAGGAAGCAATGTGTCCTTTTTTTGTTATTTATTACAGGTACTTATATAGCACCATCAGTTTACACAATGCTATACATATACATCAGTCCCTGCCTTCAAGGAGCTTACAGTCTAAGGTTCCTAACTCACATTCATACACTAGGGCCAATTTAGACAGAAGTCAAACAACCTACCAGCATACCTCCCAACTTTTTGAGATGAGAACGAGGGACACCTATTAGCAAAGGTATGTAGGCATAGGACACACCCCCTACCACGCCCCCTTAAAGGAGAATTATACAACTAAAAATGTTTAGTTAAACCTACAACTGCTTTTTTTACCACTACTGTTCCTTTATACTGGCTTTTAACATTTGCAAATAAAGCATGAAAAGTTTGAAAAGTTTAGCACTGGGAAACACTTTTTGAAAGAAAAAAAGTGCATTTTATATACAGCTATATAGATCAGACCAAAATGAGGGACACATGTGGAGGAAAGAGGGACAATATGCATAGGGACAGTTGGGAGCTATGCCTACCAACATGTCTTCCTAAATTGTAAGCTCTAACGAGCAGGGCCCTCTGAATCCTCCTGTATTGAATTGTATTGTAATTGTACTGTCTGCCCTAATATTGTAAAGCGCTGCGCAAACTGTCGGCGCTATATAAATCCTATATAATAATAATGTCTTTGGAGTGGGGAGGAAACCCACACAGGCACAGGGAGAACATGCAAACTCCATGCAGGTAGTGTTGTGGTTGGGATTATGAACTGATGATCCTAGTGCTGCTAGGCAGAAGTGCTAATCACTTAGCCACTGTGCTTACCCTGCAGCCAGGCTTCATAATCAGTAAGGCTAGATTCACACTGATGCGGTGCAATTTGAATGAATTTTCTAGTGTGATTTTAAGGATCACAGTCAGTGCAACTTCATAGACGTTCTGCTGCGTTTCCAATGTATTTTGCATGTGATTTAGATGCAGCTGTGATTTCGATTAATGGCCAGTAGTCTCTCTCTCTCTCGAAAGCAACTCAGAAATACAGCACAGGTTTCTACAAAAATGCACTGGAATTGCATTGTTTTTGAACAGCTATGTGTTTTGCATGCAGTTTCCATTCAACTACATGGAGCTTAAAATCGTACTGCATCACTCCAAAGATGCACACAACCCTTTTTTAAAATCACATGACATTTGGACTGCATACATGTGAATGGCCTCCAGTGAAAATTATGTTATTTCACTTGTCATGCAATTCCATGCGATCTGGAACGCAACCGAAATCGCATCAGTGTGAACCAGGGCTAGACAATATATTTTTTATGTGTTAAAAGTGTTTTACTGTAATATTGAACATCCCTTTGCTGGCAGCATGCTGGAGACCTGGACCACTACTTTCACACAGAGATCAGTGGTCAGGACTTGCAGTGGTCCAAAGCACCGTTCTTCAATACACAATGATCATACTTCCTGAGCAGCGTTGTAGACAGCGGTAAAATGATAGGAGTAAGTAATCAGTGGGCACTATTAAAGTCTACTATAGTGGAGGCAACTAGGGTATATGTCAGGCAAGTTAGTAAGAATAAACGGAAGAAAAAAAACGATGTGGTTCACTAAAGAGGTAAGTAGGATAGTAAATGAAAAAAAAATAGCGTATAGAAGACTCAAGGAAACAGGAGGTGTAGCTGACAGAGAGGAGTATAAAAATAGACAAAAGGAGGCCAAACACATTATCAGTGCTGCAAAAGCACAGAAGGAGGAGGAAATTGCTAAGTCTATTAAGAAAGGAGATAAAACCTTTTTTAGGTACATTACTAATAGAAGGAAAAAATACAATGGGATCACTAAAATGAAAACGGGGCACAACACATATGTTGAGGGAGACCAGGCTGTAGCAAACCATTTAAACAATTACTTCTGTTCAGTCTTCTCAGAAACAGACTGCACTAATGATAACAAGTTAGGGAATCATATTGGTTCTAGTAATGATGGTTCATTTCGAGGATTTCTGGAGACAGAGGTAGCTGAGGAACTGGCTCAGTTAAAGCTTAATAAAGCAACGGCCCTGATGGTATTCATCCCAGAGTTCTAAGAAAACTTTGAGATATAGTTGTTGGACCATTAACGGATCTTTTTAATCAATCTCTTCTAACAGGAGAATTCCCTTATGATTGGCGGATAGCTAATATTGTACCTATCTACAAGAAGGGCAGCAAGGTAGAAGCTGGCAATAAGACCTCATACACACCGATGTATTAGCAAATGTCGGGACCGACGTCAGGCAAAAATCGTCGTTTTCGTCAACGTTTTGCATCGGTGTTAATGAGCGTTAGTGAGCGGCGGCATCAATAGGAGTCTTTTAAAAAAACATTCCTCTGCTATTTTTTAACCTGAAAACGCTGGCGCTAAAAACGCTGGTTAACGTTGCCACAGCATCAATGCGCGTTAGTGAGCATTTTTCCGGCTCAGCGTCAAAAGAGCCAAAACGCTACAGCCTCGGAACGTGCGGGTCCCGCGTTCGTTTTATAGCTTAATAACGCTGACGCCATTTACAGCTTAAAAACGTTGCCGTTTTTATGGGGCCATTGAATAACATGGAGAGCTGCAAAAAACGCTAAAAAACATGGCGACAAAAAACTCCAGTGTGTATGAAGCCTTACAGGCCAGTGAGTTTAACATCAATTGTAGTCAAGTTAATGGAATCACTCCTGAAAAGAAGGATCATTGATCACCTAAAAATACACAGCTTGCTGGACCCAAAGCAGCATGGCTTTACTGAGGGCAGATCATGTCAGACAAATCTGATTGAATTCTTTGACTATATTACCAGTGTTTTGGACCAGGGTGGTGCTGTGGACATAGCGTATCTTGATTTCAGCAAGGCATTTGATACAGTTCCACATAATGATCTGATACAAAAGTTGTACAAGCTGGGACTTAACCCTTGGGTGGTTCAGTGGATATGCAGTTGGCCAAACGATAGATCCCAGAGTGTGGTTGTAAATGAGGTTCACTCAGAACAGAGAGCAGTCACTAGTGGGGTACCACAAGGCCCTGTACTGGGTCCTGTTCTATTTAACCTATATGCATGGGCGTCCGCAGGTAGGGGCAAGGGGGGGCGGTTGCCCCCCCCTGGAATCTGGGGTTCCCCACTAGGTCCTTATCCTCTTGAGCCATGTATGCGGTTTCTGACAGTCTCTTGGGCTATGTATGCAGTTTCTGATTATCTCTTGTGCTATGTCCGCAGTCTCTAACCGTCTCCTGTAGTATGTCCACGGTCTCTGACCGTCTCCTGTACTATGTCTGCAGTCTCTGACCATCTCCTGTACCATGTCTGCAGTCTCTGACCGTCTCCTGTACCATGTCTGCAGTCTTTGACCGTCTCCTGTACCATTTCTGCAGTCTCTGACCGTCTCCTGTACCATGTCCGCAGTCTCTGACCGTCTCCTGTATCATGTCTGCAGTCTCTGACCATCTCCTGTACCATGTCCACAGTCTCTGACCATCTCCTGTATCATGTCTGCAGTCTCTGATGTCTCCTGTACTATGTCTGCAGTCTCTGACCATCTCTGGTATCATGTCTGTAGTCTCTGACCATGTCCCGTACCATGTCTGCAGTCTCTGACCGTCTTCTGTACAATGTCTGCAGTCTCTGACCGTCTTCTGT
>BLSH010024038.1:459871-474469 GCA_018402905.1 Glandirana rugosa
TCCAACCTCACAGGGATTGATTTAAATCACAACAAACGACGATCTGACACATTGGTCGGACTCGAAATGACAAAAAATACAAATGACCCAAAGAGGGTCCGAGTCCTGTAACTAGTATAGACTTCATGTTACTCGTCTCTTAGTCAATTCATCTGGAAGAAAAGATACAGGGATCTGGATTTGATCGTCAATTACGAACTTTACGCCCGTGTCTGGGTGACGTTCCCTCTTAAAAGTACAAAAGACCTCAACCTAAAATTGGTGAACTGTTGACCCGTGAATTTGGGGGAAGGATTGTGTAGTATGACTGAGTAATTGTCATTCAAAATGTGAGAGCACTGAAAGCTGAAAATTGGTCTGGTTAGGAAGGGGGTTTAAGTGCCCAGTTGTCAAGTGGTTAAAATCCAACTCCAGAAAACATGAAAATTCTCCCTTGCAGTGGGTCTGTGCCCGCATTTCAAGCATTAACTGCTAGTTTAGGTCTAGGGACATAGAAAAGAAGGTCTACTTAACTGATTCTCTGCTCATTGTACTTCAGATATGATCAATGTCCTGAGCCTGGGAGAAACCCAGTAAACATAAAAAACAGTAAAGCTCAGGCTGGTTACACAGTCTAGCAGCAAACAACACTAAATTTAGTTAGGGACACTCCAACCTAAGACAGGGTCCCAACGTGTAGATATTCTATAACCTCTGCCTGCTATTATAGAAACTTCACCATTATTTGGGCCTTGTGTATGAGAAGAATTACTGTATCTATTGTTCCTTAACTGTCAATCAATACTCCAATCTGTGTCGCTAGGACAAGTTAGAAACACAAAGGGTCAACACAGTTCTTTATAATATACATACGTCATGTATGAAGCCCATCACAATAGAATCAATTTTGGCCATTGTAGCCTTTGGGCTACACTATGAAGATATATTAAAGTGGAACTTCATTCTTCCAATCAAGATTGGTTATTTTACTTCCTCATGCTGCTAGCATTAGTAAATAGATAGGAAAGTATATCATATTTACTTATTTTAAACTCTTTTTTTTTTACATTTTTTCATTTACTTCCTGGTTTCTTGCCTAGGCAAATGACGTCATACATCCCAGGAGTCTTCAGAAGAGGAGGAGAGGAGGAGGGGTTTTCTCAACTAAGCACACTCTCCTACATGCATACTTGAGCTAAGGGCAGAGGGATTCAAGTAAATAAATGCTACATAAATCATTTGCCCTTACTCAAGATGGACGTGGCCAGAAATGCTAGGGATGTGTTTCTCAACGTGATTTCACAACAAAATAAAGCATGGAGATATGGATGGATGAGGTTGTTTGTTTTGAATATTAAAAATGAATTAAATAGTGTTTTTGGTTTGCGGTGCTCAGATGCAGTAAAGATCGGCTTTAAGTACAGCTGTTGTAATGTAATGTTCTATTTAATATAAAAATTCTTTCTCTTAACCTTCAAGAAAGTGTTATACAGTAGATATTAGGAGTTATACAGTAGATATTTCCTAGTCACACATTCAACAATCTATATTTGCTGCAAGTTGTGTTACATGTGATTCTAATTTGGATTTTTAGCTACCGCAGCCACAGGAAACTGATACACTCCTGCATCAATGGTTATTCAAGCGTGAACGAATAAGATTAGCTACATGGCAACTGGCTTTACCAGCCTATTGATTGAAGCATTCTGGGAACCCGATGAGATCTAATGTTGCTTGGCCGGAATTTTGGGGCTGAAATGGCTTAGGATGGTGAGAACTTCTGCATGCAAAATATGATATGATGAATATACAGCACCGACTCACATAATGGTCTTTACCTAAAAAGAATGTGACACCTTAGACACAAAAACAAGTCCGCTAATTATACCTTGCCCAAACCCCCAAAGAAACCTTACAATGATATAATTGTAATGGCAAAGCCACAGCTTTATTGATTTACGGAACACGTTTATTCAACAATAATGTCAAATTCAGTATTAAAGTCACATTTATGCAAAGCAGAAACACTAGTAGGCTGAGCTCCCTGTATGCAATGCAGACCTTCGTTTTCAGTCTTGACTGCGGTATACATTTAATACAGGTTTGCGTTGGTACTTTGTCCTATCAGGACCATGGCTTAGTTCTTTTAGTCTGTGAAAGTAACAGGTTCCCTTCAAAGAAAAGGCTGAATACAAGGGGAAGGAGTATTGGCGCAAAGCTGGACACTGAGCAGGGGCTGCTGAGATCGGGGGAGATAATGAAAGCTTTACCTCTGGGACAACATTCATGAAGTCCTTAGGGTATCCAACATGGCTCTCCGAGGCAACCTAGTGTAAAGCAGAAGCAGCTCTGGAAACAGACAAGGGAAGGCAAGGCGCCTTCTAAGAGTAGCCGTGTAAAAACAATTTATTAAAAGAGTAAATTTGCTACTCACATAATGAAATTGCTCTCAAGCATTTAAAACAGCCCTCTGGCTGGGTGCAGGTAGTCCTGGGCAGCAAGCTTCGGGGGGGAAGGTCCGCTCGGGACGTTGGTATTGCGGGATTTCGGTGGTAAGTGGTGGTGGATCCCAACTCTTCCGGGTCCGTGGGACTCCCAGGCAGAGGCGGTGACGTCACTTCCCACCTGGCTGCGTGAGGGTTGATTGGAATAACGGCGACACGTTCTCGGAGCATGCGCTCCTTCTTCAGGCCGAGAACTGCTTGCTGCCCAGGACTACCTGCATCCAGCCAGAAGGCTGTTTTAAATGCTTGAAACCAATCTCATTTTGTGAGTAGCAAATTTACTCTTTTAATGAATTGTTTTTATATGGCTACTCTTAGAAGGTGCCTTGTCTTCCCTTGTCTTCAAAGAAAAGGCTGAACAGCTCAGAGAGTTTAAAGTGAATGTTACAAAGCTACAGAGTTTGGTTGAAAAAAAGACCATCTAGTTCAACCAATAAAAGGGAAAAAAATATCCTTAAAAAAAATCATACAATCCTATAGCCACTGTTGATCCAGAGGAAGTCAAAACCCCCCAGCCAAGCATGATCCAATTTGCTCCAGCAAAAAAAATTCTTTCCTGATCCCCCAAGAGGCAATTGGATATCCCCTGGATCAACTTTGCCTATAAATATTAGACTTGTGCACGATGGAAAATTTTGTCTTGTTTTGTTTTCATTTGTAAAATACATAATTTCGCTCTGTTATATTCGTTATGTTACGTTAATTCATTTTCGGATAATTTGTTATTTCTTTAGCGTATAGATATTCGTGATAATGATTCGTAGTTTGGAAAGTCGTTTGTTTATTGAATCCATTAACACATACAATGACAATATCTCTTCTCCTATGATCAAATACAATACAACACCCTTCTCACTCAGTTCTCAGGAATGCACTTTGCCAGTAGTCCAACCTCCAGCACAAAATGAATCAGCCGATTGGACTGTAAGATTTAATCCCAGTCGACCATTTGTTTCATTAGACCTTTAATGAATTAACGAATCATGCCAAATTCATTCATAATTTTCACTATAATTTATTTTCGTCCAAATCTGAACTGCATATTCCAGATGAGGTCTTATTAATTATTATTATTATTATACAGGATTTATATAGCGCCGACAGTTTGCGCAGCGCTTTACAATATTAGGGCAGACAGTACAATTACAATACAATTCAATATAGGAGGAATCAGAGGACCCTGCTCGTTAGAGCTTAATGATTTGTACTGGGGCAAAATGATAGAAGGAACACCTATAGAAAATGTGGGCTTTAAGGGAACAACATGAGACATGCCAGTTATATAAAATCCATTTTATTCAAAACATATGTAAAAAAAGGATAATAGTTAAAAATTAGGGGTAGGTGAATACCTCTCCCTATTACAACAAAATTGTTAATAATGGTGCCTACATATGGTAGATCGACAGAAATTGTTAGAACCGATACATGATTACATAATTTGCAAATGTATTAGTCGGATCTATGGTCAGTCACCGCGTTTCACAGAAAGCTTCTTCAGGAGCGTATATTGTGTAGCCCAAATATTCTATGTGGTGGCTTGAAACCCAGAAAAACCAGGGGGGCAGACACAGGGGTTAGTTTAGAAAAAGGTCCAAAGAAGATATTCAATGCAGATAAAATTATAAGTTGCATAGGGACTTATCCCTTGAAAAATAGTGGCCACCATACATCTGCTAGGTATATATTGTGTTGTCACCATTAGGTGTATACAAGGTAAGTATGATTAGGGAAGGATGTATAATATTCGTCTAAGCCAGAAGCAGTATCCCTCAAATGTAAGATGGTATTATCTTATAGCCCAATCCGGATGGAAATAACTAGGGAGATGTGTCCTAGATAACCCCAGTGTCACCGCATGGAAAGCTGCCGTACGGCAGAATACAGATTGGTCTAAACTGATGAATAAATTTGTTTTTTTTATATTTTTTTATTGGATATGTATTATAGCAGAAAGTAAAAAATATTGTTTATTTTTCAAAATTGTCGCTCTTTTTTTGTTTATAGAGCAAAAAATAAAAACCGCAGAGGTGATCAAATACCACCAAAAGAAAGCTCTATTTGTGGAGAAAAGGACATCAATTTTGTTTGGTCATTAAGGGGGTAAATCCTTCCAGGGCTGAAGTGGTTAACCGCTTCCCTACCGCCATATGCAGAATAAGACCGGGAAGTGCTTGCATTATCCTGACTGGGTGTCATATGATGCCCAGCAGGATAAAAAGCCGGCGCACGCCCACAGGGGCGCGCAGCGCGTTGATCAGCCGTGTGGTGTGTCAGTCACCGCATCTCCAATCTAGATAAAGAGCCTCCGTTCAAAGCTCTTTACCATAAGATCAGCTGTGACGAATCACAGCTGATCACAGTGTAAGCAGGAAGAGGCGTGTATTGAGTAGATGAGAGCTGATTGGCGGCTCTCCTGATGGGGGGGGGCTGCGCTGATGGTTTTCCAGTGCAGCCCCCCCTAGGATTGCCACCCAGGAGCACCAGGGAGCCCACCCAGGACCACCAGGGAGCCCACACAGGGACCACCAGGGAAGCCCACCCAAGACCATCAGTTAAAGGGCACACAATGTGCAATAGGGATGGCACTGTGCCCATCTGTGATGCCTGCCAGTGCCTCCTTATAACTGCTGCCTAACAGTGCCATCTATCAATGCCCACCAGTGCCACCCATCAGTGCCACCTATTTGTGCCCATCAGTGCCACCTATCAGTGTCCATCAGTGCCACCTACCAGTGCCCATCATTGCCACCTGTGAGTGCCCATCAGTGCCGCTCATCAGTGCCCATCAGTGCTGCATATTAGTGCCCGTCAGTGCTGCTTATCAGTGCCCAACAGTCCTGCATATAAGTGCCTCATCATTAGTGCCACCTCATTAGTGCTAATCAGTACTGCATCATTAGTGCCCATCAGTGCAGCCTCATCAGTGCCCACCAGTGAAGGAGAAAACATACTTATTTAAAAAGTTTTGTGACGAAAAAAAGAAAAAAAAATTTTCAAAATTTTTGGTCTTTTTTTATTTGTAGCGCAAAAAATAAAAACCCCAGAGGTGATCAAATACCACCAAAAGAAAGCTCTATTTGCGTGGAAAAAAATTATAAAAATTTTGTTAACCACTTGCCGACCGCCGATCGGAGATTGACGGCGGCAAAGTGGCTCTGTAACGCAAAACGCCGTCATACGACGGCGGCTGCGATACAGAGATACTGTGTTCGGGGGGGGCCAGGGAGCGGGTGCGGCGGCTTCGATTGCCGCCGGCCACCCGCGATGCCCCCCCCCGGAGCGAATGAGCGGAGGTCCGTGTATGTAAACACGGACCTCCGCTCTGTGTGAGGGGGAAGGGAAGTGATCACAGCCTTCTCGTACATGAAGGCTGTGACCACTTCCTTTCCCCAGCTAGGCAAGTCCCCCTACAGTAAGAACACGCCCAGGGAACACAGTTAACCCTTAGAGCGCCCCCTGCAGGTTAACCCCTTCACTGCCAATGGCATTTACACTGTAATCAGTGCATTTTTATAGCACTGATCGCTGTATAAATGCCAATGGTCCCAAAAAAGTGTCAAAATGTTCCGACATGTCCGCTGAAATATCGCAGTACCGCTAAAAATCGCAGATCGCCGCCATTTTTAGTAAAAAAATAAAAAAAAAATAAAAACCCCAAAAATGAATTCTCATCATCCGTAAACGCGGCCACTTTTGCGCAAACCAATCAATAAACGTCGATTGGGATTTTTTTTATCGCAAATATGAGGAAGAATATAAATCGGCCAAAAACGGTGAAAAAAAATGTTTTTTTATATTTTTTTTTTGGATTTGTATTTTAGCAAAAAGTAAGAAATTTGGGTTTTTTTGCAAAATTGTCGCTCTTCTTTTGTTTATAGCGGTGATCAGAAATGACGCAGAGGTGATCAAATACCACCAAAAGAAAGCTCTATTTGTGGGAAAAAAAGGACGCCAATTTCGTTTGGGTACAACGCCGCACGACCGTGCAATTGTCAGTTAAAGCGACGCAGCGCCGAATCGCAAAAAGGGCTCCGGTCCTAAAGCTGGAAATCCTTCCGGTCCTTAAGTGGTTAAGGTACAGCGTCACATGACCACGCAATTGTCATTCAAATTGTGACAGCACTGAGAGCTGAAAATTGGTCTGGACGGGAAGGGGGGTAAGTGCCTGGTATTGAAGTGGTTAAACAGTGCATTGAGGTTGGATTGTAAGTTGGAGATATCATGTGAGGACGTTATTCCACTGCATAGCTTGGTGTCATCTGGAAAGACTCCTTGCCATCCTGCTATACGGACGTGTTACCAATTATCTGTCTATTATCTGAGCCTTTCATTGTTGGATGATATGCAAGTGTGAGATTATAATTTAATAAAGCCCTAGATTTTAATAGCAGAGAGCAATTGGTTTATCTTTCATTCACATGGGATGTGTCGTAGTATCAAGACCCTCGTTGGCACCCATATTTACCCCAAATAGGGACAGGCGTATTTGACCTTCTGTTAGCTCAGGGCTCCACGC
Organism: Glandirana rugosa; assembly: GCA_018402905.1. Taxonomy (NCBI): domain Eukaryota; kingdom Metazoa; phylum Chordata; class Amphibia; order Anura; family Ranidae; genus Glandirana; species Glandirana rugosa. The sequence continues at coordinate 466,874 of BLSH010024038.1, forward strand.
TCCATCCATTGAGATGAGCGAGTAATTTACTCAATGGTGGAGGGTACTGTCACCTGTGTTCTGGCACCAGATTGTCTTTCCATATGGAAGTGAATGTTGCACTCTGGGGTTTGCAGTTCCACCTGGAATTACTTAGACTTTGCTATTTATCACTTTGGACTGTGTGCCACAAGTTATGTCTGTTATCCACCCCATCAGCAGCATCCCTTTTTTGGCACTAAGTTCACTACAAGCAGCTCAGCTATCCATGACAGACCTTCATTTCCGGGACTCCTCAGGAGTCAAAAAAAAAAAACAGACAGACACCCCTCTAGGAAGGGCGCCTGTAGGCACATGCCTGCAGTGCCTAATGAGAAATTTGTCCCTGCCCTATCCCATCGTTCCCATAGATAATTGTTTCCCAATCCAATTCACTTTGGATGAGGCAGGAACCTCACTACTAGTTCCATTGAAGTGCTAGCAGAGATTACCCTTGATCTAAGGGGAAAAGCCAATTTCCAGATTTTTATTGCAGGCACATGAGTAGGAAAGTTTGAAAGACAAAACCAAAGAAAAATTCCAAGCTCAACTCACCGACCAGCCTGCTATCCAACTGAATTAACCTGTCCAACAGTGTGCCTTAAAACAGGGGTTTAGTTAGCATGCATTTGCAAACACATGTGTAAGCTGCAAGGCCTCTTCATGGCACCCTGTGTATTACTTGCAGTCCTATCACTACTGAATTTATCAGTGACTCCAGAGTGAAAGCACATGCATGCTAATGGATAAATGAGGGACAGGTGGTCTGGAGGTAGCCCATGAGTAGGAAAGTTTAGCATTTAAATCACGTACGGTCTAATGCCAGTAGCCAGCTTTAGGGCCAATGTGGAGGCCATGCCATCCAACCATATAGCATTAATATTTACAATTTCAGTAAATGAAATCTGATTGGGTTATTGATGTAACCGCATTTATGATTGAACTTGCAAGACAAAGCATCCCTGGTACCCTACATGCACAGAATCCCCCTTTATTCTCTATTGCCCATGGTTTGGGCTTCACATTTTTTAGCATTGTTCTTCTTTAAAGGGCAATCCTTGTGTCATCCTTACCAGCAGGGTTTCCAGGACAGAAGCTGTATTTAGTGGCTCGCCTCAGTGGCTTCTTTGGCACGTCCTCGGTATAAGGTCATTTTGATCAGAAATCCATTTATGTCCGGATAGTTTTAAAATAGAAAGAATAACATGGAAGCCAGTAATTTGATTTGTGGTTTTTGTATCAGTTTTGTTTATTTTTTTGCTTGTATCCTGTTAACGAGCCCCAACTGCTTCATGCTACTGTCCAAATTCTGTGTTTATCTGAAGTTCTCTTGGAAGATTGATGGACAAGTGCACTTTTCCAATATCAGAAGCCACGTGCCTTCGTGTAATGCCTAAGCTAGCTCACGGGGGAGTAATCCGATATTGAGGATGGGTCATTGGGCTTCTTGTGTATACTTACTCATTTTCCATTGATTATTGTGTCTTCATATTTATACACTTTACCACATTAGTGGCAGCATTTGTCATTATGTGATGGAACAAACATTATAAATAATGCATGCTTTATTAAAAAAACAACAGTGGCTTTAATCGATATGTTTGTTCATATGTGAGTCTTGGAAAGACAGGAAGGAGCAATGTGTAGAACATTATGAGGGATTAGAATGTCATTATCTTCTGAAAGACGGTGTCACCTCCTCGATGGATAGATAGATAGATAGATAGATAGATAGATAGATAGATAGATAGATAGATAGATAGATAGGTAATAATAATAATAGAATAGATATACAATAGAACTGATGGGTAATTCAATGAATAGAAGAGTAGGATGGATAGATCGCTTATGGAATGTGCTCTTTTCTAGTGTTTCATATATTTGTTCTTATTATACTCTTCATAGTACTGTATACAGAAGCATTTAAAAGACCCATTAATCTTCCAAAGTGCATACGTGCTAGTGTAATAAGATGTAGGTGTCAAACCAAAAGTATTGGATAAAGATATTCAATTTTAAACGTGTTCAAAAAAAAGTTGGTATATTTACAAATTCAAAACTATCAATGATAATACGTGTGACTTGTGAAAAATAATATAACTTCATTCATTAAAGAGAGAATCCGTAAACTATAAACAAAATGTGCTAGTATGCATGTGCTAGCGTAGTTGCAAGTACCACTCCCATTTGGGCCCTTACATATGTCTGTATGTAACAGTTTTGTAGGTTGTATCAAAAATGACTAAACAGTGTACTAGTATCATCCGCATGTATCAAGCATGACAAAACAATGTGCTAGTATGATCCGCTCGTATCAAGCAACATATAAATCTAAACAGAATAAATTTGACCCCTGTTGTTTCCAAGTCTGTCTTAGGAGTCCGAGGATGTCATGATAAAGTACATAAATTATTTTGGCATTCCTAATTATGATGTAATATCAATTAATACTCCGGTTGTTCAACATCTATTGCTAGTCCATGCAAATTTAAGGTGCTCTGTGCTGGAAGGTGATAGTTCTTATAACTCTTTCTTAAATACAATTTCATGTGCAGTTTGAGTGTTGTTCACGCGTGCTCCCCAATAGGTCCCCTCCTTACCAGAGGGCATTACCCCTGCAGGGGTCAAGTGCCTATCTTTTACTCCAGTGTTGTTGTTCCTCGTGTTATGATGTTCATCCACCAGCATTAGGGAGAAAAACAAAGAGGGGATTCCATAGAGTATTTTGTAAAAAGGTATCCTTGTTTATTAAATAAAAAAGTTGGGATACATCCAGAGAGGATAACAAACGATCATATAAAAACAAAATAAGTCCAGTAAAAAGTTTTGCTTGTCCGTGAGTGATCACAGAGCCGGCTCTAGCGTGATCGCGCTCGTACACTAAGAGGAAGTCCCGCGAGCTTCCTGTACTTGGTCAGTGTCTGCTTCTTCAACACGCTCTGCAGAAACAGGATGTGACGTCGGACGTACAGCTCGGTGTCACTTGACGCGTTTCGTCATAGACGGTTTCAAAGGTTTGACACCTACATTTTATTACACTAGCACGTATGCACTTTGGAAGATTCATGGTTGTTACATAGAGGATCACAGATCTGGGGACCCATACAACATACATGGTATACGTCCATACTAGCACTTGATACTAGCACATATTGTTATATAATACATCTTGCATTTCTAAAACCTAAAGACTTGGGCAGCGCCACATCCAGCCACATCAATTAATTGTACTATAATCCCACCCACGGGAGGGAGCCACTGGAGGGCAGCAGCTGAGTGCAGTAATCCTAAGCGCGATACACATTTTTAAATAATTTAAAAGACCCAGACTGTGGATCTCAAGTAGAGCGCAGCGGCTCGTATCTCTGGTCCTTATCATGTTGCCTCCGCGATGGTAGACTTTAATAGTGCCCACTGATTACTTACGCCTATCATTTTACTCCAACCTTTCAGTTCATTTTTTAGAAATGTCCCACTTTCAGCAAAATTTGTCCTTTTAAAATCTAAAACTTTTGTTTTTGTATATGATTTTTCAGTTCTTGTTTTAATATCAAACCAAAGACATTGGTGATCACTAGAACCCAAATTCTCTCCCACCTCAACATCAGACAGTTGATCCCCGTTTGTCAGTACTAGGTCAAGAATATGATCACCTCGGGTTGGGCTTTTTACTAACTGTTTTAGAGAAACCCCATTCAGTGCTTCCATTACATCCCTGCTCCTGCTTGTAATAGCAGTTTGAGAATTCCAGTTAACGGCAGGCATGTTGTAGTCTCCCATAATTAGGCTATTTCCAGCTTTCAGCGCTGTCACAAGTTGAATGACAATTGTGCGGTCATGCTACACTGTACCCATATGAAACTTTTATATATTTTTTCACACAAATAGAGCTTTCTTTTGGTGGCATTAAATCACCACTGTGTTTTTTTATTTTTTGCTACACAAACAAAAAAAGGCTGAAGATTTTGAAAAAAAAAAAGTTTTTCATATTTTGTTATAAAATTTTGCAAACAGGTAATTTTTCTGATGGGCACTGATGGGCACTGATAGGCTGCACTGATGGGCACTGATGATGTGGCATTGATGGGCACTGATGGGTGGCACTGATGAGGCTGCACTAATGGGTGGCACTGTAGGGCACTGATGGACACTGATAGGTGGCACAGAGGGGTGGCACTGATCAGTAGGCACTGATAGGCAGCACTGGTTGGCACTGATCAGTAGGTTCTGATGGGCACTGATTGGCAGCACAGATGGGCACTGATAGGTGGCAGGGCACGGATTTGCAACACTGGAGGGCACTGATTAGCAGCACTGGTTGCCACTTAGGAAACCGATGTCCCTCTAACAGAAACCGGTTACCGGCTTTATTCTTTTCTTCACACTGACAGCGTGAAGAAAAAAAAAAGGCCGGTAACTGGCTTCTGTTTACTTCCGTGATCAGCTGTCATTGGCTGACAACTGATCACGTGGCAAAGGGCCCGCTGTGATTGGCCATTTACCCTGCTTTGTGATCAGCCGAGAGCGAAGAACTCTGCAATCACAGAGCACCACCCCGTTAGCATAGCAGAAGCATGGCTTTGACCACTTCCACACCACGCGCAGTACATTTACTGCAGCAGTGTGGATGTGTCCCGTGAATCGCCGGCGATTTGCGGAGAGGCCCAGTCCAGCCCTGGTTGTGTCACTAATACAGGGGGTGTGTCACTGACCAGATCACCAGGTGAAAATAGAGGGAAAAAAGACAAAGAAAAGAAAACTGAGGAAGCTACCACATCTAATGATTGGCAAGCTGCAACAAATTGCATTTTTTGTTTTGGGTTTAATACCAACGTAAAGAAAATCTATGCTTTGCCTATTATATTTTTGTTTTATAGGTTTAGGTACACTTTAGGTGGAAAGGGAGCCCTATCAGGTTTTTATTGCTCCATAAAGCAATGTTAACAATGCTAAAAAAAACACAGCAATTCTATACATGAAATGAGCGCACAGTGATAAGTAAGCTCAGAAACGGGTCCCTGAACACAATCTTATCAACCAATTTCCAAATGCAGTAAGTCAAACTAATTTGTAAAATCGTCTACTTGGCTCTCGACCAGGCAGGAAACATCATGCAATAATTGCGCTATGAAAGGTACTTATAGCATCAAAACCCTTAATTGTTCGTAAATCAGCACAGCAATATAAGGAGATATTCTACAACTGATTTAAAGGAAAACCAATATAATTTGAGTCAATTTTGGTTTAAAATTTACTTTAAAAGGTTATGTTCATAAGTGGTCTGTTATATCTTTTTATTAACTATTTATCTAAAATGTTTGTTTCTTAAATAAGCATTTAAAGTCTAAGGCGGTGTTCACATGGGCACTGTGAACCACGAGGGCCTGTTTGTATAGTCGTCTCTAGCTGCCATGTTCTTTATGCAGGCAACCTATTCAAGTTAATGAGGATGCTGCATTTTCATGGGCACAGCCACTTGTCCCAATGTGATAAGCATGAAGGTGCAGGTGAGCAGCCCCAAAATGCAGACAGTGTGCATTTGGGGCCGCTCAACCACACTCCTGTCACCTTAGGAGTAGAGACTGTGTCTGTGCAACCAGGGCTGCTGTTAGAAATCACAGGGCCCCACACGGCTTACCTGATGCCCCCCCCCCCTTCCCGGCAGAAAGTGACTGAGGACATAGATATATCAGTCTCTTTCTTTGCAGCCTCAGCAGCACATATTACTTAATAGGAAGCTTCCTGCTCATTCACAAACTGAAGCATAGTAATATTTACTATGCTTCAGTGATGAATGGACACAGAAGTGATTGGTACTGATCGCTCACTGTGTTCATTTAGAAATGGAAGGGGCCAGTAAATTACATATTTACCGGCCCCTTCCCCCACTCTTTATCCTGAAACATCTTCCTTTGTGCCCACAGTAGCTGCCAACAAGAGAGGAGAGGAGGGAAGTGGGAAGTGCTGTTTGGGAAAGGGGCTAATTGGGGGCCCAGACAGCAGATGGAAGGGGCCCATGTGTCCCTCTGTCCCTCATTCCTCCTCATTTGTCCCTCATTTTGGTCTGATTTATAGAGTTGTATATAAAATGCACTATTTATCATTCGAAAAGTGTTTCCCAGTGCTAAAACTTTCATCCAATTTCTAGATTGTTGCATTTGTAAATTGCAAAAGTCAGTATAAAATAATAGTAGTGGCAAAAAAAAAGCATGTGTGGTTTTATCCAATCTTTTTTTGAAGTACAGTTCTCCTTTAAGGGGGCATGTTAAGGGGTGTGTCCTATGCCTACATACTTTTGATAATAGGTGTCCCTCATTCCCATCTCAAAAAGTTGGGAGGTATGGGAGAGGACAGCAGGAGGAGAGTACTACAGCAAGTTCTCCAGGAGGAGTCCACCGGGTGTCAGTGAGTGACACAGCCTAGGGAAGTGGAGATGCACTGTGCAGCAGATTGGGAGAGAGACAGTCTAGAAGAGGTGCAGGAAGAGACTGGGACTTTGGTGTCAAGGGTCAGTGTACAGGGTCTTACAATCAGGAGGACTGTGGAGACTTGGAAGAGGATGGGCTGGGAGCAGTAGTCCATCGGCCAAGCAGCACATTCTACAAACTTTCTCTACACTATAAGGGCCCACGGTCCCTTGCCTGTAAAGGGCGGCGGTTACTAGGCCCTGGTCAAAGCCAGATCAGACCTCACCATGTGCTACTAGGCTGGAAGCAAGTGTTGTGCAGGAAAGCGGAACAAGGAGAAGTAAGTGTTGTGCCGGAGGAAGAAGGAGAGTGTATATACTGAGTGTATATCGAGGTAAAGAACTGATTAATCCTATAATCACCCCTACCCCATCCAAGTTCATATCCCCTAATAAAACAACAAAGAGACAGCCTGTTTTCTGACTCCGGATGCAAGAGAAGTGTGATTGAGGGCAGTGTGAGCAGGTGAACCAATACTTCCAACCACCCCCAAGGGGGACATTGGCTACATAGGCTTACCGGTAGATACAATTACAAAATTACTTCCTCGTTAACTCTTCATTATATTGGATTTACATCCATTACAAACGGACACTCACCTGTCCCACGCTCCAGCGATGCAGCCACCCGAAGGCTCGCTCTTCTCCCCCTCCCCTCGGTGGCGCCAGCATCAGCTTCAAAGCCTCGCATGCACTGAGCATGCGCAAGTCACGCTGCACTTTGTGAATGGCCAGCATATCTCCTGGGACCTGTGACGTGTCCCAGAAGATCGCTGGGAGGGGAGGAAGGTGATCTTCCTTCCTGTTCAGAGGCCCTGTTTTGACAGGGTCCCAGCTACCCCCCCCCCCCCCAAAAATGACATGCCAAAAATGGCATGTTGGAGGGGTCACCTCCCTTAAAACGAAAGTTGCACTTTTGGGTGGAACTCTGCTTTAAGGCCTCATGCACACAGGACATTTTAACCACCTCAGGACCGCCCACCGTCAAATGACGGCGGAGCGGTCCTGCTCTTCCAGCGGGTGGACGTCATATGACGTCCTCCCTTTAAGCCGGGATTGCGCGCGATCGGGCGCGCGCATCCCGGCTCTGTCGGTGTCGGCGTGTCCGCAGG
>BLSH010024038.1:489848-504966 GCA_018402905.1 Glandirana rugosa
ACCCCCCCCCCCCCCCCCCAAAGTCCCCAAAGTCTGAAGGACAGTAAACTGGTCCTTTCTTTAGAAAGTTTGGAGACCCGGGGTCTAGGGGAATAATTAAGGGAAATATATTAAGGCACTACTTCCCACACCTATACCGGTCACTGCAGCTTCTGCACCCCCATGTTCTAGTGGTCTAAGGTCCTGACGCCATAAACACCAGAACAGGGTCCATAGCCCTGCTCTGAACATGCGGATGCCAAGCGGAGCCCAGGGGAGCAGAGGATCAGGTACTGTAAGTAAAACTGTTTCTCCTCTCCCCTGGACAAAGCAAGCTATCAACCCTCACAGTGCAGGCACAGCCCCGGAGTTGAGCTTTAAGTGTCCATAGCCAAGGGAGCGCTATACCAAGCTAACCTGTTATTTTTCCCTGAATGGACAAAGTGCAGATTCCGTTTAATGCAGAAACTTCCATAGCCTGCAGGTTTCATCATTCTTCCCCAATGTAACGACACAGACATAAAAATATTTTATTTCCACTTTGCTTAGATTATTGAGTTTGCTTTGCAGAAGAATTTCTTGTGAAATGTTGAGCTGCGGCTATATGTCTGGTAAAGGGCAGATTTTCCCTGTAAGACACAAAGAATATATTTTGTTTAGTCTGCATTGGACACTTCCAATATCCCGTAACATAAAATCCCCAGGCTGGGGACACGTTGTTCTCTCATCTCACAGCCGCTGACCTGTGCACGTCCAACACGTCTTTAATATATATAGAAGCGATTTTGTTTAAAGCACGGATATTGCAAAATTCATATAATATGAATGCTATTGACTGTAGAGCAGTAGATCTATACTTTCAAACCTGCTCCATCTATAAAGTGTTATGCTATGATGGTACTTGTGCTATAACATGGATAACATTTTATTTACTTCTTATTAAAAATGTATATTTCCTGCCAGAGTTTCTCATTGGCACATTTCTTTTCACCAACTTGCCTATAAAAATAATTTATCTGGCAGTTAACATTAGAAGTAAAACGGTGGTAAGTGATTGCAGGGAAATAAAATTGTTTGTCCAGACAAAACTTTTATTTTTAGTTTGAATAGGCTATGACTAAGGCCTCATGGCCGAAACGCGTAAACATATTCATGTTGTATTTACCCTGTAACCTGTACAATACTTCTGCTATTGAATGATGCCAATTTGCTGGCTATTCATTCCTTTGAATCTTCATATTGAGTACTAATGGAGGCACTGCAGCCTAGAAACTGGTTTCTTAGCTTCTTCATTATTATTGTTATCATACAGGACTTATATAGTGCTAGCAGTTTTCTCAGCACTTTATAATACAAGGGCAGACATTACAGTTACAATACAATTTAATACAGCAGAAATCAGAGGGCCCTTTACAATCTAGGAGGGAGGGTCTAGTGATACAAAAAATAATAGTTGTGGGGGAGGAGCTGATGGAGAAAAGTACAATTATTAAGTGAAGGCAGTATAGGTTTCTTTGAAGAAATGGGTTTTCAGGGATGGTCTAAAAAACAGAGTAGGAGGTAATCGGACAGATTGGGGTAGAAGGTTCCATAGGATGGGAGAGGCTTGGGAAAAGTCCTGGACGAGAATGAGAAGAGGTGACAAGGGAGCTAGAGAACGCGAGGTCTTGGGAGGAATGAAGAGAATTATTTGGTTGGTATTTGGAGACTAGGTTAGTGGGATTCTGATGTAAACAATGCCCTTTTTTTGTAACTATCCAAACTGCCAAGGTTCTTTTTGCGGCTTGCTTGCCCTTTTCTCTTCCTTTGTTAAGAATTGTTCAAAGTGTGGGATCTATGGCATGACTGCAGCAGGGATTCTATGGCTTCAACCAGAAAGTCACATGGCAGGGGATTAGCTGAATAAACTCCATTGGGCTAAAAACCCTCTCTAGAATGACCTCAGGTGCCAATGAGCCTATTTTATCATTGGGATGCAGGATGAGAGTGTCCCTAAAAAATTTAGGGATAAGAGGCTGAGAGGAAACTCCTGGACAGGGCTGGTTGAACACATTCCTGGACTGACATAACGTTGATTTCCAGTAGAGCAACTGTGCTCTTGGAGATGGAACTTCTAGGCAGATCATCTGCTGATAGTGGAACTCATGCAGTCCTTGATCCTGTAGAGCAGCAAGGAAGGAGGTTAAGACTTTGATAAAGGCCCTTTGGGATGTCGACAGACCTAATGTGAGATGGGCTAACTGGAGGTTAATCTCTCCCATCGCAAACTAAAGGTAAACTGGTATCCTGGCAGGATTGGAATGTGCAGGTGTGCGTCCTGGAAATCCAAGGAAAGCATCCGTCCATCCATCCATCGCCCAGTTGGATGACAAGAATTATGGAATGTAACAATCCCATCTTAAACTTCCCCAATTTCATCAGGTTGCTCAGCCTCCATCCTTCTGATTTTTCTTTGACAAAAAATAAAGGAGAGTTATATCCTTTGAATTTTTCTCCCAGAGGAACTATGCCTTTTGACAGAATCTGAAAAGCAAAGCAAGGATAAGAAAATGATATTTGGGGGGTATTCTTGAATGGCCAGAGTTCACCTAGGCTGACCCTAAATATGACTCAATGGTCCTTACAGTGCTCTACCCTGTAAAAAGCTTTTCAGCCTTGCCTCCACTGCATAGGTTTGAGTGGGCAAAAGCATCAAAAGCATTTTTGGGGTTTCCTACGTTGTCAAAGTCTGCTTTGATTTTGGTGATCTTTGGAATGATGCTCGTGAGCGTCTCTAGCTGTGATGTTACTCTTTGCCTAGAATCTGGAATCTCTGGAATTAGACACTTTTTCCTGTTGGGAGGATGCCTTGACCTTCTAAGATGCCTATCCTGAGGTATAAGTTTGATGTATCTCTAGTAATGCTGTTTACTGCTGTATTAAGTTTTTTCCCAAACAGACATTAAATGGTATTCAGCTATGCTTAGAGGTGGGATCCTCCATCCATGGCTTTAGCACGAGGACCCTACAGAACCCGATGGACTGAAGTATTGCCCAAAACAAGAGGCATGTAGCAATAGCATTTTGTAAATTTGAATGCATTTCTGCTGTATCCAGCCTTGAGATTTACACATCCCTGCCGCACAGTACAGCTAAGCAGACCACACACCACGCCACACACAACAGAGGCCCCTTTTACACGGAGCGAACTCCATCCTGTGGATCTGTCTGGTAAGCAGGGGATCCATTCCACGCTGATCCCTACTGAGCAGACAGATGACAGGACACAGCCCACTCTCCTCTATGGGGCAGTCGGATGGAAATGGACCACCTGTCCGTTTCCATCCAAATGTCACCCGATCTGATCCGCCGGACGGAGGGGGAAAGGACCCCAATACGTCTGCTTTTGGCAGCCCTGATCAGATCTGATACCGGTGGGTTTCAGTGGACACACTTTCGCTGACATCTGCCGTTCCATAGAGAGCTATAGAAGGTCCAATCAGTTTTTCAGGTGGACCCGATCAGAACGTTTGTGTGAAAGGGGCCCAAGCCACCCACAACTTGGCCCCCAGCTACATCACTAACCTAGTCTCAAAATACCAACCATATTGTTCTCTTCATTCCTCCCAAGACCTCCTGCTCTCTAGCTCCCTCATCACTTCCTCCCATGCTCGCCTCCAGGGCTTTTCCTGAGCCTCTCCTAGCCTATGGCACTCCCTACCCAAATCTGTCCGACTATCTCCTTCTCTGCATTTAGACGATCCCCAAAAACTCTTCTCTTCACAAAAGCTTTTCCTGCCCCACCTAACAACTGTACTTTTATTTTCTCCATCAGCTCATCCTCCATAGTTATTACCTTTTGCATTACTTAACCCTCCCTTTTAGATTGTAAGCTCTAACGAGCAGGGCCCTCTCATTCCCCCTGTATTAAATTGTATTGTAACTGTACTATCTACAACTATCTGTTGTAAAGCACTGCACAAACTGTTGGCACTATATAAATGGGGATACAATGCTGTCCTATATCTACCCTAAGCATGATAATTGTACAGGAAAAGAGCAGCAGGATTCAGTTGAGATCTTTGCTCTGCTCATACTATGCTCTCTTCATATCAAAATGTTTCTTATCGGCATGTTTGCATAAAGCTCCCAGTCCTAACCCTTGCTTTTTTTTACCCTCTGGCCTGCTGTATAGGTGATTGGAAGGGGCTGATATCAATTACATTTCATATACTTATTTTAGATGTACAAAATACATTAAATACGTTTTCAACAAATACCTAGCTGCATTAATTTGTACATTTTATAGCTATGTGGAGTTCAGCTTTAATGCTTTTGCTGTGTGGCCCTATTACTCATAATAAGCGCCCTTTCCTGAAATATATAATTTTTCTGCATCAACTCTGGAAAAATTGGTGATAAAAGTCATCTCCTTTGGGCATTGTGAATTAGGTGCTTGCCTCCATGCCTTTTATTCCAGGAAGCTGTGTCTGCTGTGCTCCTGGCAGCTTTCAGTAATGTTTTCCCAGCTCTGAGACATACTCAGCAGTGGATTCAGCACTTACATAAATTCATGTTATACACCTACGTTTGCCGAAGCCCTTTTCTATGAAAGCTCGTATTTTTGTGCAAGGCCACAGTGAGAACAGAATATATATTTTCATTCCCTGGATTTACTTTATTGTACTAAATGCACATGGTACGCTCCTATTACAGCCATGGACATAAAATGTGTGCAGGCTTAGCAAAAAGACATTGAACATTTTTGCTGTGTAGACATCTTACCCAAACTAAAACTGCCAACACTTAGAACTGACCCTGATTTCCTTCTAATGTGTGGTCTTGGTGAAGCTATACGTGCCAACACCTGCTATTGTGTCCATGCACATAGAGGAGGACTCCTGGCATGGCACAATGCACATCCATTACAATTTACAGTGATTGGCTAGTTATCCAGGTTCCATAAGGGTCCAGTCACACTTGCGAATGCACCCTGACTGCGATCAGTTGGGAGAACTCCAGCAGAGGTTCTCGTGATTAGCTGCGAGTAGGCAACCCCATTAAAAGCAATGGGGAGCTGCCGCCTCTCACAGCTAATAGTGCCCATTTATATGTAATCGTTCAAGCAGCAATCACATGTGAGCGATCAGCCCTGGACTGAGGCAGTCTGTGTTTACTAGAAATATGCAATCATTTAAGCAGCCTACAGACATTAGGTAATGTTTTTACAAACCACCAGTTTACTGTTTTTTTGCTAATTTTGTTCATTATTATTATTATTATTATACAGGATTTATATAGCACCAACAGTTTGTGCAGCGCTTTACAACATGGGGGCAGACAGTACAATTACAATACAAATCAATACAGTAGGGATCTTGAGGATTTTGTATCTGGCAGCAAAGAAGAAGAGGAAGGGGGGACCTTTGGCAAGGAGTCTGAGACTGGGACTGGGCTGCTGCACCAGGAGAGAGGGAGATACAGTGGCAACCTTTCCAGAGTATCAGGAAACAACTTGAATTCTACTCACTCTGGGATATTGGAGGATGCCCTGAATGCTGGCTGAGCCTCCTGCTTGATCAGGAACCCGGGTGCTGAGAACACTAACCAGGGCACACTTTGCCAGTGAGAGGAAGGAGATCCCCTGCTGACACAGAGTGGTGAAAGGCCACTGGCCAGCCCTGCATTACACCTTACTAAAGTGGGACAGAGTTGTCTGCAAGAACTGCAGTATATATGTTTGCATCAGTTCTAAACGGGACATTACCCTGAATGCTCCATCAGTTGGGCCCCAACAAGCTGGCCAGCAGAAGGCATAGAGAATCTTATTACTGACTGCTGAACTGTCATTATGTTATATACATAGCTACCCTGTTTAGGGTTGCCCAGGACAGGTCTTAGAAGGGATTATGCTTTATGGCACTTATTGTTTCTGCAGCATATTACTCCTATTGTTTAATTATCGCAGTATATTTCTCTTGTTGTTTAATTTTTGCAATATATCTCTCTTACAGTTTAACCATTGCAGCATAATTGCATTACAGTATATTTCTTCTTCTGCTTAACCTTTTGTAATATACTTTTGCTATTACTTAACCAGTTGGTGTGCCATTCCTGGTTTTTATGCAACTTGCGTCTTTGGAGGGTACATACAGGTACCTGCAATAAACATTCCCAGCCAGGTGTGTCAGAGTGTGAGGAGCTGTTCACAGAGTCGCGGACACAGGAACAGAGGACCCAACACATCAAGTGGCTCCTTTGGGTGGGTAAGTGGTTCATCAGTATTAGGGAAATTACACACACCCTCACAGTGAATTATTTCACAAAAAATTGGTTAAACCCACAATTGTTTATTTTCACCATAAGATTTCCTTTATACTGACTTATCAAAATGCAAAATACAGAGGCTGGATGAAACCTTGTTAAAGTACGATAGCACTTTTTGGTAGTAAAACGGATTGTAAGGGAGAAAATATATATTTTTAAAATAACAAACACGTTATACTTACCTGCTCTGTGCAAGGGTTTTGCACAGAGCAGCCCCAATCCTCCTCTTCTTGGGTCCCCCATCAGCTCTCTTGGCTCCCCCCCTTGCTAAATTCCATTTGCTATGGGGGGCATTAATGCAGGCTCTCTCCCAAGCCATGCTCTATGTGTCCATTGACACACACAATTGGCCCAATGGCTCCCACTGCTGCCTCTGAGTCAGTGAAGAGAGAAAGAGCAACATTACTGTTCTCATGCACAGTGCTGGATCGAGACGCAGGTAAGTATAAGGGGGGAGCTGGGTGGGGAGTAGCACATAGAATGCATTAAGGTACAAAACCTTTTGCTTTTAGAACCACTTTAAATAGAATATTGTATAGAGTTCTATGTGTCAGGCCAATAAGAGTACAACTGAGGAGTAAATAGAGAGAGGGATTAAGGTTCAAAAAAGAAAAAGTTCTTCCAAATGTGGGCAATCAAGAGCATTGTCTCTAAAGATGAATAGAACAGGTATGCTGCAAACTCAATAAAACTTTTACCTGTTGAATAAAAAAAAAAAAAAAAAAGATGAATAGAATAGAAAATGGGCAGAATTTACCAACTTACCAGATCTCTTGCACCACAACAGCAAATACTTGCATGAAATGCAAGGTAAAAGGATATCATGATTGTTAGTATTGTATGAAAATAACTTTTCATCTTAGGCAACGTAAGAGCAACTTCAGACAATATGCTGCTATAGATTGAGGAATTCATAAAACCATGGACTACATCCAATTATAGTGATATTTTTGTTACAGTTTAAATTCTGGTTTCTCTTATGTTTTGAATTCTCCTTGTTACATTCTCTATAGTATAAAATAAATAACAGGTCCAGTAGGTAGATCCCAAAGCCATCATGATGCCCTCAGGAGGTGTGTAGACCTGGCAACTTAAAGTGTTACTAAACCCACAACGGTAAGATCAGTCTGTATATGCAGTAAACATGCTTGTTATACTCACTGTAGAACTGAAGGGAATCCTCTGCATTGTGTAAAAAGGCTGTTTGATCCTGTCTTCTCTAATCCTTCCCTTCTTCCACTGCTTCCTGATAATTTCCTGATAACACAGGACTCTATGGAGTCAAGCTGCACATACTCAGTTTGATGTGTATTGCTAAAGAGGTTTTTTTTTTTTTCTTGGGGGGTGCATGTGATCATTACAGGGCCAATCAGTACTGTCCAGACAGAGGGTCAGGGGTTCTGCAGTCTAATAGGACAATCAGAAAACTCCTCTTACAAACTTTAACCAGTGCTGGACACTGATAGAAGTCACAAGGCTGCTATATATTGCTGACAAGAAAAGGTATTTAGCAGTTGTTATTTACTAAAATAATTGCATTTCCATAATTTGTGTACTGTGGGAGACCTGATATAGTGAATGCAGGGTCCTGGGTAAGGATGGGCTTGGGGGTGTTTGCAACTCCCCATGCCCAACCCGCCAGGAAGCTGACACTGCACAGCATTAATCACAGGCAGTGAGACATTTCCCGATCCGCTGCTGCACAGATCAGGAAACGTCTCACTGCCTGTGATTAGTGCTGCTCAGTGTCAGCTTCCTGGCGGGTTGGGCATGGGGAGTTGCGAACACCCCCGAGCCCATCCTTAGTCCTGGGTTTAGTAACACTTTAAGCCTTGTACACATGATGAGATTATCGGACGAATGATCGTCCATTTTTTTTTTGGGATGCTAATCTCCATATCGGAAACAAACAGGCTACTAAAGTACTAACATTCCCATACGACAGAATAAAAATTTGGAAGTGATGTAATGTGTTGTAGTGTATTTGTATTGTATTTTTGGATGAAAACTACTAATTAAAGGATAATAGTATGAGAAAACTTTTGAGTTTGTCCCTATGGAAAATTTTGGATGACAGCTGTGTACTAAGAATCAGACTATTGTACGAGCGCTTCGAAAGGGGTATTTTTTGTTCAATATTCTGATCGTGTGTACGGGGCTTAAAGCTTGGATATTCAGAGATTCCCCAAGAGATATTAGAAAATTTTAGTTGTAATCAATGAGTACGGCCTCAAGAAGACCATTTTAATCAGCAGTAGAGCTAGAAATATTGCCACTGAATCAATGTTGTTGGTTCTGCTCTACTGCTGGGGAGGGGGCATTGGGTAGCAAGAAGTATTGTAGGTGGCAGTCTATGAAGTAGTTACTACATTGAAAATGCAGCCAATATATTGTAAAATTCTTTTATATTTTTTTGGAGAAAGGTAAACAAATAAAATATGTCCAAAAAAATGAAATACTACATTTTTATTTTCAGTTTACGGATTGAAACATCTTCCTTGTACATGTTCACTGTTTTTGCTTTGCCTGAAATTATTTATTCTCGAAGCTGATAAGCCACTTTTGGCAGGGTAAATCAATAATGCTGAGTCCCCATTGGCTGGCGGGAGTGAGAGGTGCATGCTAATTTTAAGCACTTGGCTTCCATAAAGATCTCCCAAGGGTACATTAATCCCCTAGCCTTGCTTTCATGCTCGTCGCTCTTGTTCCATATTAAAATGCTGAGGGATTTCTTATAGTTTTCCACATTCAGAATTTAAGAGCGTGAAAGACATACAAATCCTCGGCTACGGAATTTTTTTCCTATACATAATTCTTCTATCCAGAGGCTTTTGTGGAGATGCGTTTTGTTTCTCAGGTTCGCGTTTGTTGGCTATTGGCTGCAAGTTGGAAAAGTGCTAAACAGATAAGGCTTAAAGACACCACTCTATAAATTACTGTTTTCTACTACAGTAGGCCTAGTCTGGGGTTATTGACTTTTTTGGACAGCTCTGTTTTTATGACCTTGAGTATGCCAAATGGAACGTGTCGGTGCTCTGATATCTCCCTGAAGATCTCTGGTATACAGGCAATGGAAAAGTAATTTATGGCATAGCTTGTTGGTCCTGAACACAAAAAATGAAGATTTGCTATGTTATCCTAACACTTCTGCTACTTCTTCCCTAACGCTTATGTTGTCTCTCCATAGAGTGTTCATTAACCACTTACCGACCCACCCACATGCATTTGCTGCGGCAGGGCGGCCACTGTGCGCTGGATCATGTATCTGATAAGTGATCAGCGCTTTCGAGTAAGGGACAGGGTTGCCAACCGCCAGTAAATTTACTGACCGTTTGTAAAAATCAGTGATTTTTACAACTGTCTATAAATATCAGAGTCTGATAATTTGTCATACTGTGCTGACCTTTTAAGTGTAAACCAGGCAAATTACTTGTTATGGGTATTGTCAGTGTTTCCATGGTGTGTTTAAATATCAATTGTCTTAGTTTTTAACCACTTGCCGACCGACAACCGCAGGTTGCGGCTGCGAGATCGTGCACTGTGAGCGCGCGTGCGCAACCGGAGGCGCGATCGCGCGCTCACTGTGTCCGGGGGGGGGGCCAGGGAGCGGGTGCGGCGGACTCGATCTCCGCCGGCTACCTGCGATGCCCCCCCCCGGAGAGAAAGAACGGAGGTCCGTGTAAGTAAACACGGATCTCCGTTCTGTGAGATGGGGAAGTGCTGTGATCACAGCCTTCCTCTATATGGAAGCTGTGATCACTCCCCTCCCCCTGCTAGGGCAGCCCACACACAGTTAGAACACGCCCAGGGAACACAGTTAACCCTTAGAGCGCCCCCTGCAGGTTAACCTCTTCACTGCCAATGGCATTTACACAGTAATCAGTGCATTTTTATAGCACTGATCGCTGTATAAATGCCAATGGTCCCAAAAAAGTGTCAAAATGGTCCGACATGTCCGCTGAAATATCGCAGTGCCGCTAAAAATCGCAGATCGCCGCCATTACTACTAAAAAAAAAATAAAAACCCCAAAAATTAATTCTCATCATCCGTAAACACGGCAACTTTTGCGCAAACCAATCAATAAACACCGATTGCGATTTTTTTTATCACAAATATGAGGAAGACTATAAAATCGCCCAAAACCGTTGAAAAAAATGTTTTTTTATATATTTTTTTTTTGGATTTGTATTTTAGCAAGTAAATCTTCCATGTTTTGCCAGTAAAAAATACTGCGGGAGGTTGGCAACACTGGTAAGGGATGAGCGCACGCCACCCTGCTTATGCTGTCATTTGTTATAACACAAGCCAGTCAGTGGGTCTTGCCCAACGATTGATCGCCCTGCTGATCGGCTCCGTCATTCATGGAAGAGAGCTCTGTGTTGCAAACAACACAGAGCTCTGTACACTGACAGGCGATCTTGCTGTTTCTTTTATTACCTGCAAAACGGGGGAAAAAAGCAAGATCGCTTGGTAAAAGCAGCACACATTACACATTGTTAGGCAAACAGTTACCCCTTTAATTGCCCCTAGATGTTAACCCAGTGATTCTCAAATTGTGTGAGATTTGCAGGTGTGCTGTGGGAGTTTTGAAAAATATTTAAATTTGGTAGCTTGTTGAAACCTTGAACATAACAAAAAATTAATTGATAAATCAATGTTGCAAAAGTTAAAAAAAGTAACATATATAAAAACACAATCTCTGTCAGTTTGTCATTCATTGGTTCCTTTCGTAAAGCGAGACTTGTGCGAGATCGTGGGAGAACTCGATCGCTCTAATTATATTATAATAATAAACCGTTCCATTCCAACTTTGATGCCTAAATAAATTTTGTTAAAATACTTAATCAAGCCTGGAACCCTGAAAGAGAAATTGTTCAATGAAAAGCAAGGAAGCAAGCGAAAGTTCACAGAAGATTACAATTGCTTCAATCTGATTTGCTCCCGAAAGCAGACACGCCCTTCACATTAAATTTTAAATGAAATATATATGTAAAAATAAAATCCAAGGTGGCAGCACTAGAAATTTGAGTTCATAATAAAAGCCCATAAAAGGTCTGCAAGATGAGAGGATCCCAACACCAGCTTGTGTGCAGAAAGATGGAAAAATCACACCCCACCACTGTGCCCAGCAAGTCTCCTTACCAGATAATAAAGGCAAATAAGCGTATGGGTCCAGGTCTTTCTCAAATCCGCCCAGAAATTTGTCAGGCCAGCAGATATGAAGTGAATCACCAATGCAGGAACACCAGGAATAGAGGCTTCTCTCCTTAGCACTCAAACATGAGTCAGCGTATATAGAGGCTAATAGTGAAACCCGTAAGGTGCTTAGCAAGTACTTTATTAAAAGTTCTACTTACATCATGGCGATAAAAACAAGCTTGTTCATATAAGGTAAAAACCGCGGTGCCACATCCTTTCCAAACCAAACTTAGCGAAATGCAATAGCCATGAACTATACAGGCAACAAGACATACAAAAGTTTGTAAAAATAGAATAACTTTTATTATATATTTTTACAAACTTTTGTACATCTTGGTGCATATAAAGTCCATGGTTGTTGCATTTCGCTCACTATTGATGTCAGTGTCAGTTAGTGTCAGATTGCCCGCCACACTATCACAGTCCTACTCTAAGTTGCTGATCACCGCATAAAAGTAAATAAATAATTCCAGTATATATACCAGTATGCTTCCATAGCCTTGCAATGCTCAGACCCAATGCTCATAGGTTTGCTGGACCCCCTAGTCGAGCATGTAAGCCGTGAGTATACTTGGCCGTACATCTTTGCCCATTGTACCACGTTTTCCATTCATGTATGTATATATTGTGCAATGAGGAAGTTCTCTTTCAAAGCTGCATAATTTGTTTTTATCTACGGTGTTGGAGAAGAACAACAGCAAAGTTCCTTATATAAACTGACACTATGTACTGTATGCATTATACGTTGCTATCCAGCAGGTGGCACTGCAGTATGATCAGTGTGTTATTCTATGGTAAAGTAATAACAGAATCTTCTGCCTATGTTAAGTGCATGTGCTTGTATCCTCCTGTTTCCTGTAAAGACATGTTCTGATATATTCCTCCATGATAGTAAAGTACTTTCTGCATACAACAAGCTTCCAAGCGCATGATTCAATGCCCCTCATCTGCATCGACAATTTGGTAAAGGTGAACTAACCTTTTAAGGGGTCTGTTAATGTCAATCATATGGCAGTCAGTTGTGCAGCCATCATAAATCTTCGCCATAATGCATTTTTTTTCCTCGGATCGTCAGCTCCATCTAGTGGCCATAATGCAGTATTTTCCTGAAATACCTTAAAGTGATTGTAAAGTCTTGTTTTTTTTTTTTTAATAACAAACATGTTATAATTACCTGCTATGTTGTATGGATTTGTACAGAGCCCAGATCCTCCTCTTCTTGTGTCCCTGGCTGGAGCTCCTGGCCCCTCTCTCCTGTCGAGTGCCCCCAGAGCAAGCAGCTTGCTATGGGGGCACCCGAGCTGAGCTTCAGCTATGTGTGTCCATTCAGATATGGAGCTGCAGTTTGGCCCGCCCCCTCTCTCTCCTGATTGGCTTACTGACTTTGATTGACAGCAGAGGGAGCCAATTGCACCATTACTGTGTCTCAGCCAATCAGGAGGGAGAGTCCCAGACAGCTGAGGGACTCGAATCGTTTTCAAATTCAAATAGTTTTCCAATTTCCAAGGAGAATGGGGCATAGTAGAAAGTGGAGCAATAGAATGGAAAAAGATAGAATACAATAGAGGGGAATATAACAGAAAATGAAAGACTATAATGTGGTGGAGTGGAACAGAGCTGTTTTTACTCTGTTGTATTCTGTTCTTTTGTTTTCTGTCATTCTTTTCTAATCAATTGTTTTTTTTTCTCTGTTATATTCCTTTGTTTTCTATTTTATTTTGTTCTCTTTGGAAATTGGAAAACAATTAAAATTCGAGGACTTTTCGAAATGGAATTTTCAAACTATTCGAATTTGAAAACTTTTAGAATTGCAATTTGAATGAAAACTATTAGAATTCGAAAAGTATTTGAAAATTATTCAAATTTGAATTTCGTCCGAATTTTTATTCTCGTTATTTCGGATTCGTTTAAATTCGGTACTATTTTAATTTAGAAATTCGGATACATCCAAATTTCCGAAAAAACAAAAATTCGTCCAAATTTTAATTCTGAACGAAATGAACAGCACATGCCTATAGGCCGGCCATAGACAATATGGCAGGAACTGGCTGACATTTGAATCGTGTGTAGGAAGGCTGGATGTATCAAGTTGATCAATCAATCAATTTGGGTATAACCAGCCTGCCAGATTTACTTGTGATTATCGCTAGTGGCTGCTGTAGCTGCTAGTAATAATCACTGTCTTCTCCCGGGGGGTGGGGGTTCCCATGTCAGCACTTTTTGTGTTGACGGGGGAATCATGCAAATTTCTTTCCTGCAACCATCCACACCATCTATGGCCTGCCTTAGGGCACTACACTCTAAAGTTTTGCAAGGAAAACTACGAGTACTGATCTCTGGATTCTGAAAGTTAATGTACAGCAGTTTGTCTGTAGTTGTGCCTGGCAGCAAAAAGGGTCGCTGGTTCAAATCCCAACCACGACACTACCTGCCTGGCGTTTGCATGTTCTCCCTGTGCCTGCGTGGGTTTCCTCCGGGAACTCCGGTTTCCTCCCACACTACAAAGACATGCTGGTAGGGTAATTAGATCCTGTATAAATTGCCCTAGTATATGTATGAATGTGAGTTAGGGACCTTAGATTGTAAGCTCCTTGGGGGTAGAGACTGATGTGAATGTACAATGTATATGTAAAGCGCTGCATAAATTGACAGCGCTATATAAGTACCTGAAATAAATAAATAAATAATAATATATTTACTCCTGGTATTTGTGAAAAACATTTGCCACTTTTGGAAATAGGCTTCTGTTACGCCCTTTAATATGCAGATTACATTGCTTTGCAGCAGGAAAGAAAAAGCCACATCTGCAGCTGATTAATATGTTATTGGATTTTGTCTTCTCATAAACGCCAACATGTTTTCTATTAAATGTGTACTGGAGATTTGCAGAATCCGCCCCTGAGACTGCCGGCTCCGGTGATTTCATAGCGCTGGGCCTGCTCGTGTTCACATAAAACTCAGAGGAAGTTCAAGTGAGCAAAAGAACCAGGACGGATCTTTTCTCCTGAATTTCCTCTATTGTTAGAGAACTCAAATCTAACGGCTGTATGGTTGCTCTACCAAAGTTTTGGGTTCTCTTTCCAACAGTGTTTACCATAGAGAACATTCATACCAGCTCTCTATTTCTTCAAAAATAAATGAACAGGTATGGGAGATTAGCTTGTGGGGATCATCTTTCCTGGGAAAAAGGCAGCTTGAAGGCAAACTTTCTTAAAAGTCTGGCGGGTTGCCAGTTTTTTTGATAAATGGTTGCAAGTCATAAAACAAACAAAATAGCAAAATCAACTCCTTGCCGTCTGGCGCTAAACTATACACAGCAGGATACCTCTCTATAAGAGAGCTCATCCCTGACACCTCCAAACAAAACAAACGCAAACCTTTTCTTTTTTGAGTCCTTAAAGCAGTCTTTCTCAACCTTTTCAACACTGAGGAACCCTTGAAATAGTTCTGCGGTCTCGGGGAACCCCTGCTAAAAATTAAAAATCTACAACTCATGATACATTAGTGTGATGGTCAATGGGAAGAATGCTCCTTACACTTGTGGTCATTGAGAAGAATTACCCCCTTACAGATAGCTAAAAATATCAATGGTGTCATTGGGAATTTATCTGAGAGGTAGAAATTGACCATTGT
>BLSH010024038.1:535923-548347 GCA_018402905.1 Glandirana rugosa
GGCGTAAAAGAGAAACGAAATAGTTTATTCAGACACTCTGAGCCGGTTCACCTTTATACTGTACGTTCCGAAGATGTTACTGACACACGTAAATACAAAGTAGGCCGTCGTTTTACCTGTTGTACGACATAAAATGTAAATTAAAACGGGGTATTTCCTGGGTAGTAGGAGACGGTAAAATGTAATGAAGTCCAACCGTCCTCCGTAACACTCTTTTACATTCTGCTGGACTGTACTGTCACCGGATAACTTTCATTGGACAGTTCCTGACTTTCTGTGCCTCTTTTTTTTGTAGGTCTTTTAGTAAACAAAACACCATTCTCTAAAAACGATTTTTAGTGACACTACCTTTCTAACCTCCATAAGGGTCGCCGGTTCGTTCCGACAGTAACACGACCGTCACCTAGATTCTCTTACCACTGCCAGCACAATGACAGCCTTGCTTGGCCGCTGGGAATACCTCCAATCTTTCCATCACAGTGATTTTTAGCAAAAATCTCTTACCACAAAACAAATGATTTTCTGGATGTTTTTTTTCTCCGTGTCTTTCAGTCCTTGACAGGTTACTTTCAATAGGCCACTGTCATGTCAGGTCGTCTTACATTTTCTCACAATGCCTCCTGCCAACCTGAAGTAATGTAAAATGGCAGAGGATGATGGGTCCTTTATGGGGCAAAATTAAATGTAAAATACAGCATGTTGTCCATTTTGCTGCCGGATGAAACATAAATGCACACAGTCATTGTAGAAGCCTTGCATGTCATATTTCCACTTGGCCGAGTCTCACAGACTTATTTGATAAAGCAAAGAGAAAATGCGGTAACACATAAAATGCAATCAGAATTCATTGTTTGCTAGTCAAACTGCAGTAAAGGAAATCCATGTTATACCTAAGGACTCACAAAGGCATCTTAGAGCATTAAAGTGGCATAACGGAATAGTTATGCTGTGCGCTTTTTGGCATCCCTGCTATTTATATCTACACTTCATAACACAGATCACTATGCAATAGCAAAAAACAGAGGAACTATACCCCTATTCCCATTTTTGGGTGTAAGAGGGCAGCTTATGCTTATGTAGTTTACACTGTGTAATATACAGCATGTATACATTTTATCCAAATGTATTTTCAAAATGCTAGTGCTACCTACCAAAATAACTAGATAGCAAAACTGTCACATACCTTGGTTGGAGGCCGAGTTGGCGAGAGGGCTTCTCTTGCAGTTCTGGTCTCAGCACCCCTGAATGTGGTGACAGAGGTACAAGGCTCAAAGAAGCATGGGTGCTGGTAGCTCAATAGCAGATGACTGCCATGGTCAGGGGTGTAGCCAAGGTCAGGGGTCATACACTGTAAGACAGCAGCGTGGTCAAATTTGAAAGCAGCAGACATGTCAAATGGCATGCCAAATCAGCGACTATTGCTGGCAATGGCACCGTCCAAATTGGTGCGCCGCACCAATTCCCAAAAGTAGTTTCTGTACTACTTTTGGCGACTTTGGGTGCAATTTCAATAGACATCTGTACAGAAACTCGCACAACTTCATTCCCACTGTCAATGTGAACCTAGGTTTAGACTCATTCCATTCCTGGAAGAAGGGAGGGAATCGAATAAGAAGGACTGTAATAGCAATGAAACAAAGAAAAGGAAAGAACCTAGGATAGACGTTTCACACTGAGGCTGTTTTCAGGCGTTTTAAAGCTAGAAATAGCCTCTGAAAAGCGCCTCAAAGCCGCCTCCCATTGATTTCACACTGGGGCGGTGCAGCATCTTTGGGGTGGGTTTTAAGCGCTACAAATAGTACTTCAAAATGCTCCGTCCAATGAAATTAATTGTAGGTGCTTCAAAATGGGTCTTTTTGTTTTTTTTTTTTTTTTTACGTGTTGTCACGTGACCTTAAAAAAAACGGAGAGTGCAAAATCTAGTGAAGCTCTGCATGATTTTTTTTTTGTAATAAGTTTATGGCTCCTTTCACACGTGCAGAGTTCATTTTGATAAAATCCGCTGCTCAGCGGGGATCCATCCATTCATTCCCACTGTGCAGGGATGGACCTGTCAGAGCTCCATTCTCCTCTATGGGGGATCGGATGAACGCCAGACGAATGAAAAATAAAGTTTCCATCCGTCTGGATTTAGCGGATCGGAGCGGAACGGATTTCAATAGGTGCTTTCACACTGGGGTGGTGCACTTGTCCTGCAAGCAGCATCTTTGGAGCGGGTTTGAAGCTCTACAAATAGCACTTCGAAATGCCCCTGTCCATTGAAATGAATCGGAAGCGCAGCAAAATGGGTCTTTTTTGTTTTTTTACGTGTTGCCCGCTAGCTCCCGAAAACCGGTGCAAAAGCATTGCCAAAGCACGGCAAAAACTGCTAGCGCTGTTTTAGCGGCGCATCAGTGTGAAAGGCATGGGTGTAGCTACAGAGGGTGCAGGGATTGCAATTGCTACCCAGCCCCATGCTGCAGGGGGCCCCTGTACGTAGGGTTGGTGCCAGCTTGAGCCAGCATAGGCAGCTGAGTGGGTTGTAGTACACATCATACACAGATCTCCCTTGGAGAGTGATGTGGCCTCCCATGCTGATCAGCCCTGTCTGTGCTGCTGGCAGGAGCCCAGCAGACCATGGATACATAATTGAAG
Source organism: Glandirana rugosa (assembly GCA_018402905.1). Lineage (NCBI taxonomy): Eukaryota > Metazoa > Chordata > Amphibia > Anura > Ranidae > Glandirana > Glandirana rugosa. The sequence continues at coordinate 538,558 of BLSH010024038.1, forward strand.
GGTGGCCGGCCGTAGCACAGTATGCATCCTATTAGTGCTTACACTCCAAAAACCTGACCCTGCAGCTTATTCATGGTGAGTGAAACGACTCATACCCCACTCCATCTGCCCTGGGGGCAGGGCCCCCATCTGCCCTGGGGACAGGGAGCCCATCTGCCCTGGGGACAGGGAGCCCATCTGCCCTGGGGAAAGATACCCCCATCTGCCCTGAAGACAGATGGGGAAAACCGGTGCAAAAGCATTGCTAAAGCACGGCAAAAATGTCCGGCGCTTTAGCGCTGTTTTAGCTGCGCTTCAGTGCGAAAGGCATGGGCGTAGCTACAGAGGGTGCAGGGATTGCAATTGCTACCCGGCCCCATGCTGCAGGGGGCCCCTGTACGTAGGGCTGGTGCCAACTTGAGCCAGCATAGGCAGCTGAGTGGGTTGTAATACCAGCTCCCGAGTGGCTGGTGGACGGTGTGGGAAGCAGAGCTCCCTGCTCTTCCGCATTGGCTGCTATTCTCACAATCCCACACCCGCATCTCTTCGGCTGGCTCCTCCGGTCCCTCTTTCCTTCCCCATACAGTGCTGTTTGGTCCAGTGTCCATCCAGCCAGAGTCCTGCCCCCCCCCCCTCCACGAGTGCCTCCATCCAATCCTTTGTAACAGAGCCCTTCTCCTAAACATCCAGCACACAGAGGCATTGTGCAGCCCTATGAGAGCCGGCTCCCCGGAAGATGCTGCAAGCTTGTCTCTCAGCCCCGTCCCCTCCTCTCCTCATCATACACAGATCTCCTTCGGAGAGTGATGTGGCCTCCCATGCTGATCAGCCCTATCTGTGCTGCTGGCAGGAGCCCAGCAGACCATGGATACATGCTTGAAGGGTGGCCGGCCGCAGCACAGTATGCATCCTATTAGTGCTTACACTCCATAAACCTGACCCTGCAGCTTAGTCATGGTGAGTGAAACGACTCATACCCCACTCCATCTGCCCTGGGGGCAGGGCCCTCATCTGCCCTGGGGACAGGGAGCCCATCTGCCCTGGGGACAGGGCCCCCATCTGCCCTGGAGACAGAGAGCCCATCTGCCCTGGAGACAGATAACCCACCTGCCCTGAGGAATGACCCATACCCCACTCCATCTACCCTGGGGACAGGGCCCCCATTTTCTCCTGGGGACAAAGAGCCCATCTGCCATGGGGACAGGGAGCTCATTTGACCTGGGGACAGCAGGACCCCCATCTGCCTTGGAGACAGATACCCCCATCTGCCCTGAGGACAGGGAGCCCATCTGCCCTGAGGACAGGGACCTCATCTGTCCTGGGAACAGGGCTCCCACCTGCCCTGGGGAAGGGGTTCTCATCAGCCCTGGGGACAGGGACCCCATATGCCCTGGAGACAGGACCCACATCATCCACTTGGGGATCTGGGGTGTGTACCAGTCACTGGATGCTGGGGGGGGTACAGATGTACCAGCATGGGGTGGCTGGAGGACAGAGGGGTCTAGCCATGGTTTGGCTGGAGGATGGTGGGTCCAGCAGTACCAGTGCGGGGTCACGGAAGATGGTGGAGAGAGAAACAACAGTATCAGCAGGGTGGCTGGAGACCGGGGTGTACAGTAGTATCAGCGCGGGGTAGGTGGAGGACAGGGTCTAGCAGTACCAGTCCCTCCTCCTATTCAGCTTTTTTTCCACTGCCCCCTGTGTGCTCTCCAGCCTCCCTCATCCTCTGCAGCTCTGCCAGCTTCCCCGCCCCCTCTCTCTCTCGGGGAAGGGGCCGGTAAATGTGTCTTTTTCTGAATGGAGAGTCAGGGATCCATTCATTACTGTGGCATAGTAAATTGTGTTTGCTATGCTTCTTCTTTACAGAGCTATTTCTGTCCATTTATTCTGTGTAACCAAGGCTGCAGAGGAGGAGATTGAGGGCTGTGTCCTCGGTTTCCCTCTCTGTCTCAAAGGTGGAACATCGGAGGTCTGTTTAGGCTCCTAAAAAATAATACTGTAAAGAAAAATAATAAATAAAATAACAAAAATAAAATAACAAAAATAAAAAAAGGTCTGATACCAGTGGCAGAACTACAGGGGTCACAAAGGTCATAATTGGGACTGTGCCCTGGAGTTTCTCCACTGGGCTCAGAGGGAAGAGCCCAGGTTGGGGGTCAGGGGGGCCTTCATGGTTTCTTGCACTGGGGCCTTGAAGGTTCTAGCTACGCCACTGGTGAAAGGGGTCCAAGTTGGGCCATAGGTGGTATGATTTTCTTTCCTGCAACCACCGGGATTGGGGGGGGGGGGGCGGGAAAGCCATCCCTGCCAGGATAACACAATGATTATTGTTAGGCTATACAATAATCGTATCCTAAAAATCTGACATGCTGGTCGTACCCAAGTAGATCAATTTCTGCTTCTGTGTACAGATTAGAGATAACATGACAAGTTCTCTTTAACAGAACCAGCAGCTACAATTATAGATTTCCCCTATATAGCCATCTGTTGGTGAGGTCTGGTAATGCAGCATGACCTACAAAATGCAGCTTTAGTGGAATTCATGAGTCTAAAGGTTCCCCCAAGCATTGCAGATAGCATTAGGTGGCTGACAGAGATGACAGCAGTAGCACAAACAGATCCAAAGAAGACAGATTTACACTTATACTGCAAATCCTTTTCAAGTATTGAAAGTGAGAATACTGAAATCTATCAAACGTTTCTCTCAGCAATAAAGTTTATCCTCGTATCAGAATTCAATTATCCCCTCGTCTATCTTTTCTCTTTGTTCCATCTAAACAAGCAGAAGAGTTTATTCAACATTTTGTTTGTTGTGAAATCACAGCTTTTTCAGCCGTCCAAATAATTGAATGCTTTTAAAACATTCCTGGAATTGATTAGGATGTTCAGCCATGTATTTGCTTCACAGGCTTTTTTTCTGATAAATGTGAGATAATTACATTTCCGACAAGCTCCCTCGAGATGAACGTGATGGTGTGCAGGAATCCTTCCTGTCTCGTTCGTGCGTCCACGCCAAATTGTGTATCGGTAACCTTTACTGAAATGTCAATCGCGCCAGCAGTTATCAGCAACTAGAATAGGTCACTTAGAATTAGGTCCTCATCATCTCTAGTGTGTTCAATTTAACATCCAACATTTACCCAATGCTGCTGGAATTAATCCAAAAAAGATATAGGTAGTTATGGGAAATGTATAATGGTTTTGTTTTCTTTCCCGTCAGCACAAAAAAAATCACGCTGTAAAAGCTAATACTGTATAGTAAATGGCCAAAAGTTTGTGAACGCCTGACCATTACACCTATACTATATAGGCAAAATAAGTGGACAACCATTCACATGATTGAGTTGAAGTGTTAATGCTACAGCACTCAGAGACAATTTAGGAAATTGTGACCCTCCAAACATGGGGCCACAGTTTAGGGAAGGCCCTTTTCTGTTCCAATATGACTTATCCATGGTGCACATAGCCAGTTCCATAAAGGCATGATTTGATGTGGAGGAACTCAAATGGCTTGTACAGATCTCTGACCTCAACCCTACTAAAGGCCTTTGAGATTAATTGGAACACCGAATATGAGCTTGGTCTGCTCCTCTACCATCATACTTGACCTCACAGGTACTCTTTTGGCTGAAAGAGCATAGATTCTCACAGACAAATTCCAAAATCTAGGGTGGGAGGGGGGGGAGGGGACTCCATATAAATGCCCAAGGTTTTGGAACAGAATTTCCAACAGTATTTGTGTCATGGTCAGGTGTCCCAAGCTTTCGTTGATATACTGTACTTACCTGTCCTGCCCATGACTTGCTGTTTTGAAGAAAAATCTTCAGCATCTGTAGAACTTCCAATTAATGCCTGCATCAACTTTCAAATGCTATGGTTTCATCCATCAGTTACTACATCACTATAGATGGTGACATAGCAGCCATCAGGTAACCCGTAGCACAGCTGGAGGTGCAGGAGTCTTACACTCCCAGAAGTGTCACCCAGTATAGGTCAGAAAAAGAGCAAAACCAAAGGCATGGACAGCAGCACTGACTGATATCCTGCCCAACGGTGCCTGTGAAGTTTCGTGCTGATGCCACTTAGCAGAGCAGTGGTGCAGTGGAGGGATATTGACAAAAAAGAAGAGGAGGAAAGGGACTTCCAAGGTGCTGAAATATTTGCCCCCAGGAATATACACACAAGACTGAATATAATTACAAATTTTACATCAGTGCAACGAGAAAAAATAGTTTATTTACAAATATGTCTATCATCCAAAACATGAATGTTTAGTTGTATGTGTAACGGCACACTGGGCATGGACGTAGGGAGGGGAACGATAATAGGCCAGGCAAGGAGGACCCTCGATGGTCTCAGCTATAAGACCCAAGGACGATACCAAGGCAGAGTTTTCAGGGATCGCCTAAAGGCAGCCAGAGTAGAAGATAACCGGTAGATTGAGGTAGATAGTTCCAGAGGATGAGAGAGGCTCTGGAGAGGTGGAGGAGACATGGATCGAGGAGACAGAAGAGCTTGAGAGCAGGAGGTCTTGGGAGGAACGGAGAGGACGGTTTGGCTGATATTTGGAGACAAGATTGGTGATTTAGCTCGGGGCAGAGTTGCGGATGGTTTTGTATGCTGTAGTTAGTATTTTGAATTTAATTAGCTGGAACATCGGAAGCCAGTAAAGGGATTGGCAGAAAGGGGTGGCAGACACTGAGCGTTTGTTAAGGTGGAAGAGTCTGGCAGCAGCATTCATGACAGACTGAAGGGGAAGAGCCTACTTAGAGGTAGGCCTATGAGAAGGGAGTTGCATCAGTAAAAACGTGAGATAACAAGGGAGTGAATGAGCAGCTTGGTGGTTTCATTACTTAAAAAAGGTGAAATTTTAGAGATGTTATGAAGGTAATGTCTACAAGCTTTTGACAGTGATCGGATATGGGGCCTAAAGGACAGGTCAGAATCTAGGATTACAACTAGTGTCCTGACGTGGGGGGATGGACACATAGTTCTATTATTGATCTTGATGGAAAAGCCATGGGGGGAGTATTATAAGCTCGGTTTTACGAAAGATTTAGTTTAAGGAAGTGGTGTGACATATAACTTAATCCCTGACCCTGCAGACCTGTCACTATCAAAGCCTGACCCGACTATCCCCATGGTTCACCTATATTATACCTTTTGAGTTTTGTTCATTTATTCCTGTTCAGCTGGCAATATATTTTTCACTGCTTTTCTTTCTTCTCTGCCATCACTTTTGTTTCATTTTATAATTATTGCTGAAAATAAATTTGACCTACAGAGGATGTAGGGTCAAAGAATAATCCACCCTGTGTATCAAATATGCTAGGGTACATCTGTAGACAAATGTGAAGCCACACGCTGCTGATCCTATGGACCTTAAGACAAATGTATTGTTCCAGTAGCTTTCCACCCTCCACCAAAGATTTCTCTCACTGACATGTTTTGCCCCTACTAGAGTTCGATGCCATTGCAGTTTAAAAATGTTGGACATGCTGCTGTTTTGTGCATTTACATTTATTATTCTGGTTCATTGAAGTGAATAGGAAATGGCAAAAACCCACTGTGTATCATGCAGTTTTGTGCATTTTTAATGCATCTCCATCATGAAAAAATACTATTATTGATGTATTTTCCAGACTTTACATAATAAACGAGTAAAAAAAAATAACGCATGCAGTAACCCACATTAAAAATATGGCTTACTGCATAGGCTTAGGTGTAAAAGGGTCTTTGTCTGTCCTGCAACCTAGCAAATTCCTATTTCCTCTAAATAGAATGAATGCTTAACGGACATCTGTTCATAGCTCAATACTGCAACCGTCTAATTTACTAGCTAATGTACTTAAATAATTAAGCAGAGACCAGACAGATACAATACAGCTGATAATGGTGAGGAATGTTCTCTAAGATTAAACTAATAAAATAGTCTGGAATGCGGAATCACCTCTACCCTCTGCCAATAGATAAGAGTAACTTCAAGAGGTAGATTTTACGACCCTATCAAGGCCCATCACAGCAATGTTGAAAATAAAAATTGTACTGTTTATCATTTAAACAACACAATAAACATTGCAGGCAGGACTAACTGACATTTTAGCTGGTCTCATAACTTTCAATAATGTGCAGAGCCTGTTTGTAAATGGAACAGTTAGCCATGAAGCAACGTAAAAAGTACTGTGGGAACCCCGCGTGTTAGTTGACCCCGATGTTTATTAGAAGTAAGATTGCAAATTCATTAAATCTTATGTGTTTTCAAGAATAATGGGCCCAATACATATTAGTTATAAAGATGCTTAGTGATGTTCACTAAAGGAGCTACAATATAATTGGACACTTCTCCAAATTATTGAGTTCAGATGTCTCCAGTGAAGTGGACAGTTAATGCTACAGCATACAAAGACTTTTAGACAATTGTTAGCTTACACCCTTGTGGTAAGACGGAGAGGAAGGACCTGTTCTGTTACAATATGACTGTGCACAAAGTCAGCTCCATAAAAACATGGTTTGATGAATTTGGTGTAGAGCAGTAATTCTCAAACTGCGAGACGGCGTGCGCGCATGCGCAATGGCACGCGCATAGATTGACAGACTGAGTCTCTTGCTGGCCTTTAAAAGGCTGCTGATGTTCTCTCCAAATTGCTGGATTGCCTATAGCTTTCCCATGTTCCTGAACCTGTATCTCGCTTCCTTGGATTTCCTGTTGTGACCCGGCTTGTTCTCTGACCTGCTCTGATCTCTTCTCCTGGCATCGATCCCTGGCTTGTCCTAGTGAACTTCGATCTGCTCATTCTCCTGTGTATGACCCTTGCTTTTCTTATGGACTCTGCTACTGCCAATCTGCTTGATCACCAGTGTATGACCCTGGCTTGTCTTACAGACTTTGCTACTGCCAATCTGCCTGATCACCAGCGTATGACCCCGGCTTGCCTTACAGACTCTATTATCACTTATCTGCTTGATTACCTGTGCATGACTCTAGCTTGCCTCACAAACTCTCTTGCAACGGCTACCAGCCTGATCTGCTGTATGTGACCCTCGGCCAGGTCTTCACTGAGTGTCCTGTATGCACAGACTACCATACACAGCTACAGCCCATAAAGCACTTTGCTTCTATACCCTCTCTGCAACCTCAAGCAGTCTCCAAGTGATCATCTGCTCAAGCCATTCACACCCTGCTGGCAACCCGGGCTTCTTTGAGCACTATACCTCCTGTACCACCTTCAGGGGTATACTGCGCTTAGCCGCAAGGGGAGCCTCTCTCAGCATCTTGGCCTCGGATCAGGTACGTGACAGTCTGTCATTCATTGGTTCCATTCGTAATGCACGACATGTGGGAGATCTCGGGAGAACTCGATTGTGCTAATTATATTATAATAATAGAGATCGTTCCCTTCCAACTTTAATGCTTATAAAAGTTTGTTCATTGTTTAGTAATGGAGAAATAATCAATTCTGAAACTCTGATAGAGAAACTGTTAAATGAAAGCAAGGAAGCAAGTGACAGTACAAAGAAGATTAAAATCGCTTCAATCTGATTTGCTCTCAAAAGCAGGCACATCCTCCACATTAAATTAAAAAAAAAAAAAAATATATATATATATATATATATATATATATAAGTTCTTTACCACAAAAATTGTTAAATCTTTTCAGGTGTGCTGTGAAAATTTTTAGATTTTTTTGGTGCGCCGCAAGAGAAAAAAGTTTGAGAAACACTGGTGTAGAGGAATACAAGTGGTCCTAACCTCAACCCTACTGCACACATTTGGAACACTACCTCACCTGTACTGAATACCTTTGGGATGAATTAGAACACTGTTGGCGCATCAGGTCTTCTCATCCAACTTCAGTACTTGATCTTACAATTGTTCTTTGGCTAAATGGACACATATTCCCCTAGACATACTCCAAAATGTGGTGGAAAGCTTTCCTAGAAGAGTTGAGGATGTTACAGCTGAAAAGGGGACTGACACCATATTAGCATGTCCAGCAAGCTCATACCTGTCATGGTCATGGTTTCACAAACTTTTGGCAATATAGTGTACCATGAATGAAGAGGTGCAGCGGAAAAGTACTGGTTACTTTTGGTAAATCTGAGACGAGTCATCTGATTTAATATATTTTTTCTTATTATATTTTTGTATTAGAAATAAATGTTTCAAGTTTATCCAAAGGCATTTTTTTTTGTTTTCAATTGAGTGTACAACAATGAGAACCTCTGTTAAGTTTTTATTGCTCTCTGTTTCACTCACTAGGGAGGGTTGCCTTCTTTACTTGTCCTGCTGAACAATGACACTGGGAGTAAAAAATATGATGTGCCACAAAAACAATCAAGTGGAAATTTTCCAGTGGAGACGTCTGTTCTGCTAACAGCGACTGTCACATTCCTGATAGGAGACAGAATTGACGCAGTTGGTCTCTCTGGTATCTCCAGCCCAGGCCCCACTGAAGGTGGAACAGATGGTGCCGAGGGACAAGAGGAACATGAGTGCCTTCAGGGGTTGATAGCAGAACTTGCGGTAGGAGTCGTAGACTTGGGGGGTCCAGCAGGGTATCAGGTCAGGAACAACGCCATTGCAGGGTAGACCAGCCAAGGTTAATGGGGTACTCCATAGGAATTGCTGGTTCTGGATGCATGGCTTGTCGGAGCTCCCATCAGGCTTGAACACACCACGACAACTGGAGTTGGAATGGGACAGCCAGAGCAGAGACAGGGACATGGTCAAGAGTAAGCCGAGGTCAGGAACAAGTGAACAGAAGCATGAAAAGGATCCAAGGTCAGGTCAATAACAAGCCGGGTCAGTAACAAGTATGTTACAAGATACAAGCAGGGCACACAGGAATAGCTGAACACCAGTCAACACTGAGCATGAATCTGAACAACCTTGAAATAGTCTGTCTGGCACCAATGGACACTGTGGAAGTGCTCCCGCGTGCATACGCATTCCTGCGCGCATACACACGTGCATTCTTGCGCATATGCATGCTCCTGTATACCATTCATACTAGGTGGATGTAGCCCTCCTCAGACGGGGTAATCCAAATTGGTACTAAAAACAAACAAACAAGAAGGCGCATGCACCTGGGGAATTACCTGAAAGCATTTATTCAATATAAAAGTGGATACTCACAAAGTGGCAACTAGAAATAGCCATAAAGCCACACAATGCCATGCAGTGTGGACACACCAATGTCGTAAACATCAAAGGGGTGTAAAGCTGACAGGTTTTGGGGGCACACCCCCTATCGTAGCCTAGCTCTCCCCCCTTCAGTCCATCATGAATGCCGCTGCCAGACTCATCCATCTTATGAACCGCTCAGCGTCTGCTACCCCTCTCTGCCAATCCCTCCATTGGCTGCCACTCACCCAACAAGTTAAATTCAATATACTAACAACAAGTTACAAAGCCATCCACAACTCTGCCCCCCCCCGCTACATCACTAGCCTAGTCTCAAAATGCCAACCTAATCGTCCTCTTCATTCCTCCCAAGACTTCCTGCTCTCTAGCTCCTTCATCATCTCCTCCCATACTCGCCTCCAGGACTTCTCCCGCGCCTCTCCCATCCTCTGGAGTTCCCTACCCCAATCTGTCAGGCTGTCTCCAAATCTATCCACTTGTAGGCGATCCCTGAAAACGTTTCTCTTCAGAGAAGCCTATTCTGCCTTCACCTAATAAAAGTACTTTCATTTTCTTCATCAGCTCATCCTCCACAGTTACAGTATTACCTTTTTGTATAACTTGACCCTCCCTCCTAGATTGTAAACTCTAACAAGCAGGGCACTCTGATTCCTCATGTATTGAATT
>BLSH010024038.1:548357-558627 GCA_018402905.1 Glandirana rugosa
TCATGTCCCCCCCCCCCGCTACATCACTAGCCTAATCTCAAAATACCAACCTAATCGTCCTCTTCATTCCTCCCAAGACCTCCTGCTCTCTAGATCCTTCATCATCTCCTCCCATACTCGCCACCAGGACTTCTCCCGCGCCTCTCCCAGTAGTTCCCTACCGCAATCTGTCAGGCTGTCTCCAAATCTATCCACTTGTAGGCGATCCCTGAAAACTTTTCTCTTCAGAGAAGCCTATCCTGCCTTCACCTAATAAAGGTACTTTCATTTTCTTCATCAGCTCATCCTCCACAGTTACAGTAATACTCTTTTGTATAACTTGACCCTCCCTCCTAGATTGTAAACTCTAACAAGCATGGCCCTTTGATTCCTCATGTATTGAATTACATTGTAACTGTACTGTCTGCCTTAACATTGTAAAGCGCTATGCTAACTGTTGCCGCTATATAAATCCTGTATTATAATAATAATAATCCAGTTTCTGGTAGAAACAGCGTATTGGCTGTACTAATAGTTCACAGCCTCCTGGACACAGGTCTGCAGCAAGCAGGGACACCAGGATCTATGACTAATCTGCCCATTCTCCACTCAGTCCCCAGGGTTCACAGGTCACCAAAACAGCCACACAGCTCTCCTCCAACAGTTCATGTGGCTCTGTTTTGTGACTCTACCCATTGCAGCCTTCCTCACTGCTTTGTAGCTCTCCTATGTTTGACCCTTGAAGGGCTCTACTCCTTATCTCTCATTGGGCAATTGGCAGGGTTACAGTCCCTGGAAGCTCAGCAGCCAATCAGGGTCCTCCCTCCCTTCTATTAGGGGTGAACTTCCTCCTTGGCTGCTGCATCAGCAAATAAAAGTCTTGGTCTCCACCAAAATGGCTACCTCTCCTCCATGCTGGGGTCCCTTCTCCTCTCTGCACTGTCCACCAATAGAATAGGGGGGTCGCAAGCTGCAACAGGAAAAACATTCTGCAGTACAGTTTAAAGGGACCATGAGCCAAGCCACAAGTGGGATGACTGATTAGGTCAACACCTTAGTAAGAGAGCCCCTGTGGAAGAGCTAAGTTTTCTGTAGTTTGGTCAATGTAGTGACTGTTCATTCAACTGAGAAACAAAACTGTAGTGTTGTGATATCTATGCATATACAGCATTGAAATGTGCCATTGCACACTCTGACTACTTCAGACCTCTCTTTTAGTTCAGCAGATTCCAACCCAATAGCATGATTGAGCTTTGGGTTTAACACTAAGGCACATATAATTATAAATAATAAGAATTTTTGAATAGAAAACCTACACTATATTACCAAAAGTATTGGGATACCTGCCTTTACACGCACATGAACTTTAATGGCATCCCAGTCTTAGTCCGTAGGGTTCAATATTGCTTGGCCCATCCTTTGCAGCTATAACAGCTTCAACTTCCTAAGGTGTTCTATCAGGATGAGATCAGTCAAGTTCCTCCACCCCAAACTCGCTCATCCATGTCTTTATGGACCTTGTTTGTGCTCTGGTGCGCAGTCATGTTGGAACAGGAAGGGACCACCACCAAACTAAATAATGTGCATAACCCCACGCTGCAGTGTGTGCTAATTGTAATTAATAATTAGACTGCTAGGTGAAAAGGTGTGTGTTCCTTTAAAAATCTAAATATAAAATCCCTGTGCTATAAAATCCTTTTGTATGTGACAAGAATTACATGAAAGCTTAATACTATTTCAATAACAATTTCATGTGGACATTTTACAACATAGTGAAGGAACAAAAATCAATAAAGTGCTGCTGTGACTATTCTGTCCCATGAAAGTCTCTTTATAAAGTGCATTCCGAGCAGAAAACATATAATGAGGTGATGAAGGTGCTGTGCTACCCTTCCTCTCTTGCCCTCACTCACCAGCTTTCCAAAAAAATATTGCCTGTAGTAAGAGGTTATGAATCCTGTGTGGCTCTATGAATAATTCCTTTGGCTCTTCCTTGCAATTTCTCCAATAACACGTTGGTCATGGAAGGAGAATTAGATACACATAGTGTGATACCATATGGACAAAAATTCTTTATTAGAGTATAAAATTTGCACTCACATTTCATATACTTTGTATAAAGCATGAAAAATTGCCTCACTGCCCGCGATTTGCTTTCCAAAAGCATAGTTATTACGTCCCCGTCACCTAATGCATTTCACTCCGCCCAGGCAGATCACCCCCAAACTGTTCCCACAAAGTTGGGAGCATGGAATTGTGCAAAATGTCTTGGTATGCTGACACCTTAAGAGTTCCTTTCACTGGAATTAAGGGGCAAGCCCAACCCCTGAAAAGCAACCCCACACCATAATCCCCCCTCCACTAAATGATTTGGACCAGCGCATAAAGCAAGATCCAAAAAGCCATGGATGAGCAAGTTTGGGGTGGAGGAACTTGACTGACCTGCCTGACCTCAACCCGATAGAACACCTTTGGAATGAATTAGAGCGGAGACTGCGAGCCAGGCCTTCTCATCCAACATCAGTGCCTGACCTCACAGATGCCCTTCTGGAAGAATGGTCAAATATTCCCATAGACACTCCTAAACCTTGTGGACAGCCTTCCTAGAAGAGCTGTTATAGCTGCAAAGGGTGGGCCAACTCAATATTGAACCCTATGGACTAAGACTGTTAAGCCAATAAAGTTCATGTGCATGAAAAGGCAGGTGTCCCAATACTTTTGGTAATATATATGTGTATGTTTCATTACTACTACCCCTCTTAAATATGGCATAGGTGTGCATATTTGATGGTGTAAAAGGAGCCTCCCTCTAACTTTCTTGCTCTGGTCTGCCCTGTATAAGGCTACTACAAGTAAATATTTACTTATTCCAACAGATAATGATTTGATTTGGAAATGATGGTATGCCAGTCCCAGAATTTTTTTTTTTACTCTTCAGAAAGCAAATTCCATTACGTCATACCAAAAAAGTTATTTGCCATAACATTCCTTATATTCAATAATGAGAACCAATGAGAGTCGCACGACTGATATTAACAACTGCTATGGGAAATAAGACAATGCATTATAGCTGGGTGTACTGGGCCTTGTGTCTGGGATCAGTAACAATGCATACAGCCTCCAACACCAAGCCATCCATAACAAAAAAGGATCCGTCTATATAATATCGCATTCCAGCCATAAAGTTCCTTGTAATTATTACAATTCTCATTGTTTAATCTATGAAATAATTAAAAGAAAACATATTTTTAGATTGCTAAATTAATTATAGCTACTCCATTGTTTTATGGGGAACTGGGGTAGCCAGGGAGATAACGTACTGAATATGCCTATCTAATCAGGTTGCTGTAATCTAATTAAATTAATTCCCAGCTGCACTGTAATGTCTCTAGGCAATCACTTAACAAGCAAATTAATTTCCAAAGTTTTTTAACAACTTCAGCCACTCAAGTAATCAGTGTGGTGAGCTGTAGTGCTGTAATGGCTCCATTAAAGTGACACTTTTTTCTTGAAGGTTAAATGTGCTTTTTTAGCACCCATCTTCAGGTACTGTGGAAATGTCAATGAATACGTCAAGCAATCAAGTGGATTTTTTTTCCTGGAATACACTCTGGCATCTTCCCTGCTCCCCTCCCCCCGTTCTGCACTGCTAGACCAGCTTGGCCAGAACTTAAGAAAAGAGTTTATGTTGTTCATAACAATTGATCAGATTAAAAAGTATAAAAATATTTAGAGCTGAATTCCAGCCAAAAACAATAAGATAAAAATGAGTAGCCCATTAAAATACAGCTTATACTACAATACAAATATGCACCTTCAATCCTGTCCCCTGCTGTACTTCTTTTCTGTCACTAGATGTCCTCAGTCTGAAGGCCATCATCATCATTCAAGCCACTTCCTCTAAACTCAGGCTGCCACGGATTCGTCTCCCGCCTGTGACTGGACAGTGAAAGAAGAAGCAGCACAGTGGTGAGCACATCTCTCTATCACTCTGTTTTCTCCCCCTATCAGCATGTTCCTTATCAGTACATGAACTGATCGGCTTCTTGTGCTGCTACAAAAGGGTTTTATTGCGTAAAAGTCACTTTTTTTTACACTGCTTGCATTAAAAACATACATTTAATAATAAATGTATGCATGCACAAAAAAGTATATCCCCTGCTGTTTTTGAATGTTTGCCCACTGACAAAGAAATGATCAGTCTATAATTTTAATGGTAGGTTTATTTAAACAGTAAGAGACAGAATAACAACACAAATATCCAGAAAAACGCATTTCAAAACAGTTATGAATTGATTTGCATTTTAATGAGTGAAATAAGAATTTGATCCTCGATCAATCAGCAAGATTTCTGGCTCCCAGGTGCCTTCTATACAGGCAATGAGCTGAGATTAGGAGCACTCTCTAAAGGGAGTGCTCCTAATCTCAGCTTGTTACCTGTATAAAAGACACCTGTCCACAGAAGCAATTAATCAGATTCCAATCACAAAATACCTGTCAATCTCCCTCGGCCTAGGGCTCCATGGAACATCTCACCTCGTGGAGTTTCAATGATCATAGGAACGGTGAGGAATCAGCCCAGAACTACATGGGAGAATCTTGTCAATGATCTCAAGGCAGCTTAGAATATAATTGGTAACACACTACGCTGTGAAGGACTGAAATCCTGCAGTGCCCTCAAGGCCCCCCTGCTCAAGAAAGCGCATGTACAGCCCGTCTGAAGTTGAAGACCAAAATCGAGCTCTTTGGTATCAACTCAACTTGCCGTGTTTGAAGGAGGAATGCTGCCTATGACCCCAAGAACACCATCCCCACCGCCAAACATAGAAGTGGAAACGTTATGCATTGGGGGTGACAGGACAACGTCACCGCATCAATGGGACGATGGACGGGCCATGTACCATCAAATCTTGGATGAGAACCTCCTTCCCTCAGACACGGCATTAAAAATGGGTCATGAATGGGTATCCCAGCATAACAATGACCCAAAACACACGGCCAAGGCAACAAAGGAGCGGCTCATGAAGAAGCACATATGGGTTCTGGAGTGTCCTAACCAGTCTCCAGACCTTAATCCCATAGAAAATATGTGAAGGGAGCTGAAGGTTTGAGCTACCAAACATCAGCTTCATAACTTTAATGACTTGGAAAGGATCTGCAAAGAGGAGTGGGAAAAAATCCCTCCTGAGATGCGTGCAAACCTGGTGGCCAACTACAAGAAACGTCTGACCTCCGTGATTGCCAACAGGGGTTTTGCCACCAAGTACTAAGTCATGTTTTGCGAAGAGTTCAAATACTTATTTCACTCATTAAAATGAGAATAAATTTATAACTTTTTTGAAAAGCGGTTTTCTGGATAGTTTTGTTGTTATTTTGTCTCTCACTGTTAAAATAAACCTACCATTAAAATTATAGACTGATCATTCCTTTGTCAGTGGGCAAACACACAAAATCAGCAGGGGATCAAATACTTTTTTTTCCCTCACTGTATATCCAGACCTAAGAACATAAATGGAATATATTGCAGATTGCCAGCCTTTAGATATTGAATAGAAGTATTAAACAATATTATCACCCTTATAATACAATATCAAAAATTTGCTCTGAACTAATAAACGTAAATGTGTACAGCAGCTTACTAAAAATTGTGCTACCAATTCCTATTGTAGCAATATATCAAAGCAGAGCTATAAATCTAACATAAAAAAACTGCAAACAAGTGCAATATGAAACAGCAAACAATTAAGCTGGCAAATTAATTAAAAGTGTAATATGAAACAGCAAACGATTAAAGCAGAACTCCAGAAAAAACCTTTTTCCATATCGCTGATCTCCTACCTTCACCAATTATGCCATCCATGTTCTGCTGAGCTCTGTAGTTCCTCTGCAATAGCCTGCTAAACTTGCTGAAAAATTGTTATTGCCCAGGGATTTCCTGTTTGTATGACCGCTGGCTGATATTTCTCCTGTACCCCCAGCCAGCGGTCTTGTAATTACCCACTTGTAGTTCTCTAGAATGAGGTAGGGACTCTCATTTCCGCCTGCTCAGCTGTAGTGGGCGAAGGGGGGGGTCTCCCAATCTGTGCCACCCATAGAGGTGGTTTCCTCCTCCCTCCTCCTCCTCCCTGCCAGCACCGTCCCCGCCCACCCGCCATCTCTCATCAATGAGAGAGAGGAGATCTCGGCTATGATAGGTATTCCCGGTATGCCTGTCATGCATGCTATTTGAAATACCACTCACTGTAACCTCCCTCCTCCTCCCAGACCCACATTGGAACAGTGCGCTCTGTGCTGTCTATCACAATGCGGGTCTGGGAGGGAAATTACTGGTGGGTACTGTTGTGACCGCACTGATGGGCACTGATAAGTGGCACTGGTGAGACCACACTGATGGGCACTGATAAGCTGCACTGGTGAGACTGCACTGATGGGCACTGCTAAGCGGCACTGGTGAGACCGCACTGATGGGCACTGATAAGCTGCACTGTTGGGCACAGGTGAGAACGCAGTTATGGGCACTGATAAACAGTTATGGGCACTAATGAGACTGCACTGATAAACTGCACTAATGGGCACTATGGCTGCACTTATGGGCACTGATGAGGCTACACATATGGGCACTAATGGGGCTGCACTGATAAGCTTTACTGACACCGTACCCTGCCAAATATCTGTAGGATATTTGTAGTTATTTTTATGTCTTATTTTCAGTGTGATGTGTATTATATGTGGCATTACATATCACAGAGACCGGTGTTGTGGTAATATTGAAGTTTTTTGAGATTTCCATAAATTAGAGGGTTCCACCATTATTGTGTTATTGATTAGAAAGTTAGCACTGCACTCAGTTTTTTCTCATGTGGGCATTTACTTGTGTCACATGCTGATGTAAAACATCATGTCCCGGCTCTTTCTATGGTGCGGCTAGGGATGTTCTCATACACCATACTGGCACTGATTGCTGTTAGAATGATCCCAATTACAGCAGAATACAGTGTGCATAATATATAATTATGGGATGTGTACAGTTCAGTATTGATTACATAAAGCATGTAAGGACAATATGTTATATATGGAGGTGAGAGAACACATGCTTTGCATTTATAAGGCTGTAACCTATCCTGCCCTGCTGTGTGTGTGACTGAGTAGTGGGCCTGGCTGCAGAATGGGGGGTGATTTATGTTAAAGTGGGCTTGGTCACATTTACATGTACAGGCCTAGTGTACCTCCCACATTCACTGCAATATGCAAAGTATGATGGGAAATGTAGTGTGAGGATCATGTAAAGAGACAGAAGAGGATATGATGCAATCACTGTCCTAACAGAGCCTCCCTGTCGGAATACATGATGCATTTTTCGAACTGCAGAGCTCACTTCCTGAAAATTCAATTCATATTTTCTCTTCAATGGTAAGTAATTTCACGATAACTATAACTGTTTAGTGTTTTGTGTGGGGGGATGTACTAATGGGGGATTTTTTACCGATCCCGGAGTTCTGTTTAAGCATGCATATCGGATTGGTTTCTCAACTTGAATAAGAAAACTGTGATAATAAAAAAACAATAAAAATGTGAACAAATGGTAAAGTGCAAATAAGTGTCCATGTATCATACATGAGATAAAACAGCAGATGTACAGCATAGTCCATGGTGAACAAGAAACCATTAGATAATGATCTTCAAGTGCAAATAAATCCACCACCAGATAGTAATAATCATCACACCTATTACCAGAGAAGATGGGCCATAGATTATAACGGCCAAAACCGCATGAGATGTTACCGCAAGCTGGACAATCACCGGGAGAGAAGATGGACGTTACTCCACATTCAGTACCAATGTAGTGCCAAAAAAAGAAATACATATCTCCATCGTGAAGTACATAGTAAGCATCAATATTTATGGCCCATCCCCCAGAAGATGTCACTGCTGATGAAATGCATAGGGGCGTGGCCACTCATGGCATCCGTCCGCAAGAGTCATTAAGCACTACTAATGTTATGTGCCTTGCAACTATCAGACTGCTAATCCATCCTGCTGTAAATACAAGCTTGTCAGTGATTTCTGTAAGCTTACAATAAATATTTAATTTTGAATGAAATTTGCCACTATTGTAATTCAGAAATTTGGATACATCCAAATTTCCGAACAATGAAAATTTTGTCCGAATTTCAATTCGGAACGAAACAAACCGCACATGTTAAATTTATTAGCCAATCCAGAGATAAAGGTGGAGGAATATACACGCAAGACTTGGAGAATCTTTTAAAGCCTGATCTCTCTATTGGCCAGTAAGGCTTGCTATCACATTAAATGACAAATTAACCAACTCCCACCCAACAACGTCATATGACATCACAGATTTTAAGTGGGAATATCTGAATGATCCCTGCAGATACAGGTATAATTCAGATATGTTCTTTTACAGCAGGCGATTCCCTGCAGAGTAAAAACAATCATAGCTGCTGTTCAGTCGCTTGATTTGTTTTTGCGGCGGAAGGGGAAAACCCCCTCCTGGAACACTCTGGTGCATCTACTGGCTTGCATGTGCGATCGGTGAGCAGGAGAAGGAATATGCCGGCAGCAGAAGTTCACCATAGAGAATACCACGGACCAGATGGTCCCCAGCAGTCTCTATGACCTTTGAAGGCCGGGCGCGACGTTATGATGTCACGTCTGGCCTAGGCAGTTGTAAACACTGCCGTTGCCTCAGCTAGGAAGCTGAGGTTGTTTCTTTTATTTTTTTATTTTGGGCTTTCCAGCCTAGAGGCGAGATCTGGGGACTTATAAACCCCACATCTCGCTGTAAAGAGGGCCTGTCATGCCCTATTCCTATTACAAGGGATGTTTACATTACTTATAATAGCAATAAAATTTTTAAAGTGTTGCCTATGGGGGATTTTGAAGTACCAAAGTTTGGCACCATTCCATTAGTGTGCGCAATTTTAAAGCGTGACATGTTAGGTATCTTTTTACTTGACATAATATCATCTTTCACGTTATGCAAAAAAATCGGGCTAATGTTAGAGTTCTATTTTTTTTAATGCATGAAACTGTTTTTTTAAAAAAAGCGTTTGAAACTTTCCTGAGCAAATACACGCAAGATAAAAGGTTGCAATGACCATTTTATTCCCTAGGTTTCTGCTAAAATGTTTGGGGGTTCTGAGTAATTTTCTAGCAAAAAAATGATGATGTTTACATGTAGGAGAAAAATATCAGAATTGGCCTGGGTGGTACTTGGAAGAAAAGGTTGAGAATTGATTAAAACTCAAATTCTGATATACAACATTTTGGTGTTCACTGTTCATCGATGGTAACCTCTGCTTATGCCTTTTTCATATGTTCAAATTGAATTACTCAGATGTATGACATGTTTACTTTAAAGAAACCTTGCAGTGCTCCCGTTTCATAATTTTCTATAGGAAAGATCCATAATTTGTACAAAATATTATCATTTTCAAAGTTAGGAGGGACAAAAAAAAAAACTAAAGAGATTTATTACATATTATATAAAATATATTTAAAAGCATAAATCTACAAACAAAAAAAATAAGATTGTCTCAAGGCCACTAGAGTTTATTGTAAACATTTTGGCTTTAAATGCCTATTTGATTTTAGTTTTTATCTCATTATTCAAACATTCTGATTCAGCAAAACCACCAAATGTATGAATGTTAAAGTAAACATTTTTTCATTTAACCAAACCACCAGACAGGTTTAATTTTATTTTTCAAAAATGTTTCTGATTTGACGAAACCACTAGATATTACATTTTTTTTTTCAAATTAAATATGACTAAACAAAAACACCAGGTGTTCATCATTTTATCTTATTCATGAAAATGTTGGCTTAACAAAACCACAGTTTTTTTAGTTACCAAAAATGAGGTGTTGATGAACAAGTCATACTTTTTTTATCAGAACCTACATCAACAGAGCTCCCATCGTAAAGTATCAATTTCCTGGTAATTAGTGCTGAAATCCAAACAATATATAAATAAGCATTTAAAGGACCACTACAGCTAAATGTATTGTATTACAGTAACTGAATGTAGTTAATACTTGTAATGATAATATTTACTATATAAATTCCATTTTTATATTTTCTTCACATTTACATGAAGACCAATCTGTCCAACAGGTATACAGGTGCAGGATCATGCCATATGACACTGCTTGGGGTGGCTAAAGCTAGGCTCACATTTATGATTTCTATCGTTGATGCATTTTCCAGCGCGATTTGCAGTGATTTGTGTTTTTCAACACGCGTTTTTGATGGGGGGGGGGGGGGG
>BLSH010024038.1:558782-578031 GCA_018402905.1 Glandirana rugosa
TACCCCCCCCCCCCCCCCCGGTTGGGTCACAGACAGCACAGAAGCCCTCCCCCCAGTCAGTCAGTCATTCGGTCGGGGACCCACACTTACCCCATGTCGGCGCGGTGCTCCGGGCAGCGGCGGCTTCTCTCTAGGCTGAGGGCGGCTGCTGTCTTGGTTTCCCAGTGTCTCCTCCCTCCTCCTGGCAGCCAATCGGATGATGGGTCTCATGACCCGCTTCCTGATTGGACGGGAGGAGAATCAGTGTTACAATAGTGAATATTCGTTCGCTATTGTCACACAACTGGGTGGGCTGTGGGAGCTCACCCTTTTTTGAAGCCTATTAGAGCCTCTGAAACTAATCACGTGCTTCAAAAAAAAAAAAACACCCCCCCCCCATTGGACTCCATGTGTCCGGCGCCCTGCATGTAGATTATGGGGCGGGACGCATGGACAGACAGCCACTGTGGATATGTGGATATATTTTATAGCAGAAAATAAAAAGTATTGTTTATTATTATTATTATACAGGATTTATATAGCGCTGACAGTTTGCGGGCAGACAGTACAGTTACAATACAATTCAATGCAGGAGGAATCAGAGGACCCTGCTCGTTAGAGCTTACAATCTAGGAGATAATTTTTCAAAATTGTCTGTCTTTTTTTTTTTGTTTATAGTGCAAAAAATAAAACCACAGAGCTGATCAAGTACCACCAAAAGAAAGCTCTATTTATGGGAAAAAAGGACACAAATTTTATTTGGGTACAACATCGCACGACCATGCAATTATCAGTTAAAGTAATGCAGTGCCGCATTGCAAAAAATGGCCTGGTCAGGAAAGTGGTTAACCAGACACTAATAGAAGTTACAAGACTGCTACATACTGCTATGAGAAAAGGTATTCAGCAGTTTATATTTAAATAATTGCATTTCCATGTTCTGTGTACTGTGGGAGACCAGATATAGTGAATGCAGGGTCCTGGGTTTAGTAACAAGCTGGAGGAATATTTTATTTCCTGGACCTTAGCAGCTCCTTGCTGGATTGCACCATAAATATACTCCATGTCCACAATGACCTGTGTACCATTATCACTACACAGATAAAACCAGCCAGCAGGCAAACAGCATTTCATTTATGTTATCAAAATGTCAATATGTCTCCTTTATAGTAGAAGGCGAGCTGAGAACACGGTACAAAAAAGGAACAAACGATTCGCTTTTCAGGAGACAATGTAACATTTACACAAGCTTGGAGGGGAGATCAGCTGAATTCTATTAACATTTGGTTGCCAGTGTAAACATACAGTAGGCCTTAATAGGACATGTGTATAACGGCGACATTTTTTATCCCACCTCTTGTGAAAGATGCACGTTCCTGCCCGCTGGCTCGGCCTGATTGTTTTCAGAAAGAAATCATTAGCTACAGAATATGCAATCAATTGCGCTTGAGTAATTTGGATGCACAGATGATATTTCAGAAGCGGTGCGGGTAATGCAATTAGTGGCAGACAGGTAAACATGTTTATAAGACGATGATCGGGAACATTTATAAACGCTGGTGTGGAAAATATTACTAAAGCTATGCTTTGAAAGTGACTGGAGTACTTTATAGCTGGAAATAAAAGAATTCTGACAGGTTTCCAATGTGCTGAGTTTCAGATTCTGGTTTTAAAGTGGATCCAATAATTCAATTTGATTTATTTACAGTATATATAGCCTCAATCGCTAAAGTCTCATATAAGCGTTAACATGTTAGTGTAATTTCAAAAGTCATTTTCAATGTTGGTAAATCTTTACTTTTTAATAAAATAATACTTGGTTATAGGTAGAGTTGAGCGAACCTGGACTGTAAAGTTCGGGTCCGTACCTAACTTTGGGGTGTCCGGGACCCGGACCCGAACCCGGACTTTTCAAAAAAAGTCCGGGTTCGGGTCCGGGGTTCTGGTAATTTTAACAAAAGTTCTGAAAATTGCTGTAAAAAAGTCCAGGAAGGTCCTCGAGGTCTGCAAAAGGAAGGAAAATGGGGGTAAGGGTGGGACAAGTGCCCTACAAAGAAATGGGGACAGGGAAATAACTTTAAATATTTTTAAAAAAATAAAAACCTAGAGCATAGAGAAGAGAAGCATAGAGAAGAACAGGGATATGGTTTCGCTCTGCTATAGTTTCAAACACAGTTTGCAGATGTTTGCAGAACAGTGATATGATATCACTGTTCTGCAAACATCTGCAAGATGTGTGTGAAAATATAGCAGAGCGAAACCATATACCTGTTCTTCTCTATGCTGTAGTTTCACACACAGCTTCCAGAGGTTTGCAGAACAGATGTTCAGTTATTCCCGGTTTCATTTAAAGTGACACACAGACTTTCCAGATGCTTGCAGAACAGTAGTTCAGTTAGTCCCGGTTTTATTTAAAGTGACACACACAGTTTCCAGATGTTTGCAGAACAGTAGTATGGTTTCTCCCTGTTTTAGTTAAAGTGTTACACAGAGTTTCCAGATGTTTGCAGAACAGTAGTTCAGTTATTCCCGGTTTCATTTAAAGTGACACACACAGTTTCCAGATGTTTGCAGAACAGTGATATGGGATCTCTTATAATCTTATTTATACTTTTTTGACATAGTTTGAAGATGATTTTAGAACAGTTATATGGCTTCTACCATTAATTAATACTTTTCAGACCCAGTTTGAAGATGGTCCACATCCACCTCCATTTTTGATTTTTTTATGTTTTTATTTTTTTAAAAATGCTTTTAGTTATTTCCCTGCCCCATTTCTTTGTAGGGCACTTGTCCCACCCTTACCCCCATTTCCTTCCTTTTGCAGACCTCTAGGACTTTCCAGGGCTTTCTTACAGCCATTTTTGTGCCTAAAAGCTCGGGTCCCCATTGATTTCAATGGGGTTCGGGGTCCGGGACAAAGTTCGGGTTCTGTCCGGATCCGAACCCGGACTTTGTCCCGAAGTCCGGCCGAACCAGCAGAACCCGGACTTCTAGAAGTTCGCTCAACTCAAAGTTATAGGTAGTAGCAGTTAGTCACATTTCACTGGACTTGTTCTCTAATGTTGAAGATGTTTCATAACTTATCCAAGCCACTTCTTCAGTTTCAATGAGTGTCAGGAAGATATCCCAGAATTTATTTTCATACCTTAAGATACCTTAATCCAATCACCGGGTAGATATACTTGGTGATCCCATCATAGAGGTCCTTGATTTAAGCCCTTCCTTTTTAGGATGACAACACTTTGTCCCTGTCCCCCATATGGTGTCCAGCATTGTCACTCTGTCACATGAGCTTCTGAAAGAAACTACAAGTGACCATTGTCACCAATAGGAAACCCTTCTTAAGAAATGCTCCAACTTCATAGTCACCATCAAGAAACCCTTCTTGATAAAGTATCTGACGCTATGGTCACCATCAGGAAACCCTTCTTGATAAATGCTCTAATGCCATCGTCACCATCAGGAAACCCTTCTTGAGAAAGGATCCAACTTCATGTTCACCATTGGGAAACCACTCTTGAGAAAGGCTCCAACTCCATGGTCACCATCAGGAAACCCTTCTTGAGAAAGTCTCTAACACCATGGTCACCATCAGGAAACCCTTCTTGAGAGAGGCTCCAAGTCCATGGTCACCATCAGGAAACCCTTCTTGAGAAAGTATCTGACACCATGGTCACCATCAGGAAACCCTTCTTGATAAATGCTCTAATGCCATCGTCACCATCAGGAAACCCTTCTTGAGAAAGGATCCAACTTCATGCTCACCATTGGGAAACCACTCTTGAGAAAGGCTCCAACTCCATGGTCACCATCAGGAAACCCTTCTTGAGAAAGTATCTAATGCCATGGTCACCATCAGGAAACCCTTTTGAGAAAGTATCTAACGCCATGGTCACCATCAGGAAACCCTTCTTGAGAAAGGCTCTAAGGCCATGGTCACCATCAGGAAACCCTTCTTGAGAAAGCATCCAACTCCATGGTCACCATTGGGAAACCACTCTTGAGAAAAGCTCAAACCTCATGGTCCCCTCCTGGAAACCACTTTTGAGAAAGACTATGCAGCCATCATTAGAGTGCATGTAAACAGCAAGTGGCTGGAGGAGATCAGTAGCACAGAGATACAACAAATAATAGGAAAGGTAAAACAAGTATTTTATTTAAAAATGTAAATTGTACAAGCTAAATGTCATTCAGGTAGGGTTCATATCTACTTTGAATGCTATGCAAACCAAAAAAAAAACTTAAATATGCTTTAGCTATGGCGGCTGCATTTGTTTTCCTTTATTTTGTACCTTTATTTTTACCAGGGGATCCTGCATGTAAGAGGCTTCCTCTACTCTCAACTCTTATTGACTGTACACTTATGCAGGGGCAATGTTGTCACGCAGGTCTAGTTGGTTCCGATTTGGACTACTGGCTGACGTGCTGATGCACAGTGCACCTGCATATTTGGTCCATAGACTAAGCTTAGGCAGGAGCGGGCCCATCACTAGGGAAAGTGCATCTGCACACAGGATGCAAATGCATGAATAGAGAGCTGCCAAGAGAAGAAGAGCCATGCACAGAACATGGATTTCAAGGAACGAAAGGGTGGGTATAAAACCTGACCTTAAAAAAGGTTGCTATTCAATCAACTGTAAACTTTAGGCAAGAAGTTTTTGATTATATATTGCCATTTCCACCACATGTAATATAGTGTGGAGTACTTATGAATGTAGTTGTGCTCTACTTCCAAATATTGCGCCATTAGAATACAGATGGTCCCTGGGTTACAAACATCTAACTTACATACGACTCCTACTTACAAACAGAGGGAAACAACAGGAAGTGAGAGGAAATCTCCCCCTAGGAAGGGAAATTCACTACTGTAAGAGTTATTATGGGAAAAAGGTGTCTCCACTGATGCTTTATCACCAATCCTTGTTTCCACAACAACCCAAATTTTTCAAAATCCAATGTCATAGGGACAGAAAGTGAGATGGAATCTTCTGAACAGGGACATAGACAGCAAAACAAATGTTACAGGGGTGTTAACCAAAAAACATAAAAATTATTTTTTTGGCTGGAGCTACATTTAAAAAATGTACCTATTCCAACTTACATACAAATTCAACTTAAGAACAAACATGCAGACCCTATCTTGTTTGTAACCGGGGACCTGTATATGCAAATCATTGGCAGTTCTTATTCTACCTTTTGCAGCTGAACAATTATGACTGCTGCACCATTTCCTGTTTTGCAAATGTCTCCCTGTTTTCACACACATGTTGCAAGGGTTATGATGTCAGCAATCTGTCACATCACTAAGTAGTGATGTGGACCACTTTCCACACAGGTGAAGTTATCAGAAAATTACTTCTTAAAGTCTTACTAAACCCAAAACAGTAAAGTCGGTCTTTTTATGCAGTAAAGCATGCTTGTTATACTTACTGTGAAACCTAAGGGGTTAATCCTCTGCATTGTGTAAGACCCCATTTCACAATGGGGCATTTTTCAGGCGTTTTAGCGCTAAAGATATCGCCTGTAAAGCGACTGAAAAAATCCCCCCAATCCACCCCAGTGTGGAAGCCCGAGTGCTTTCACACTGGGGCGGTGCACTTGCAGGACAGGAAAAAAGTCCTGCAAGCTGCATCTTTAGGGCAGTGGCCAGCGCGTCTGGTTTAGGTTTTGATTAAGAAGTGCCACGCGCTGGCGCTTTTAACCCCTTTATAACCCTTTCTTGAGGGTCAAAAGTGCCCCACTGCCACCCGAATATCGGCGCCAAAGTGCAGCTATAACAGCGGTAAAGCGCCGCTAAAACTAGCACCGCTTTATCGCTACCACCCCCACCGCCCCCAGTGCCTCAGTGTGAAACTGGCCTAAATAGGCTGTTTGATCATGTCTTCTCTGATCCTCCCCTTCTTCCACAGTCCCCAAACCATCTCCTGATAGAACAGAGACTTGGGGGCATGCTGCACATGTTCAGTTTGGTGTGTATTGCTAGAGCGTTTTTTTTTTCTTGGGAGAGTGCATGTGATCAGCACAGGGCCAATCAGTACTGTCCAAACAGAGGGTCAAAGGTCCTGCAGCCTCATAGGACAATCAGGGGAGAATGAAAACTCCTCCTACAAGCTTTATCCAGACACTTATAGAAGTCACAAGACTGCTATATACTGCTGATGAGAAAAGGTATTTAGCAGTTTCCATGTTCTGTGTACTGTGGAAGGCCAGATATAGTGAATGCAGGTTCCTGGGTTTAGTAAAACTTTAAATGCTTTTTTGAGAGCTATATTTTAGAAAAATTGGTGACAATTCCATAAATCGGTGGCAAATCTGTCACACGTTCGCATAATCCAACAAAACAGGGGCGAAGTATTACAGAACATTTTTTACATTAAATGAGATATTATGAAAAATCTGTTACATTTCTATGACATATTGTATTAGCAAAACTTGGCAAATTAAAGGATACAACGGCTGCGCTTAATTGATAAATATCTCCCAGTGCTAGAAGCAAAGTTCAAAAGTGTACCTTCCCCAGTAAAATGCCACATTTGGCACCCCTCCAAATTTGACCAATCTCTGTTACAAATATCTTCCAAATTATTTTCTACAACATACAGTATATGAATTGTGTTCAGTTTTGAATGCCACTTTATGTATTGACATACCTCTGTCTGTCTGGACAGTATAGTCACCTGCTGACAGGACACCATTCACATGAAGAAAAAAGCATCCAAGAGGTGCTGGGACTTTAATGTGAATTCATATAAACTAGTTAGAGGGAAAAAACATTCAGAGACCTAACTGGCTCAGGATAGGCTGCTGCTCACAACAGACAAGATCATCCTTGTATTCCAAATTCTTTAACTTCATTTCTATGCATGTGTACATGTGTGTGTATATGTGTGGGCGGGGCTTAACATGCCCAATTGGGGACTCACTCATAGCGATCGTCTTAATTATCATTAAGGCGACACTCCGATTTAATACTCTCAAGATCCCTTTCTGTATGTTTACCTCCTTTATTGCGCATACCTCATAATCGGCTGCTCTCTAAAGGCGATGAATAATGGAGAAGAAAAATTGGGACTTTTGAGGTGCCGGTTTAACCCCTTCCCTGAAGAACTACACAATGATAGAATAAAACATACACTTTATTTCATTACATAGATTTGTGCATGGTGCGGGCTCAGCTGATGAGTCAGTGGCCCACCCACGTGTACAGACAAAAGGTAACATTAAAACAGTGACACTGTATACAGTCCATGGTGCAGATGTAAGCAAAATACAGAATACTCCTGGCTATATGGCAAAAAGCAGATGGAATATATCGCCAGGGCGGTATACAGAACCCAAAAATAGCACAGTGATCCAAGATGTTCCGACGCGTTTCACCCGACTATTTGGGCTTCTTCAGGGACTTGGATCGCAATACAATCACTAAAACACAAACAGGTCAAATAAAACCACTATACATATACACATCACAATATTACATAATCTAATGGTCTGCTAAACAGTATTCAATAAGCAACCTATGCTTGTCATACAGAGGTACGTGCATATCAAAAAATTGGCCTAGTTCTCTATACACAGGTATGTTCCCATGCATACATACTTCTTACAGATGAATATACATTCTAAAAATCTTTTTTGCATAGCCATCAGATAATCTTCCAAAACAACTAGTGCATATTAAGGGAAGGAACCCACTAATAAACCAAAGAAAAAACTTTGATTTACCTGTTACCCAGGGTACTCAGATGTCAAAATAGTACACCAATGGCAAGACGGATGGTATCATAGAGGAGGTCATGGGAGATTGGTTTGTATAAATCAGTCACAGATGCTGCCACTACAATCCTTGCATGAAAAGAAAAATTAGAAATAAGAAAGTGTTGGAAGGGAGGAAAAAAAAAAAAAACACCCAACCAGGGGGAAAGAAAAGAAAGGCAAACTTGAGGTATCCAATATTCAGGATCGGGGAGGATACAGATGATGGTAGACAGCTCAATAGTTGCCGAACCCAATATGCACCCGTTTGTCTCTGCCAAACCCCTCTCACATGGAGGGGGAAAAGAAGGGGAGGGACATATAGGGAATGTGGGTAGTGTAACATAAAGTGTTACCGACATACAACTAGTGCTGGCACCTAGAGTGCTATGCCAACCCCAAATCGAAGAATAATATTCAAAATATGCTATTGTATGGCTGACTAACGTGGTATCAAAACCTCAGAATATGACAGATTCATAAGAAACACTTACATTGAAAATGTGCCGCAAATACTCCAACTGAGTCAGTGAGCATATATAGAGAGCTGAGGATTACGGTCCCGACTTATATGGGCAGAATACATAGTGTCTCTTGCATATCAGAGAGGGGATCCTTCTATATGGATGGTCCTAGGAGGGGCAATATGACGGGAAGAGAGGAGAAGAGCAGAGGTTAGGGGCTCGTATATCTCATGTCAGCATAAAAGAGCCTAAGCTCATACGCAGGGAAAAATCCATTGGTAAATAACCTACCCTATGGCGACATCCAGAGTAATAAGACTCTTCCTAGAAATCCATCTTTCACACCCGCCTCAGCGTCTGCGGCGGATCGGGAGTACGCGCCAACTAAATATAGTGGGAGAGTTGGCGCCAAAAGCACCCGTCACTCCCCCTCTGCGTTATGTGCTGACGTAACGCAGAGTACGCCTGGAATGTGTCAGAGGGAAAGTTGTGCATACGTTAGTCGCCCCACCTTCTCCTAGTCACATGACCGCCCGAGACACAGAGGACACCGGATCCCCCAGCGACAGAGTGCAGTGGAGACCACAAATGATATCATCCACACCACCCATCCCATCACAATCAGGACAAAGTGGGGATCGCGAGTCTCCCTCCATCCCGCAAGACCCGCGGGATGGATGGCAGACACAACAAACGAGGCGGGTCCCCAAACATCCAAGGGATACACAAAAACCGCAGAAAACAGACTGGGCATAAAAAATATATATATATAGAATGAGATTATGGATGAATGATGAAGAATTTGAAAGTAATAAAATGTATTATTACTTGAATTAATAAATTAGGAAAAAAAAAAAGGGGGAAAGGAAGGGAACAAGACCAGGGAAGGGGAAAAGGGAAAGGGAGAGAACCTTATATGTAGAGCAAGGGGGAGAGGACAGCATCATAAATATTACTATGACAGATTAACTCCTATGTATTGCATAGTGTAGGACATTTTAATTCCCCCTCCGTACCAGTTTACAGAAACAGTTTGAAACTGATGTTTTCGTTTAAACCAGGGGCCCTATTGGCCCTAAGTTGGAAAATCCACTTGGTTTCGAGGCGCAATAATTGTGTATCAATATTGCCACCCCTTTCCGATTCTGCTACGTGTTCTAGGGCAAAGAACTTCATATGGTTTAAATCGAATTTGTGGTAAAGACCTATATGTCTGCTAATGGCTGATTCTAGTTTACCATTCAAGATCTCGTATACATAATCCCTGATCCTATGATGGAAGGGTCTCTTGGTTTTCCCCACATAAAAGGATTTGCAGAGGCATTCCATATAATATACGACTCCTACCATCCTGCAATCAATAGAATATTTGGGAGTCCAAACCTGCCTGTTGGGCAGATGGACCGTCCTGGACTGCCACACCCAGCTGCAAAAATTGCAGTTCCCACATCTCCTGGTGCCCCTATATGGTCGGGCCCAGGGGATAGTTGCCTTCTGCTGCTCATAATGGCTGTGGGTGAGGCTGTCCTTCAGGTTTCTTGCCCGGCGAAACGTAATTGAGGGTTTGTCGTCTATATATTTGGTGACTATGGGATCGTCCTGTAGCAAATGCCAGTGCCGTCCCAAGATGTCTCTAACTCTATCGCAGCCATTTGTAAATTTAAGGATTATTCGTGTCTGTGTACGAGATGCCAAAGGGGGGCAAGAAAATAAGAGGGATTCCCGTGGTTTCGATTTCGTTCTATTGAATGCTCGTTTAAGACATTTATGACTATATCCCCTACTCAAGAGGCAATGTTTCAAGATGTTAGCTTGTTTCAAGAAAGATTCATGGTCGCTACAGTTTCTCTTTAATCTTAGATACTGTCCGTAGGGAATACTTCTTTTGAGGGATTCAGGACGGGCACTTCGGGCCTGGAGGATGGTATTTGCCGCAGAGGGTTTGCGGTAGAGGTCTGTGGCAATATGGCCTGACATATCCTTGCGGATTGTAACGTCCAGGAATGTAACCAAATCCTGGCTACATTCCATTTTGAAATTTAGGTTAAAAGTATTGGTATTTAGAAAAGTCATAAACTTTGTCAGATCGTCTCGAGTACCTGACCAAATCATGAGGATGTTGTCTATGTACCTGTGCCAGATAAGCACGTGGCACAGGTACATAGACGAGTCCCCATAAAAAATGGTCCGTTCCCACCCCCCCAGGTACAGGTTGGCGTACGATGGGGCACACTTGGTGCCCATCGCCACCCCCTGCACCTGGAGGTAGTGGGAACCATTGAACATAAATACATTACGGGACAGGATGTACTCAAGTAATTCTAGAACAAAAGCATTGTAC
Organism: Glandirana rugosa; assembly: GCA_018402905.1. Lineage (NCBI taxonomy): Eukaryota > Metazoa > Chordata > Amphibia > Anura > Ranidae > Glandirana > Glandirana rugosa. Next base: position 569,325 of record BLSH010024038.1, read on the forward strand.
CTGAATAGATTCCTATCCAGGGTCTTTAAATATTCCGCCACAATGCCTATACCCCTATTGTGTGGTATGGAGCAATACAGTGCCTCTACATCAATTGTTACTAGCCATGCATTGGTCGGGATACTAATATCCTCCAGGACTCTCAGAAGGTCCCCCGTATCTTTAATATAAGATGGTAACATAGTGACCAATGGTCTTAGATGGTCATCGACCAGTTGGCTAGCTTTTTCAGAGATACAGCCAATCCCAGAAACAATCTGTCTACCGGGGGGGATCTTGTTTTTATGTACCCTTGGTAAAGAATAGAAAGTGGGCGTAACAGGATCAAGTACATTGAGATATTCAAATGTGTTTTTCTTGATCAACACCCCCCCCCCCTTCCCAGAATATCCCTGAACTCTGAGTAAAATACGGAGATCAGTGAAATGGGTATTTTCCTATACCAATTTGTATTGTTTAGAATGGCTTGACACATCCCTGTATATTGTTTACGGTCCTGTATCACTATATTCCCTCCTTTATCTGAGGGCTTAATGATGATACTCTGATTCTCCCTTAGTGTCCTCAGGGCCCTCTTTTGCCCCTCTGTGAGGTTACCATTTGAAGTCTGGTTGGTTAATTCTGCAATATCATGTAGGACCTTTTGAACAAAGGCCCATATATGCAGGTTTCTTTGGAGCGGTGGGAAGATTTGGGACTTCTTCTTATATTCTGGTATTTCTATCGTTTCCGCAACAGGAGAAATCATCTTCTGCTGCGTAACCATCTCTTCATCACCCGTGTTACCCTCTTCCCATAGTTCCATGAGGTCCTTGAGGGCCCTGAAGTCACTAATGGTAAAATCCTTCCAAAGTTCTAGGTCCCTTGCTTTCTCCATCTGTGGGGTAATCGACTTATCATGTATGGCATGTAGGGTGAGTTTCCGTGCAAATAGAATTATATCTTTGGCCACTTCGAATTTATCCAGGTCTGTTGTAGGGCAAAAGCTCAAACCCATCTTCAATAATGAGCTCTCATCAAATGAGAACTCATATGACGATAGGTTGATAATTTGTAACTCATTTACATTTTCTTTGAACCCTGAGGGAAAGGGTTCATTCTCTTGCAGTCCCCCAAAGGGGTCCATTCCCCTGAAGGGATTCTTCTTTTTTACCCTTCAATTTTAGTGGTTGTTTGCCTGGGTTGTTACCCTCAATGATTGCAGGATTCACCCCTATTTCATTAGGAGGTACGCGTCCCGAGGCCCCATCACCAAGATAAGGGAAAAGTGAGCTAGTCTTAGATTGTGAAAACGAGAAGATAGGAGGGAAGGAGATAGATTTACCACCACCAGTGAAATCTCCCTTGCTGGTGTTCTGTCTTTTAGGTTGTGAGTGCGGACGCCCCCGCCCGCCCAGCTTCGATTTTTTTTGGGTTCCCTTGTCCTGACGAGTCCGAGACGTTGGATTCGACCTGTGCTGAAGAAAAAGAAGAGGATGAACAGAGTGAGGTTATTTCAGAGTCTATGCCTTCCCTATTCTGTCCCTTTGTTGGACCAGTCTCGGGTTTCCGCGATTGTCATCTTGGGCGACCCTGTTGGGGTCTTGGCCCTTGTTGCCATCTGTATGCTTTTCCATTGTCATAGGCCACCAGGTCTCTCATTAGTTTTTTATTTTTACTTAAGATTAGTTTTTTGTTTAATCTTTCAATCGGTTCCGTCAACTCCTTTTTCCTCTCTTCAAAAGCTTGATTGGATAGTATATGTGGATTTTCTGTATATCGCTTTTGTATAGAAGTATCAATTATATTCATTTCTTTGATATAATGTTCATTAAGAATGTCCATTATGCGGAATGAGCAGGCCTGGAGGTTAGCCTCCCAGGTCTGCTTCATCTCCGCCTCGATGGATGGCACAGTCGGGAATATCTGTACTCGGAGACCAAATGGGACACAGTTTTTCTCTTTGTATAAATCGAAATACTGTTTATGCCAAAAAAGAGATGATTTCTTGGTCAAAAGTTGTTTTAGTCTGTGAAACCAAGTGTCCAGGTCTTGTTGGCCTTTATGTGAGCCCAGAGTTTCATCTCTAATTCTGGTGGTAAAACCCTCCCAGTCTTGGCTCCAAAATTCAGCCATATTATAGGCCCCACTCCTGTTTACTATCAGGGAGATGCCCTGTATGGATAATGTCTATCTGGTATATTTCCAGATGATAAGACCCAAAACATGTAGAGGGGGTATCCTTTACTGCACCCAGTGAGCTGTGTTAACACTGGGAGCAATGCAGTTATAGCTCTAGTTGTACTGGAAATAATTAATCTATCGTCACACCCATGTAGAAATTTTGGCCAAATAGCATCAACAATAGCCTAAAATAGACTAAATTCAGGGGAGGGGTACTCTGTCGGGCTCAAGAGAGCTTGGGTATTTAGTACCCTTGAAAATATGTATTTTGAGTCCGACAGAGTGACACCAGCACCGCATCCCAAAACAATCAATGAATAATGGAGAAGAAAAATTGGGACTTTTGAGGTGCCAGTTTAACCCCTTCCCTGAAGAACTACACAATGATAGAATAAAACATACACTTTATTTCATTATATAGATTTGTGCATGGTGCGGGCTCAGCTGATGAGTCAGTGGCCCACCCACGTGTACAGACAAAAGGTAACATTAAAACAGTGACACTGTATACAGTCCATGGTGCAGATGTAAGCAAAATACAGAATACTCCTGGCTATATGGCAAAAAGCAGATGGAATATATCGCCAGGGCGGTATACAGAACACAAAAATAGCACAGTGATCCAAGATGTTCCGATGTGTTTCGCCCGACTATTTGGGCTTCTTCAGGGACTTGGATCGCAATACAGTCACTAAAACACAAACAGGTAAAATAAAACCACTATACATATACACATCACAATATTACATAATCTAATGGTCTGCTATACAGTATTCAATAAGCAACCTATGCTTGTCATACAGAGGTACGTGCATATCAAAAAATTGGCCTAGTTCTCTATACACAGGTATGTTCCCATGCATACATACTTTTTACAGATGAATATACATTCTAAAAAACGTTTTTGCATAGCCATCAGATAATCTTCCAAAACAACTAGTGCATATTAAGGGAAGGAACCCACTAATAAACCAAACAAAAAACTTTGATTTACCTATTACCCAGGGTACTCAGATGTCAAAATAGTACACCAATGGCAAGAGGAATGGTATCATAGAGGAAGTCATGGGAGATTGGTTTGTATAAATCAGTCACAGATGCTGCCACTACAATCCTTGCATGAAAAGAAAAATTAGAAATAAGAAAGTGTTGGAAGGGAGGAAAAAAAAAAAACACCCAACCAGGGGGAAAGAAAAGAAAGGCAAACTTGAGGTATCCAATATTCAGGATCGGGGAGGATACAGATGATGGTGGACAGCTCAATAGTTGCCGAACTCAATATGCACCTGTTTGTCTCTGCCAAACCCCTCTCACATGGAGGGGGAAAAGAAGGGGAGGGACATATAGGGAATGTGGGTAGTGTAACATAAATTGTTACCGACATACAACTAGTGCTGGCACCTAGAGTGCTATGCCAACCCCAAATCGAAGAATAATATTCAAAATATGCTATTGTATGGCTGACTACCGTGGTATCAAAACCTCAGAATATGACAGATTCATAAGAAACACTTACATTGAAAATGTGCCGCAAATACTCAGGTATCCTCCAACTGAGTCAGTGAGCATATATAGAGAGCTGAGGATTACGGTCCCGACTTATATGGGCAGAATACATAGCGTCTCTCGCATATCAGAGAGGGGATCCTTCTATATGGATGGTCCTAGGAGGGGCAATATGACGGGAAGAGAGGAGAAGAGCAGAGGTTAGGGGCTCGTATATCTCATGTCAGCATAAAAGAGCCTAAGCTCATACGCAGGGAAAAATCCATTGGTAAATAACCTACCCTATGGCGACATCCAGAGTAATAAGACTCTTCCTAGAAATCCATCTCCCACACCCGCCTCGGCGTCTGCGGCGGATCGGGAGTACGCGCCAACTAAATATAGTGGGATAGTTGGCGCCAAAAGCACCCGTCACTCCCCCTCAGCATTATGTGCTGACGTAATGCAGAGTACGTCTGGAATGTGTCAGAGGGAAAGTTGTGCATACGTTAGTCGCCCCACCATCTCCTAGTCACATGACCTCCCGAGACACAGAGGACACCAGATCCCCCAGCGATGGAGTGCAGTGGAGACCACAAAGGAGGACCGCATATCATCCACACCACCCGCTCTGGTAGAGAGGGGGCGTGCAAGCTTGGCCCCCTTCCTAGCAATCGGTGCCCCACATACAGGGACCGATATTGCGGCTCAGGATATCCCATATACCTATCCTGAGGTGTCACGGAAGAGGAGTAGAGAATGAGTGGAGAAACTCTGGAACATTTGAATAGATTATCTCTTGTGTCAGGGGGAAGTCTCACTGGGGTTGATTTACTAAAACTGGAGAGTGCAACATCTGGTGCAGCTGTGCTACCATGCAGAGCTGCACCAGATTTTGCACTCTACAGTTTTAATAAATCAACCCTATAATTTCACTGAGAGTGACTGACATGTTGGGCTGTAATGGTAGAGTGTGGTACAAGCTTTAGTGGTACCCACTAGGAATTGCTGCATCCATTGGGGAAAGTAAACACATGCAGATTGTTGGCCAACCAAACGTCCAACTTTTGTCAAAATTGGGTGACAGCGGTTTTGTCTAGCGTACTGACATGAGTCAAGTAATCGGCCAACAAACCAAAGGTAGTGACGTGTTACGAGCGTATAATGAGGAAGGTGAATGTGATTTGTGAATTACGAACACAGGTTACACAACCAAACACTTCCTGGATTCCGAGCATGCGTGTTTGCACTTCCAACTTTTTGTTGGCCAACTTCTGTACACACGAGCCAACAATCTTGCCAACGTCTTGTTGGCCAACACAAGTTTTCTTGTCTCATCGTCAAACTTCTGTTGGACGACAATTGGAAATTGGCTGTAGAATCGTGCGTACACATGATCGGATTATCGGCCAACAGGTTGTTGGACGACCGTTGTTGGCCAACAATCGGACTATGTGTATGAGCCTTTATGCATAAAATGCGTTAAGGTGAAAAACCAGGAGACTTTACAATCACTTTAAATCTCTTTTCCTCCATACGTAAACAGTGCCCCATTGTCCTCTGTGATGACGTTAAATCAGAGTTCTACTCATTTTTGTGTTTATTAAAAGTCAGCAGCTAAAAAAAGTGTAGCTGCTGATTTTTAATAAACAGACAAACTGTCCCATGATCCAGCGATGCAGTCGCTCTCTCCCCAGCGCTGGCATCACAAGTGTGGGCACCCAGCTGTGACAGCTTGAGGCTTCAAGGCCGGGTGCACACTGCACAGGCGCGCTGCACCTCTTCAATCGCCGGGCAATCTTCTGGGACCTGTGATATGTCCTAGAAGATTGCAGGGGGGGGGGGAGAACATCTGCTCAAGTCAGCTAGGCAGCCCGAGCAGAGGTGGCAGCGGGTACCTGTCAAAACTAGATACCCACCCCATGTAAGGGGATGAGAAGTGCTTACAGCGGAACTTCCACTTTTGGGTTTAACTTCGCTTTAAAGTAAATACTCAACACCAAGTTCACTATATAGACCATTTATGTATTTGTACATGTTGATCATATCCCCCCTTAACCACTTCAACCCTGGAAGGATTTCCCCCTTTAGGACCAGAGCACTTTTTGCGATTCAGCACTGTGTCGCTTTAACTGACAATTGTGTGGTCGTGTGACGTTGTATCCAAACAAAATTTGTGTCCTTTTTTTCCCACAAATAGAGCTTTCTTTTGGTGGTATTTGATCACCTCTGCGTCATTTCTGATCACTGCTATAAATAAAAAAAGAGCGAACATTTTGCAAGAAAAAAACATTTTTCTTACTTTTCGCTAAAATACAAATCCAAAAAAAGAATATAAAAACATTTTTTTTCATCGGTTTTGGACGATTTATATTCTTCCTCATATTTTTGGTAAAAAAAAATCGCAATCATCGTTTATTCATTGGTTTGCGGAAAAGTTGCCGCGTTTACGAACCATGAGAATTAATTTCTGGGGTTTTTATTTTTTTTTATATTTTACTAGTAGTGGCGGCGATCTGCAATTTTTAGCAGTACTGCGATATTGCATACATCTCGGACCATTTTGACACTTTTTTGGGGCCATTGGCATTTATACAGCGATCAGTGCCATGAAAATGCACTGATTACTGTGTAAATGCCATTGGCAGTGAAGGGGTTAACCTGGAGGGGGCGCTCTAAGGGTTAACTGTGTTCCCTCAGTGTGTTCTAGCTGTACGGGGGCTGGGCTGGCAGGGGGAGGGGAGTGATCACAGCTTCCATATACAGGAAGCCTGCGATCACAGCCCTTCCCCCTCTGTTTTCCTCTGATCCGTGTTTACATACACGGACCTCCGTTCTCTCAATGCGGGAGAGCCATTGCGGGTAGCCGGCAGAGATCGAGCCCGCCTTACCCGCTCCCTGGCCCCCTCTGGAACACAGTGAGCGTGCGGTTTGCGATAACAAACCACTTTGCCGCCGTCAAGCTGCGGGGGGCAGTCGGCAAGTGGTTAATCTCCTCTTCTCATGAAAGAATAAATTCAGTTCCTCTAATCTTTCCTCATAGCTGAGCTCCTCCATGCCTCTTATTAGTTTGGTTGCCCTTCTCTGCACTTTCTCCAGTTCCCAGATATCCTTTTTGAGAATTGGTGCCCAAAACTGAACTGCATATTCCAGATGAGGTCTTTCTAATGATTTGTACAGGGGGGCAAAATAATGTCTCTATCTCTGGAGTCCATACCACTCTTAATCCAAGAAAGGATATTGCTCACTTTGAAAACCATAGCTTCTATTATTAAAGCATAACTCCAATTTTGTTAAGAAAAAAATATCCCCCCCTCCCCAAGGTAATCTATATACATTGCAAGGCAAACAAGTATATGGCGCAACACCCTGAAAAAACATATAAATTGCATCAAGTCTTTAAAATAGTCCATATGTGGCTGGTATAAGAACCAGCATTAGTAAAAAGTCCCAGCACAAAGGTCAGCCTTCTTAGAACCAGAAGCAAAGTCCTTATAACACTGGAAAAGAAGAAAAGAAGAAAGAGGCGCCTCTAAGTGCAGACTTTAAAAACAGTTTATTAAAACCAACAACTGGCAACTCACATGAGACAGAAGATAAAAGCACATGAGCAGGTCCTCAAAGGGGTAACATCAGTGAGACGTCCATAGGCCAGGATTCATAGCACCATCATGAACTGTAGCAAGCGTCCCTGTGAGTTGGTAACCGGCCGGAGACAGGGGAATCTTAAAATGAGGCTTGGTTCCGTGGCAGCTAGAGTCCCAGGATGATGACGTCACTGGACAGCGACGCGTTATCCGAGCTGGCGTGCTGCAATTGGTGTGGCAGCCGCGCTCCTTTATCAAGCTATAGGTCAGGACCAAAGGGGTTTGTTTTATGTGCAAAGTAAGGGGCGGGGTGGTACCAATAAAAGAAACACAGTACAAGATACATAGTGCTAATAATAAATTATAAAAAAATTATATATCATATGTAACTGAAGGAAAATTCATACCATAACATTAATCAAAATATAAATATCATTCTGATGACCATATTGAAAGCGTATGATAGATAAAACATGGATACAAATTTATATAACCAACAGAAATGTATCTAGTATAAAAACAGAGATTCTGGTAATTTTATAGGTCAGCAACCGCCATCAATAAAAAAGGTTTAAAATGTAAAACCCTACCTACTGAATGTTATATCAGGCAAGATGTGTGCTAGTGTGCGGTAACTTAATACACCACAATGGAAAAAAAAAAAAAAAAAAAAAATTATTATTAATTAATTAACACACTACAGGGGGTCTAGAGTGCAAAACCCTACCTACTGAGTATTATGTCAGGCAAAAATCGTGCCTGTTAGCGGTAATATAATGCACCACAATATATGTGTATATATACACACACATACATATAAAATAAATAAATACATAAATAAAAAAATAAACACACTACAGGGGGTCTGAAAAAAAAAAAAAAAAGGGAGAAAGTTAAATTACAGTTAAAGAATGGTTGACACCTCAATAGCTACATTAAGGCCACCCGGCGAGAGCACGTCTAGGTTATAGATCCAGAACGTTTCCCTAGCACACCATTTTCTGAAATGTTCTGCGGCAGAGAGATGTGAGGGTATCTGCTCTATAACCCAGACCTGCAATCCCACGGTGGATTTTTTGTGGACCTCCGCAAAGTGTCGTGGGACACTGTGTGGATCTATTCCCTCTTCAATGTACCTACGATGCTGTCCGAACCTCTGTCTAAGTGTCTGGATAGTGCGCCCTACATATAGCAGACCACAGGGGCAGGTAAGGCCATAAACAACAAATTCAGAAGAACAGTTGTAGAATTTGTCTAATTTGTATGTTTTTCCCTTACAGCAAAAAGATTTTTTACCATGTTGAACAAATTTACACGTCTTGCATAGGGCTTTACCACACCGATACATGCCAACCAAGGGTATTAATACTGGCATAGAGGAAACAGCCTTAGTGGTTTTAAGTTTGCTAGGGGCGATCTTGTTCTTTAGATTAGGGGCCCTTCGGTAAGTCACTCGTGGGCGGTCAGGTAAA
>BLSH010024038.1:589646-604044 GCA_018402905.1 Glandirana rugosa
AAAAAAAGATAAGATAAGAAGATAAAAGATAAGATAAGAAAAAGAAAAACATAATATAAGATAAGAAAAGATAAGATACATTTTACATAAGATAACCTTTAAGCTTAAAGCCTTCTTTCAATATAAGAAAGATAAAATAAGACAAGATAAGAAAAAAATGATAAGATAAGAAAAGATAACATAAGGTTAAGTTTAAATAAGATAAACTTTAAGTATAAATTCTTCTACCGATATAAGAAAGATAAAATAAGATAAGATAAAAATAATAGAGGATAAGGAAAGTAAAGATAAGATAAAAGAAATTCGAATTTCCAATAGAATACATTTTACATAGAATAGAAAAGAATAGAATATAATACAAAAAGAAAAAGAATAGAATAGAAAATAGAAGAATAGAATAGAAAAAAAACAATAGAATAGAGTGGAATAGAAAGAATTTAACCATCTTCCAAAATTAGAACTTCAAATAGAATCAATTTTGAATGGAATGATTGAAATTTTATGAGTTCAATTCGACTGAATTCAGAAAATTCAAATCGATTTGAATTTGAATACACAAAACAAATTCCGAAAACAAATTAAATTAATTAAATGAATTTAACTAAGCAGATTTATGTAAATAATGAATCAAAATGAAACACATTTGTTCGTTCTGCACATGTCTAGTCATTACCCATAGCCAAGAGATAATAGGGTCACATAAAGCGGTTGTATACTCATACAAAAAAAAAAAAAACCTGTAATGCAAAGGCATGATAAGCTAGTATGCATTGCATAGCAGCTCATTATGAAATACTTAACTCAGACCGAAGATCCGACATCTTCCCTTTGGGGATCCTTCCGGGTTCGCGGCTCCGGTGCTGTGAGTGGCCGCAGCCGTGAGATGTCACTCGCGTGCATGTGCACAGGAGTTTTTTCTTCCGGCAGACTTTCCAACTAGGTCTGGCGCAATGCGCCGAGCTTTCGCCGTGACGTCAGCACCTGCTTGCAGGGTGAATATCTCCTAAACCGTAGAGGTTTAGGAGATATTCATTTTACCTACAGGTAAGCCTTATTATAGGCTCACCTATAGGTAAAAATTAGAAAAAGGGGTATACAACCGCTTTAAGAGGAGAGTGGAGAGGCTGAACAGCAATGTAAATGGGAAGTGCTAAAGGCTGAACAATAATGTATTTTTAAGACTTCCAGCCAGGAGAAAAGCAGGCCATACATTAAGCAATTTTCTTTGCTGCGACCACGGGTTGCAGAAAAGAAAATTGCCTGATTCCCCCATCAACACTGAATATCTCCCGCAGAGTTTAATTTTCTGACAACAGGAGGTTTCCCAGCCGTCAGAATAAAATGTTCACTGCCAACTGCTATAGCCTCTGGCAGTGATCAAATGAATAAAAAAACAAACAACCAGTGGATCGACTTCAGTATAACCAGCATGCCCATAGATAGATAGATAGAAATATGTCCAGTCCCTGCTGAACTGGCCAAATTTCAATCCATCTATGGATGGCTTTAAGGCTGGGTTCACACTATCCAACAAAAAAAGGTCCGACTTTGATCCTACTTTGTTGTGTGATTTACGGTCCTACATAGGGTCAAAGTCGGACCGTTTTTCTGTGAACAGGATTCTGACTTTGATCCCGACAATACCAGGCACCTTGTGCTCTGGGGATCTTTAAGGAGAACTCCACGCCAAATTTTAAAAAAATGGCATGGGGTCCCCCTCCAGGGGCATACCAGGCCCTTTGGTCTGGATTTTAAGGGGAACCGCCACGCCGAAAAAAAAAGCATGGGGTCCCCCCCAAAATCCATACCAGACCTTTATCCGAGCACACAGCCTGGCAGGCCAGGAAAGGGGGTGGGGACGAGCGACCATACCAGGCCGCGTGCCCTCAACATGGGGAGTATGGGTGCTTTGGGGCAGGGGGGGCTCTGCGCCCCCCCACCCCTAAGCACCTTGTCCCCATGTTGATGAGGACAAGGGCCTCTTCCCGACATCCCTTGCCAGTGGTTGTTGGGTTCTGTGGGCGGGGACTTATCGGAATTTGGAAGCCCCCTTTAACAAGGGGGCCCCCAGATAGCCAGCCCCCCACCCTATGTAAATGAGTATGGGGTACATCGTACATCGTACCCCTACCCATTTACCTGGAAAAAAAGTGTACAAAAAAACACACTACACAGCTTTTTAAAATACTTTATTAAATCAGCTCTGGCGTTTTCTCCCTTCTCTGGCTCTTCTTTCTTCGGCTCTTTTGCGTGGTCTTCTTTCTTCTCCTTCTCTGCAGCGTCTTCTGCTCTTTTGCCGGTCTTCTCCGCTGTCCTCTTCCCGCTGTTCTTCCTCTCCTCTTCTTCCACACGATGCGATCTCCTTCACGAATGTCCTCTCCACTGTGTACTGTGCCTTATATTGGCATGGGGCGGGGCCACCCGCTGACATCATCCGGAGGCTCCACCCCCTGTGACCGGCAAAAGAGCAGAAAAGCTGAATAGCAATGCACTGTCATGACTTTTAGTCAATAGCTAGGAAAATTAGGAAATGAGGGAACTAAGAATCAGGAGTGTCAGATGGAGAAGAGTGAAAAGGTTGGACAGTAACCTATCTAAATGACTCTTAGTCAAGGGATAGAAGGATCAGGTGAGAGGAGAAAGGAGAGGCTGAGTAGTAATGTATTGCCATACCTTTCAGCCCAGAACCTTAAAGTGTTAGTTGGGGGAAGTGAGGAGATGCTCAGCAATACAGTATTGTCATGACTTTCAGCCAGGAGTTAGGAGCATGAGATGGGGAAAAGTGGAAAGGCTAAACAGCAATGTATTATCATGACTTTTAGCTAGGAGGGCCGAATTTGGCAAAGGCGGAGAGGCTGAACAGTAGCAGATACACGACTTTCATCCAGGAAATAGGGAGGAAGAGTGGAGAGGCTGAACATAGACATATTGTCAAAAACCTCAATCATGAGTTAGGAAGGTGAGTTGAAGGAAGTGTCTAGAAGTTGAAAAGTAAAGCCCCGTACACATGGGTGCAGCGTTTGTACAACCGAATGTCCAACTTTGGACCAAATTGGATGTTGGCTATTGTGTGTCGCGTACTGACATGCACTAATCGATCAAGCCTAACGTAGTGACGTGTTACGAGCGTATTACAACGAAGTTCAGGTGCATGTGATTTGTGAATTAGGAAAGTAGGTTTCCCAGAACGGACACTTCCGGGCATTCCTGACTTCTGAGCATGCGTGTTTTGCACGTACAACTTTGTTGGACCAACTTCTCTGTACACACGATACAACAGTCGTACAACCGCTTGTAGTACAACCAACATTTTCTAGTCTGCTCATCCAAATTTAGTTGTACAACTATTGTATGAAGGCTGTTGTAATCACGCGTACTAACGGTCGGATGATTGTTCAACAAGCTGGTTGTATGACCGTTGTTGTACAACCATTGTACCGTGTGTACGGGCCTTAAGGAATGACATAACTTTTAGCCATAAGTTAACATTGCTAGTTGAAAGAAAAGTGGAGAGGATAAACAGTAATGTATTTTGATGACTTTCAGCCATGAGTTAGGGGGGTTAATTGAGGTAGGAGTGTAGAGGCTGAATCAGTAGAGGAATCACCCAGGGAAAGGATGCAGAGGTTGAGCAGTAACATATAGCTATGACTTGCAGCCAGGAATTATAATGAAAGGACATTTTTAGGAAGTGTAGAGAGGTTGAACAGTAGGGTACTGTCATATTTACAACAATGGAAAATAATTAGGAGAGATACTTTAAAGGGCTCAAATGAGCATCTGCAAGGCACGTGGAAGCATGGCCACAAAGTGTTTCTGGTTATCAAATTGAGTTTGGCTTTACTGTGTATAAGTTGTAGTGTTGCACCTTCTGCTTAGGCTTAGCTGCTTAGCTTGGTGTTAGACAAAATAGGGCTTGGGGGTAACCAAAGAGAAAGTGGAAGTAAAATAAGTCCCATGATTGGTGTCAATTGGAGAAAAAATAAATCCCACCATTGGAGTTGGTGTGAGAAAAATAAGTCTCATTACTGATATCATGGCTTTAGATTTTATGATATTTACTAAAAAAAAAAGGGGTGAGTTTTTTAAAATAACCTTTTAAAGAAAATAATTATGGTATGTTTTTTTTTTCATGCTTCATATTGGTAAATACAATTATTTCAAATATAACATAAAATTGTATTCAGTGCTCCAAATCCATATTCTGCACTTCATCCTCAGTCTTGCTGGCAGGCACAAAAACAAAGATTAATTCTCCATAGAGCTTAGCAAGGATGTTAATTATCATGCCAGTGTCATTTATTAGTCCCAGGATGACACTGCAGCACCTCAATCTGATGACGTAATTAAAAAGCAAACCTCAGCTTGTATTGAGACCAATTTGGTTCCAGCAGTATGGCTCCGTATTTGATGGCCACTGCCCAACCACAAAACCGTAGTAACTTTTATATGCAATGTTTTAAACCAACATTTCAACTGCATGACAATGCATTGTTTTTATATTTTTGTATCTATTGCCCAAATTGCAATGATGAAATTTGCTGGCTGCCGAAACATTAGCAATCCAAAAAGTACTTTACAGCTATTTACATAATTCAGTTTTACATTAACTGGGATGACAGCGCTCCAATACACTGTTGATGTGAAAGCCTTTCATGTGTGAAAGACAAGACATCGTCTGCTATGTTTCCAGTGTAATGACAGAGACTCTGTGTGACTTTCTATTACAGATATACACCTAAATTAAATTGCTACAAGATTCATTGAAACAGACAATACACACTAAGAATATTGTGAATTATAGCACATCCTTAAGGCATCAGGAGTGCCAGTCTGCTGAGTTAATGGGGCAGATTTACTAAAGCAAATGAACAAGAGCAGGGATAATCATTATAGCCTGCATGTTTGCACAGATGTCTGCTTACATAGTGATCACGACCCCCGAACTGATGTGTATAGTGTGGTGCTAGGTTGCATTGGACATCCATTGGCCAATAATAAATATTATTATTATGTTATTATACAGGATTTATATTGCTAGGATAGTCTGTGCAGCAGTTTACAAAACCAAAGAATCCAGTACAGCTTTTTTATTAAAATAATAATAGATGATCCTGCCATGAAGGTCTATGTTCAGGCACTTCCTGTTATAGGGTGACAACTGTCTACCAATCGCTCTTTCATGTTGTCATCCTGTTACCATAATTGCCAACACTGGAAAATAATTAGGAGAGACACTGTGACGGAACCGTCCAGCACCCCGCTTGGGTGCAAAGTATATAGCTTCCTCCAGTCTGGACATAGGAACATTGCATAGCACCCAAGAATCTAGCTGACACTAGCTTAGGTACTGTGGAACTGGAACTGTTTATTGAAAACTCACATAATTTATAGTATATAAGTTCAGGTGAGCCTGATCACATTATCGTATGCAAAGGAAATTGTATACAGGAATATAATTAACATAACTAAGGAACAGCCAACATAAACTATAAAAATTAGGCTACTTAAACAACTAGCCACCTAGGTGACTGACCTAGGTGAATCAGTGCCCACCCAGACTATTCAGTACCAAGCCCACCTAAATACAAAGTACGACACACAATGGCATAAGTATAAACATCCCACAATGGTTCAAAACCAATGTACAGTGGTCACAATATCAATCACCTCTGCAAGAGGTGATCAAACAGACAGAAACAATAGGTGACTTAATTAACACAATTAACAATGGGTGAAAGACACCTAGGAGGCACACTATGGGAGAGACCTACTTACAATAAACACATTATAGCAGGAGACCACAGACAGGTTGCTTTGAGTTGATGATAGTAACATCTGCTCTGAGTCTCACAGTCTGAAGCAATCATTGTTGGTAATGGGGCATCTAGGCCCTAAACATAGATCCCGGACCTAGATTCCCAGAGTCTGTGTGTTTTTGGGAGACAGGAACTTGAATCAGAAACATGACCACTCCAAGGGTCCCCAAGGCACACACCTCCTAAAGAGTAGTGTTCCCTTAAAAGCCAGGGCCCATAGTCAGTGGGTAAGAGGCCACCCTTCAGTCCCCTCCAAGAGCCCCTGTCCTGCTTGGGTCTGTCACAGACACTTTAGAGGTTTCAGGTGGGCATCTGCAGGGCATATGGGAGTGTGGCCAAATAGTGTTTGTGGCCATCAAAGTGAATATGGCTTTACTGTGTATGGAAACACAACAAGACCACTCTCCTGTGCTCACGAAAAGTGCACTGGCCAAAGACAATCCGTACTCTTCAGCAGAACCAATTTTGCACTGGTTATGGGAAAGAGGGGATCCCGCCTCAACACATGTCAGCCACTTGGATGGTCTTCCTGCGTTTTGCTAATTGTCTAGGCGACCAGTCTGCTTCAAATGCATATGGACTTTGATGGGCCTCATTGCACACATCTAATGCACTAGGTTGGTGCGCCCTCTGTTCCTTGTTTTTGCAGTATTTACTGTGTATGGGTTGTAGTGTTGCAGCTTTTCCCCTAAACTTAGCTTGGTGTTAGACAAAATAGGGCCAGGGGTTATACTAAACAGAAAGATTAAGTAAAATAAGTCCCATCGTGGGTATCAATGGGAATAAAATATGTCCCATCACTGGAGTAAGTGTGAGTAAAATAAGTCCTATCCTTGATGCCAATGGGAATAAATACTTCCCATCACTGAAGTCAGTGTGAGTAAAATAAGTCCCATCATTGATTTCAATGGGAGTAAAATACACCCCATCATTGAAATCTGTTTGAGTAAAATAAGTCCCATCATTGCAATCAGTGGGTTAAAAATAGACCCATTTTTTGGTGTCAGAGGGAATAAAACAATCCCCATTTTTGGCATCAAAGGGAATGAAATAAATCCAATGACTGATGTTATTGGGAGTAAAATGAGCCCTATATTTTGGTGCCAGTGGGGATAAAAAAAGGCCCACATCGTTAATGTCAATGGAAGAAAAACAAGCCCCATCGTTGGTGTCAGTTGGCAATGAGCCCCAAATCTTTGGTGTCAGTGGAAGTATATTAAACCCCATCGTTAGTGTCAGTGGGAGTGTCATGTACCTTATCCGAAGCCAAGTGCAGAAAGAGGCTCCCCTTGCAGCTAGGTGCGCTACACCCCTGAAGGTGGTACAGGAGGTATGATGCCCAAAGAAGCATGGATTGTTGATGGGATTCCGTTTGCCTGATGAAAAGCTGGCAGTGCTGAGTGAGGCAGTGAATAGGACACCGGAACTTCTGCTGGGCTGCAGGAGTAGTAGAGCTGAGATGCAGACAGTAAAGGCCAGGCAGGGCCACCCACGGGGTGGAAGTTCTGTCGAAAGAGAATGTTACTGAAGCAACCAACAGTAGTACTAGAAACCAGCGATTGGAAACACAGTCCTTGAAGATCAGCTGGTTTCTCAGCAGGAGAGGTACAGAATGGTAAAGTCTGTGAAACAGGCCGAGGGTCAAACACCAGGTAAACAAGCAGGATCAAGGTCAAGCAAGCCGAGGTCAGCATCATTGATCAGGCAGAGGCAGAGTCCTTTAAGCAAGTGGAGGTCAAACACTGAAGATCAGGCAGGAGAATAGTCCAGGTACAAGCTGGAGGTTTTCCAGGAGAGAAGTCAGCGGAACAGGAATTAGCCAAGTCACGACGGGTATTAAGAGAATAGTTAAGGTACAAGTTGAGGGTTTTCCAGGAGAGAGGTCAGCGGAACAGGAATTAGCCAAGTCACGACGGGTATTAAGAGAATAGTTAAGGTACAAGTCGAGGGTTTTCCAGGAGAGAGGTCAGCGGAACAGGAATTAGCCAAGTCACAACGGGTATTCAGAGAATAATTAAGGTACAAGTCGAGGGTTTTCCAGGAGAAAGGTCAGCGGAACAGGAATTAGCCAAGTCGCAACAGGTATTCAGGCACAGACACAAGGTTCAGGAATGCAGGGTAAACTGAAGACAATCCAGCAACTATGTCAGACAGCCATGGCACTTTTATAGGCAGGAAAAGGTGTTCATTAGACACGCCGTGCGCACCTGTGTGCGCGACCGCTCATGCGTGTGCGCATGCGCACCAGAATACACCTCTGGCGCTCATTTCCGTTCCTGGCAAGATTGCCAATTCTTTGGCTATTTCCCTGACAGGCAGTAAATTGGGCCCTATATCATTGGTGTCAGTGAGAGGAAATGAAGCCAATTATTCGTGTCCATTTGGATAAATTAAGCCCCATATTGCTGATGTCAGTGGTAGAAAATGAATTCCATCATTTGTGCCAATAGGGGTAAAGTGTCTGTGGGAGTGTAATACACTCCAAATCTTTTGTTTTATTGGAAGAAATAATAAACATTGGTGTTCAGTAGTTACTTACCCGTTAACATGCTGCCTCTTTCCTGAACCCAGAACCATACTTTGACAATTCGGCAGGAGATCACTGCACCCAACATTTCGGGCATTCTGTTGCCATTCTACAGTGTCCTAGGTTCTACGGGATGCAGACACTGCGAGACGTAGACCATTTGGCCTGTCACAAGCACTATCCTCTCTTCTCATAGGCCTACCTCTCCATAGGCTATCCTCTCTTCAGTCTATCATGAATGCTGCTGCCAGACTCATCTACCTTACTAACCGCTCAGTGTCTGCCACCCCTCTCCCCCAATCCATACACCGGCTTCCGATCGCCCAGTGTAATACTAACAACAACATACAAAGCCATTCACAACTCTGCCCCCAGCTACATTACCAATCTTGTCTCCAAATATCACCAAAACCACCCTCTCAAGACCTCCTGCTCTCTAACACCCTCGTCTCCTCCTCCCATGCTCAGCTCCAGGACTTCTCCAGAGCCTTTCCCATCTTCTGGAACTCTCCACCTCAACCTGTCCGGCTATCTCCTACTCTGGCTGCTTTTAGGAAATCCCTGAAAACTCATCTCTTCAGGGAAGCCTATCACGCCTCCAAATAATCTCTTATCACTTCCATCAGCTCATTCCCCACAGTTACAACCTTTTGTACCATTGCCCCATCCTATTAGATTGAAAGCTCTTTTGAGCAGGGTCCTCTTAACCCTCTTGTATTTTATGGTATTGTAACTGTACTGTCTCCCTTTTATATTGTAAAGCACTGCGTAAACTGTTGGCGCTATATAAATCCTGCATAATAGTAATAAAATCACTTCTAAAGGAACCTCCAAGAGGTCATGCCAATGTACAGGTGAGTTCTATGATTGACACAGAAAACATGCTTTGAACAATGACTATCAGCCATCACTGGATTTATTTATACAGATCTCAGTACAGTGCCCTGAAAAAGTATTCATACCCCTTGAGATTTTCCAGGTTTTGTCATGTTACAACCGAAAACGGAATGTATTTTATTGGGATTTTATGTGATAGACCAACACAAGTGGCACATAATTGTGAAGTTGAAGGAAAATGATAAATGGTTTTCAAAATGTTTTACAAATAAATATGTGAAAAGTGTGGGGTACATTTGTATTCAGCCCCCCTGAGTCAATACTTTGTAGAACCGCTATTCACTGCAATTACAGCTGCAAGTCTTTTTGGGGAAGTCTCTACCAGCTTTGAACATCTAGAGAGGACATTTTTGCCCATTCTTCTTTGCAAAATATCTCAAGTTCTGTCAGATTGGATGGAGAGCATCTGTGAACAGCAATTTTCAAGTCTTGCCCCAGATCAGTGTTGCCAACCGCCAGTAAATTTACTGACAATTTGTAAAAATCAGTGATTTTTAGAACGGTCTATAAATATCAGGGTCTGATAATTTGTCATGCTGTGCTGACTTTTTAAGTGTAAACTGGGCAAACTACTTGATATGGGTTTTGTCAGTGTTTCCATGTTGTGTTTAAATATCAATTGTCTTAGTTTTAATAGGAGTTCTATTATTTTTCAAGTTGCCAGTAGAAATGGTGCTCTGCCAGTAAGATTTTCCATGATTTGCCAGTAAAAAACGCTGCGGGAGGTTGGCAACACTGCCCCAGATTCTCAATTGGATTTAGGTCTGGACTTTGACTGCCATTCTAACACATGAATATGCTTTGATCTAAATCATTCTATTGTAGCTCTGGCTGGATGTTTAGGGTTGTTGTCATGTTGGAAGGGGAACCTCCACCCCAATCTCTTTTGCAGACTCTGTAACAGGTTTTCTTCTAAGATTTCCCTGTATTTGGCTCCATCCATCTTCCCATCTCCCCATCTTCCCATGGTGAGTTCAGGGATGATTTGCAGTGTTAGTTTTCTGCCGCACATAGAGTTTTGCTTTTAAGCCAAAAAGTAAAATTTTGGTCTCATCTGACCAGAGCACCTTCTTCCACATGTTTGCCCCCACTTGGCTTCTCGCAAACTGCAAATGGGACTTCTTATGGCTTTCTTTCAACAATGGCTTTCTTCATGCCGCTCTTCCATAAAGGTCAGATTTGTGGAGAGCATGACTAATAGTTGTCCTGTGGACAGATTCTCCCACCTGAGCTGTGGATCTCTGCAGCTCCTCCAGACTTACCATGGGCCTCTTGGCTGCTTCTCTGATTACTGCTCTCCTTGCCCGGCTGGTCAGTTTAGGTGGACAGCCATGTCTTGGTAGGTTTGCAGTTGAGCCATACTCTTTCCATTTTCGAATGATGGATTGGACAGCACTCCATGAGATGTTCAAAGCTTGGGATATTATTTTATAACCTAACCCTGCTTTAAACTTCTCCACAACTTTATCCCTGACCTGTCTGGTGCATTCCTTGGCCTTCATGATGCTGTTTGTTCACTAAGATTCTCTAACAAATCCTCTGAAAGCTTCACAGAAGAGCTATATTTATACTGGGATTAAATTGCACGTAGGTGGACTCTGTTTACTAATTAGGTGACTTCTGAAGGCAATTGGCTCCCCTAGATTTTAGTTAGGGGTATCAGAGTCTAGGGGGCTGAATACAAATGCAAGCCACACTTTTCACATATTTATTTGTAAAAAATGTTGAAAACCATTCATCATTTTCCTTCCACTTCACAATTATGTGCTACTTTGTGTTGGTCTATCACATAAAATCCCAATAAAATAAATTTAAGTTTTTGGTTGTAACATGACAACATGTGGAAAATTTCAAGGGGTATGAATACTTATTCAAAGCACTGTACTAGGTGGCTGAAGGAGGCAGGAGGAGATCAGAAAATGGCAATTGTTCACAATAGACGTTGCTTTAAAAAAAAAAATCAAATGTCATCCACTTAGGGTTTACATCTATGTTACAACTGAATGATGATCATGTCATCTGATCCAGGAGCAGCCATTGTGTTGGTAGACGGTCATAAATCTCTGCTGATTTCCCTCACATCTCCTTTTCTGTGTGAAATGAGAAGTATAAAAACAGCAATCACTGGCTGAATATTGTAGCTGGCCATTATTCAGTTTCAATTAGGTTCTATTATGCATCGCATATAGAATTTCCCATTAATGAAAACGTAATGCTGAGATTAGGGCGAGGTGACATAGAACTCATTATCATTATCACAGGTAATAAGCAGAGCACATACGCCGCGCACAGACACACCGCGCTATTTATAGGGAGTATCCAGGGAACTGGCTCTCTCTTTCAATAATAATATATAACATATCCACAGTCACATAAAGTCTAACCTTTATTACCGGTATTAAGTGACAGAGAATGTACAAGCTGCAGAAAGGTCAATTTCATCACATCTTCAGAAATAAATAGGATTCCACGCTTACGTGGTTCCAGCGCTTAATGACTATTGGATATTAATTAAAGCGTATCTAAACCTGGAAATGAAAATGTAATATATTGCAGCCGGCAAGTCCTTGTTTCCAGGTTTTTTCCCTTTATTTTTACTTGTCATACTGCCATTAAAGCGGTAGTAAACCACACCTAAAAAATAAAACTGGACCCTAGGCCCGCGGACCCACCCACCGTATATATACTGCGGCAAGGTGGCCGCTCTGCGCCAGATCACGTATCTAGTATGTGATCTGACACTTCTGGGTCCGGGGGCGCGCGCATGACTCATCGTTCGCTGGCACCCGCTGATTACACAGGCAGAACAACAATCTGTAAACAAGGCAGATTGTCGTTCTGTCAAAAGGGAAGGTATTAATCATGTGCTCCTGTAAAGCAGGAACACAGATCTTTGCCTTCCCCTAGTCAAAGCACCTTCCCCACAGTGAGTAAGCACAACCTACTCACACAGTTAACCCTTTGATCGCCCCTGATGTTGACCCCTTCCCTGCCAGTGTCATTAGTACAGTGACAGCACAGATTTTTTGAGCACTGATAACTGTATTAGTGTCACTGGTCCCCAAAAATGTCAGTTATCTAGTATGTGATCTGACACTTCTGGATCCAGGGGCGCGCGCGCACGACTCAACGTCCGCCGGCACCCGCTGATTACACAGGACACAGGCACAACAACAATCTGGCTATGTAAACAAGGCAGATTGCCGTTCTGTCAAAAGGGAAGGTATTGTTCCTGTAAAGCAGGAACACAGATCTTTGCCTTCCCCTAGTCAAAGCACCTCCCCCACAGTGAGTAAGCACAACCTAGGCACACAGTTAACCCTTTGATCGCCCCTAATGTTGACCCCTTCCCTGCCAGTGTCATTAGTACAGTAACAGTGCATATTTTTTGAGCACTGATCACTGTATTAGTGTCACTGGTCCCCAAAAAGTTTCAGTTTGGTGTCCGATTTGTTTGCCGTAATATGATCGCCGCCATTCCTAATAAATAAATAAATTTATCCCATAGTTTGTAGACGCTATAACTTTTGTGCAAACCAATCAATATATGCAGATTTTTAGCTGCATGCTATACCCCGATACATCCATTTCTCCCGGCCGCCGTACATCTACAGCGATTTGCGTGAAGTGGTAAAATAAATTTGATAAAAATCAAACTTGCTGACCAGCCTCCGTCATTTTACTGCGGCAGGTCGGCTCCTTCCCGAGAATCGCTGTAGCTGTACGTCGGTCATGGGAACGGGTATTGTGGGCGCCCACTGGCCAGCGGGGGGAGCCAAAGTGCCAGCCACCCACCATCGTTCCCCGCAGTGACAGAACAGGGACCTGCTTGTGCAAACAAGGCAGATCTCCATTCTGACAGGGGAGATCACACAGATCCAGTCTTTCCAGTCACTAGTGTTAACCCCTTCACTACCAGTGTAATTTATACAGTAATCAGTGCATTTTTCTAGCACTGATCGCTGTATAAATGTCATTGGTCCCAAAAAAGTGTCAAAAGTGTCAGATCTGTCCGCCGCAATGTCGCAGTCCCACTAAAAATCGCTGCCATTACTAGTAAAAAACAAATAAATAATAAAAATGGCATAAATCTATCCCCTATTTTGTAGACGCTATAACTTTTGTGCAAACCAATCAATATACACTTACTGCGATTTTTTTTAACAAAAATATTTAGAAGAATATATATTGGCTTACACTGATTAGTTTTTTTACATTTTTTTTTTGGATATTTATTATAGCAAAATTGTCGTTCTTTTTTTGTTTATAGCGCAAAAATAAAAACTGCAGAGGTGATCAAATACCACCAAAAGAAAGCGCTATTTGTGGGGAAAAAGGACACAAATTTAGTTTGGGTACAACGTCGCACGACCGCGCAATTGTCAGTTAAAGTGACGCAGTGCCGTATCCCAAAAAATGGCCTGGTCATTAAGGGGGGAATTCTTCCGGTCCTTAAGTGGTTGAATAAAAAAATTTTTGATTTGCTTTTTAAAAAGATCATCGATTTTTATCCACCCTGCCTCCCAACAACAATAGATCTCCCATGCAACAATAGACCCCCCCCCCTCCCCAGCAACTCTAGTTCTCCCAGGAAAAGTAGACCCCCCCCCCCAGCAACAATAGCCTCCGACAGCTTCAACAGATCCACCCCAGCAGCAATAGATCTCCCAGTAGCCAGCAATAATAGACCCCCTCCCTCAACAGTAGGTCTCTCCCATTAACAACAGAAAGCAGCACCAAGGAGAAACAACTGGGTCACCCTAATCAAGAATTGTATAAGGAGGCGCAACCACGGTATACAGTATACATGGTATACTAATATAGAATATTAATACATACAGTGGGTACGGAAAGTATTCTGACCCCCTTAAATTTTTCACTCTTTGTTATATTGCAGCTCATCCGCTCACAGCACTGTGAGCTGTAAGGTCTTATATAGACAGGTGTGTGGCTTTCCTAATCAAGTCCAATCAGTATAATCAAACACAGCTGGACTCAAATGAAGGTGTAGAACCATCTCAAGGATGATCAGAAGAAATGGACAGCACCTGAGTTAAATATATGAGTGTCACAGCAAAGGGTCTGAATACTTAGGACCATGTGATATTTCAGTTTTTCTTTTTTAATAAATCTGCAAAAATGTCAACAATTCTGT
>BLSH010024038.1:610486-632578 GCA_018402905.1 Glandirana rugosa
GTCGGTAACCAATACCGACAAGGGGTGCACTAGCCGACACTGCTTCAGTGTCGACTAGTGTTTGCCGTGCGGACGGCAAGCGTGCCGCGTACGCGCGCTAGCCCTCGCGCGACGCGCACGCACAGTCACCGCCGCACAAGGACCCCTTGTGACGGACAGTGGCTGTGATCATAGTCGGCGGAACACTAGCTTCTCCTCACACTGGACTCTGTGTGAGGAGAGAAGAGCTGGTAACAGTGAGTTACCGCTCTGTTTACACTGTATGTGATCGGCTGTGAAGTAGATCACAGTCGATCACAAGGCGGCTGATACTAGTGTCGGTGACAGGCAGTGTTCCCCAGGAACACGCCGCCACTGACACGCACGCGCAGCGCGCTCCCGATCGCGCGCATGCGCCGTGCGAACGGCAGGCGTGCCGTTTGTGATCAGCTGTGACTTCGTCACAGCCGATCACGTGGGGAACAGCCATAACCAATGGCTGTTCATCCCTGTCGGTGAAGCGGCGTGTCCTGGGGACACGCCGACACCGACAGAGCCGGGATGCGCGCGCCCGATCGCGCGCAATCCCGGCTTAAAGGGAGGACGTCATATGACGTCCACCCGCTGGGAGAGCAGGACTGCTCCGCCGTCATTTGACGGTGGGCGGTCCTGAGGCGGTTAAGACCAGGCCCATTCTGACACTTTCTTGTTTACATGTAAAAGTCTGTGGGTTTTTTTGCTAGAAAATTACTTAGAACCCCAAAAATTATATATATATATATATATTAGCAGAGGCCCTAGAGAATAAAATGGTGGTCATTGCAATTTTTTATGTCACATGATATTCGCACGGCAGCATTTCAAACAAAATTTAAAAAAAAATTAAAAATACATTTTAATGCAAAAAAACACAACATGTAACCCAATTATTATGTAAAATATAAATGATGATGTGACGCCGAATAAATAGATACCTAATATGTCAAGCTTTAAAATTGCGCATGCTCATGGAATGCCGACAATCTACGATACTTAAAAATATCCATAGGTAATGTTTTAAAAATGTTTACAGGTTACCAGTTTAGAGTTACATAGAAGGTCTAGCACTATAATGATTGCTCTCGCTATAACGTTTGCAGCAATATTTCAGATGTGTGCTGAGAACACCGTTTACATATGCGGGCGCGACCTACTTTATTTTTTTTTATTTTTACACTGTTTCCTTACGTTGCTGCATGTGGTTAACTTATGGAACCCTGACCAATACCCAGCTTGAATTGGTAGAGGGAAGGTCTCCTTAAATACCTGGGGTCAGGCCAGCTGGGGAAAGTTCTCTGGTGGAAGAGCTGGAGTGAGACCATGTGGAGGCTGTAGGGGCCCACGGGGAGCCCCCAGTCAGGGGGGCGGTGACCCTGGGCTGGGGCTGGGGTGCATCCGGGAGGAGTGAAAAGATCCTGGAGGAGAGGCACATGAGAGAGCAAGTAGAGGACAGTGGAAGAGAACACTGCTAAGAGTCTCCAGGGAGGACAACTGGTCGCAGCAAGTAAAGTGCTGGTGAATGGAGCACAATCAGGAGGACTGGGGAGGCACGCCTGAGAGAACTGGGAGTTTGCAGTTTGAGAGATGGGTGCAAAACCAGAAGAGAGGACTATGGAGAGGGCACTGGAGAGAGGTCATTGCAGCCATGCTGGTAGGGCCTGAAGAGAGCTATCTGGGATTAGTAGCTGAGTAGAGGACGGCTAGCATCTGAACTATTCTACACCACAGGGGCCCGAGGTCCCTGCCTGCAAAAGGCAATCCATTGAGGCCTGGCTAAGTCAGCGTCAGGCCTAACCATGCAGTGCTATCTAGTCTGGAGGAGTAACAGCCTGCAGCAAGGAAAGTGCTGGAGGAGGAAAGGAAAAAGGACTTAAGCAAGAGTTGTGCTGCAGAGAAGTCTGGGGTGTATATACTGGAGTGTATATAGAAGGCCGAGGCAAATTTACAACAAAGAAAAAAGGAGTGCATTAACTTTGACACCTTCAAAAATGCTTATTAAAAACAAACTGATGCGTTTCAGGAGACAAACCCTCTTCCTCAGAGCTCTGAGTAAAGGGGCTTGTCTCCTGAAACGTGTCATATGTCCGAGGCAGAGAAGTGTCACTCCTGAAGCTGGAGATACACACCATTTGTGATATGCGCTTGGTCTCATTTTCGTTTGTGAGTATGTCTTTAGCTTGTTTTTAATAAACATTTTTGAAGGTGTCAAAGGTAATGCACTAGGTTTTTGCGCCCTCCTTTTTTCTTTATTTCTAGTGTTTTGGAGTTTCCCCACTCAGGAGAGCAGCACCGCCTGTGGTTTTATTTGGACAGAGTGCTCGCTGAGGGTTGTTTACAGGCAAATTTGTACTGAATCGTTATGGGCATCCCATATATCACATCTCTGTTCAAGTTAATCCCCTCAATAAAATAGAAAAAAACAAGTGTATGGATCGTTCAATGACTCTGAGTGCTTGAGGAGTTCAATACCGGGCTTGTCAGGGTGACAGACAAACCACAATTCTCAGCAGCCATTACTGGAGTACCGCTACATAAGGGGGATATCCATTCTCCTAGTATTAATTCCCCTTCCAAATCACCTGTTCTAGCACCCCCCAAAATCCTCACAGCGCCCAGTGGAACCCCTTCTGCCCACTCCATGTCCCGGCCCTGCACCCATATACCTGGAATATTTCGTTGAGCAGAATTAAGTTCAACCTATTGGTTCAGAAGTCCACACACAATAGTCCTAGTTTCTCGAGTGGCAAATAAAGGCACGCCCCTGACGTAAACCCTAATTTCTACTCCTTATTTACTTATGTGCTCTTATGTCCTGTTCAATTTATTATAGAAAGTGTTTTGTTATCTATGTTAAGGACAAAAAATACCTGTTGCTCCTGCAAGAAATTTAGAGCTGTCTTGTGCACACTTACTGTGTTTGCTCAAGGAGAGTAATTGGCCTTCTTAGTTCTTTTCATGGGTGCTCAACCTGTGGCTTCAGCTGTTGCAGAACTACAAGTTCCATCATGCCTCTACCTTTGGGAGTCAGGCTTGTAACTGTCAGCCTTGCAATGCATCATGGGACTTGTAGTTCTGCAACAGCTGGAGGGCCACAGGTTGAGCACCCATGGACTACAGAATGATTAGCCTTTATGTTGAGGGGTAGAAGAGTGGGAAGGTTTGAGTAGTTTAGCAAAAGACATGGGGCAAGGCTTACACCATTCAGTCCACAAAAATGCTGTGTGTTGTCAGCCCACAACACGACGTATGAGCTGAATGCATTCATGGCAAATTGACATGTATTTTCCTGTACTTACAGACTCTTTAAAGTGTTAAATCAAGTGGAAATTGCATGTACTGCTTTTTTTTATATTTTGCCCTGACACACACTTAGTAAGCTGTTTTACTTTAACCTTAAACTAACCTCAAATCTAACTCTTAAACTGAATTTAACTTTTAAATCTAACTTCAAATCTAACTTTTCACTTAACCTAACCCAAAGTTAAACTCTGAACCTGAGCCCAACCCTTAGGGCCGATATCTGAGGCTCTGTCAAAGAGATTTCCCCTCACTTCCTGTCTTAATGACTAATGTTTTAGCACACAGGAAGTGAGGGGAACGCTCAAACAGTAACACAAACAATTTTAATCTTTTTGGTAGAGCAGGGTAAGGTTAGAACCCTTGTCAGATTACCCATCCACTATACCTTCCCCCAGGATCTCAATTCTGGCAGCTTGATTGCACATCTAGAGCTCCTCCGCTAGAAGTAATATTTAGCCAGTAATAAACTCTCCATGTGGGTATTTTGGCCGATATACTAAGCAGTGGATAGCTCAGGAAAGTAGCATCATATATACAACTATGGGTTTCAGTGGCTCAGCACAGTATGTGGCTGTGACGGACCATCTGGCACCTAGCTTGGGTGCCTCCGCCAAGATACAGCTTCCTCCACTCTGGAACCAGGAACAAGGTATTATAGCTGAGAATTGCACCCAAGAACTAGACAACACTAGCTTAGGTGCAAACTAGAACTGAGCTTATTGGAAATTCACACAAAATGTATACCTCACAAAATCAGGTAAGAGCTGAGAGCTAAGAGCACATTATCCTAAACAATTCAAATTGTAAACAGTAATACCAGTACATCTAATGAAGAGCTAACATAAACAGTAAGCTAATCAATAGCTAGCAACTCAAAGCTAACAGTGATCTAATTCACAGTAATCAAATTAACAACTAGTCACCTAGACAAGCCTAGGTGACTCGGGTCAGTGCCCACCCAGACAGTTTGGCACCAGTTCCACAGAAAGAAGACCCTGGGCTATCCAAATCTCATTAACCAACTTTCACTTGTGTAATCTGTTCACTAGACAAGTCATCATAAGACAAAATCATACAATGTTCCAACAGTCTGAAAAAAAGTGGAATTCATTTATCTTTATAGATTTTCTTGAGGGATATTGTTGATAAAAGTGGAGAAGCTTCTCCAACTCAGTCTGCAGGAGGGCCTCCATATTTCCTCTGAGCATTAACCTGCACAAGATTATTATTACACCTTTCCATCTACTCCAGAAGGGAAGCTTTATTGTCTTTATTCAGAGAATTAATCCAAGCCTCACTCTCAGCATTCATCAAGTTGTTGTCCACCATTTGAGAATGATTTGCTCTCTCCATGGGATCAGAGGATGAACTCTTATCCATGCTCTGACCGAGAGAAGCAGAGATAATCCCTAGTCTCCTCCATGGGCCATAATCAGTAAGTAGAAGGCTAGCCCCTAATCCCTTCCAAAAGCCCCTGTCCTGGTTGGGTTTGTCACAGTGGTTAGGCTCGAGAGGCTGCCCATAAAGAGCATGTTTTTGCATCTATTGAATGATATACTCCAGCCCTAAGGGGTGTCGTTTCTGTAGTAGAGCCAAATTAGTGAAATACTGTAGTATTAGCAAATACCTGTGGAGCTGTGGTCATGAGTGTGTGTATATACAGTATCTCACAAAAGTGAGTACACCCCTGACATTTTTGTAAATATTCTATTATATCTTTTCATGTGACAACACTGAAGAAATGACACTTTGCTACAATGTAAAGTAGTGAGTGTACAGCTTGTATAACTGTAAATTTGCCCTCAAAATAACTCAACACACAGCCATTAATGTCTAAACCGCTGGCAACAAAAGTGAGTATACCCCATGAAAATGTACAAATTGGGCCCAAAGTATCAATATGTTGTGTGGCCACCATTATTTTCCAACACTGCCTTAACCCTCTTGGGCATGGAGTTCACCAGAGCTTCACAGGTTGCCACTGGAGCCCTCTTCCACTCCTCCATGACGAAATCACAGAGCTGGTGGATGTTAGAGACCTTGCGCTCCTCCACCTTCCGTTTGAGCATGCCCACAGATGCTCAATAGGGTTTAGGTCTGGAGACATGCTTGGCCAGTCCATCACCTTTATCCTCAGCTTCTTGCAGTGGTCATCTTGGAGGTGTGTTTGGGGTCGTTATCATGTTGGAATACTGCCCTGCGGCCCAGTCTCCGAAGGAAGGGGATAATGCTCTGCTTCAGTATGTCACAGTACATGTTGGCATTCATGGTTTCCTCAATGAACTGTAGCTCCCCAGTGCTGGCAGCACTCATGCAGCCCCAGACCATGACACTCCCATCACCATGCTTGACTGTAGGCAAGACACACTTGTCTTTGTACTCCTCACCTGGTTGCCGCCACACACGCTTGACACCATCTGAACCAAGTAAGTTTATCTTGGTCTCATCAGACCACAGGACATGGTTCCAGTAATCCATGTCATTAGTCTACTTGTCTTCAGCAAACAGTTTGTGGGCTTTCTTGTGCATCATCTTTAGAAGAGGCTTCCTTCTGGGACAACAGCCATGCAGTCCAATTTGATGCAGTGTGCAGCATATGATCTGAGCACTGACAGGCTGACCACCACCTCTTCAACCTCTGCAGCAATGCTAGCAGCACTCATACGTCTATTTCCCAAAGACAACCTCTGGATATGACGCTGAACATGTGCACTCAACTTCTTTGGTAGACCATGGCAAGGCCTGTTTTGAGTGGAACCTGTCCTGTTAAACCACGGTATGGTCTTGGCTACCGCGCTGCAGCTCAGTTTCTGGGTCTTGGAAATCTTCTTATAGCCTAGGCCATCTTTATGTAGAGCAACAATTATTTATTTCAGATCTCAGAGAGTTCTTTGCCATGAGGTGCCATGATGAACTTCCAGTAACCAGTATGAGAGAGTGAGAGCAATAACACCAAATTTAACACATCTGCTCCCCATTCACACCTGAGACCTTGTAACAGTAACGTGTCACATGACACTAGGGAGGGAAAATGGTTAACTGGGCCCAATTTGGACATTTTCACTTAGGGGTGTACTCACTTTTGTTGCCAGCAGTTTAGACATTAATGGTGTGTTGAGTTATTTTGAGGGGGACAGAAATTTTACACTGTTATACAAGCTGTACACTCACTACTTTACATTGTAGCAAAGTATCATTTCTTCTGTGTTGTCACATGAAAAGATATAATTAAATATTTACAAAAATGTGAGGGATGTACTCACTTTTGTGAGATACTGTATATGTATATATATATATATAGCCAGGAGCTGGATATATATATCCCCTGCAATCAGAATATGTTTTGTGTTGTTAATTGTCAGGCAGCTGCTTTCCTCTAGTGTTCCAGCTTAGCTGATCTGCGACGCTGGTAATAAGAAGAGAGCAATGCATCTTGGGACATGTAGTTTATTTGTAGCCCAGTGGGCTGATAAAAAGAAGAGATTTCTGGGAGGAGAAGAGCATACTTGCCAACACTCCCTATTTTCTCGGGACAATCCTGATTATTGAACCCTCGTCCTGATCTGAGTCCGTCCCGACCGAGATCACGGGATTTTGATTTTTTCACAGGCATTGGGACTTGCCGCGATATGGCCGTGAGAGCTCTTTCGGCTCCAGGTCTCTTTCCCTGTGTGTTCAGTGGAGAAGTGAGGGGCCTCCGGTCCGTGCTCTCTTCAGTGTACAAGTAGACAATTCTCTTGTACACTGAAGGCTGTTAGCTACATGGATCGGAGTTCCCTCCCCTCTCCACTGAACACAGGGGAAAGAGACCTGCATACAGAATGGAGCTGCCGCCAACCCTCCGCCCCGTGGCCTGCTGCCAATCTGTGTCCGATGGGAGAGGCAGAGCCAAGGGACTCCGCTGGGGACACCTGATGATGTAAGGAGGGACTCCCCTGGGGCACCTAATGTAAGGAGGGACTCCGCTGGGGGCACCTGATGTAAGGAGGGACTCCGCTGGAGACACCTGATGGTATATGGTGGTAGGCAACGTGGCAAGTGCCACACTCAGGGCTCCCACTGATTCTGCATTATGGTGATTTGAATGATTTCATTATATATTACAATGTAATAATAGAAATAATGCGCTTCACTCACCCTGACACCATACAAACCATGGTGCCGGGATGATTGAAGCGCTAACACCAGGTGTTTGGAGTATCTTAATCTGCTGATTGTTAAACTTTCTGGAATACACATATTACTATTGTGGTGTTGTAGGATCTGGGCCTGCTGTCCCTCCATCCCTCCTTCTTTCCTTCCTTCTCTCTCCTTCCCTCCCTATTTCTTTCTTTCTTTCTTCCTCCATTCCTCATTAATATCAGTCTCAAACCACACCCCATTTGAGCCACGCCCCATTTAAGCCACACCCACTATTTAGTTTAATCCACTCCCATTTTTCACTTTGTGCGCCACATTTTTTCTCCTGACACACCTGCATATATATATATATATATACAGACATGTGCATTCAATTAGGCTACTCACTAAATAACCACCAACAAGGCGAATATTCATCCCAACGAAGGACTTGATTTGCGGTCTCTTTTAAGGAGGAATATTGTCCTATTTTTTACATATTTAAGCTGGAGCTGGTCATGATTATTCTAATCTAGATCATATTAGCACACTCTTTTGTACGGTTCGTTGCTAGCATGTATATAAACTGTATCTTTTTGGAGTATTTGGAATCACAGGCACTTGTATATGCAAGATAATTAAGTGGGAATTACTTATGTACTGCACAGTACTAATTCAGTCCATAAATGAGCTATAAATACATGCCCAGGGAAGACTTTTAAGAGTTTTTAAATGTCTGTTGTATTATGTATGCATGTGTCATATTTTGATATATGGCAAATGATTAAAAATAACGAAAAGATTTATATTTTTGATCTAGTGAGTGAATTTGTAAGTGACCCAAGCCTAGTCATCTCTAATTTATGGGACATTTATAGTTCTACATTATAATAGGTTTTCCCTGTATAACCCTCATGGTGTTACATTATAATAGGAATTCCCTTATGGATTAAAATTGTAATCGGAGTCTTGGTAAACATTATTATTATTATACAGGATTTATATAGTGCAACAGTTTGCGTAGCGCTTTACAATATAAACAGAGAAAATACTGTTGCAATACAATATCTGCATTTATTAAATATATGCTAATAGAATACTGTACCTTATCCCAAATGTTTATATTTGAATGCACAAAAAAATCATAAATCAAAATGCCTTTGCAAATCCATATATATTAAATTGTAAAAGAAATAGTAACATCACAGTGCTGTACATAGCCTATGCAGAGAGCAGAGCTGTGGGAGGGACCCAGCAGGCCCCACCTGTAACGGTCCTGCATACTGAGCTGAGGCCTAGCTGTGTGCGTAGAAGCCATTTTGTCATGTTTCAGGCTCACCTCAGCCATATTGGTATATGGAGGGCAGCTCACAGTGACCTTGCCCCCACCTTTTTCTTTTCAGTTATCCAATACATAAACTGGTGACTGAGGCCATCCCAGTTTCCCAATACACATCTCCGGGTCCATAAAACTGTCTGCCTAGTGCTGCATCATTAGCTTATCATTAGAGGTTATCGCAATTAGCGACTATAAATGGAGTCCTCTTTTTGGGAAGGATATGATAATGTTAATGAGTGAACTTCTGATCCTTTGCTTTGGTGTAGTGTTGAGGGCTCTATGATAGGTTTAATGCATCTATATGATATTATCATGCAAACCTTCACTAATACTTGCTATTTCCTTTGTACATTTGGCTATGTAATGGTTTCCTTATACATCTGTTTGAATACTGATGGATGCCATTGACATACCAATTTTTTCCTTTTTGTCGGCTGCAGATTTTAACACGATTCTCACTTACTCTTCTATTTTTTCATTTCTCTTATTGTTATAATGTATTTTTATTTTTCTCTTTTGCCCTAGGGAGATACACATTGGTGACAATGTTTCCTGTTTGAACTTAATTGATATCAAGACCATAATAGGGAAGAGAATCATATGTTTTGTATTTGACTCTAATTATTTGATTGTATGTGAGTATTTATACAAGTGAGTTCATTTGGAATGTTGTGCTGTGAACAAGGCATTATTTGCCGAAACATGTAAGCCTATTCCTGTTTGGACGATATG
Source organism: Glandirana rugosa (assembly GCA_018402905.1). Classification (NCBI taxonomy): domain Eukaryota; kingdom Metazoa; phylum Chordata; class Amphibia; order Anura; family Ranidae; genus Glandirana; species Glandirana rugosa. The sequence continues at coordinate 619,995 of BLSH010024038.1, forward strand.
GAATAAAGAAGTTTTGATACTGCAGTTCCAGAGTGCCGACTTTTTCTTTTTTACTAGTGCTGCAGTGGCTAGAAAGTTACCAGACACCTGTCATAAAAAGCTAAATCCCCATAAGATGCAGCCAGTCTGGCAGTCTAATTCTGAAATGTCAGCATGTGTTATAACTTCCAAAATAATAATAGCACAGACATAATATGGACATATTTAGTTTCCTCTGATAATTTGTAATGTTTCAAGTCTAAACACCCCTATGTCGAATCATATGGGGAACCACTGGTAACACTTCTTTCTCCTAGATAAATTAGACATTGGAAAACTGTCATGTTTTTTTTTGTTGTAATGCAATTTTAATGCTGAAGCATAATATTTATGTTATTCTGTAAACAGTAGAGATGCAGAGATATGAATATGTATCGCAAACTGTACCTGGGACATGGTCATGCAATGGTGACCTCCCAGCGACCAACCCTCCGACACTTAATTGGTCAAGAGGCTATCTGTTGACACTCCTTTAATCCCACAGAAAAGAGAGATGCCAAGGACAGTTTGACAGTTCTCCCTTTACCATCAAAACAGGAACATCTGCAAGTTGAGAACCATTTTGACTCATCAACCAAATTCTGTTCAGCCCAAGGATATTGATCACAAGTATCTTTCTTCCTTAAATTCTACCTTATCTCTTTGTTGCTGTAATATGTCTTTATTGCTTTGAAATACCTTTTTTCTGTACATATTTTAGTTGCACCAATTTTGACCTTTTAATTATCAAAACCTTATTTTGAAAAGTGTTAACCTTGTCCCTAAAGCTCTTAATGCAAACTATAAACGAACCTAGCTCTTGAAGAAGTTCTACTGTTTAGAATAAATCATCTGAATATACCTGTCTGTGGTGACGAATATTCTAAAATCATAATTGATATTGGTGGAGTCCTGATGCTCCGGATCAAAGGTCAATGGCAGCAGTGAAAGGGTTGATTGCTTAAATTAGCCCGGTAACAATCGCTCTCAGGCTGCTGGCACCTAGACTGTGGTCCCTGCAAGCTGGAAAAGAGTGGCATTGTTGCGCTAGTGACAGTGTGGTGTGAGATTGACCGGTCCTCTGTCACAAGTTAGTGAGTAGGGCAGGCATCTGACAGCCGCATTCGTCACACCACTCACTACAGGCTGCCTACAGAGAACAACAGGAGGGGCTGGGACAAGACCAGTCACCATGCGCAAAGAGAAAAAGAAGCAGTGACCGGTCTGCATCAACAAACTCCTGCCACCACTTTATTATTGACAGTTCACTCCCCTCTCTACCCCATCTTGGGGAAACCCCGCTTCCCTCTGGGGCTCCAAGGGGGACCTTTTCGCTCTCTCCTGGACACATAATGTTTCAAAGCCTCTCATTTCTTGGACTCTGCTCAATGGCCCTCTTTCTCAATTTTGTTGTTGCTGACAGGTCAGTACCACCTTAACTTTTGGAGAGTTCCTTTCTATCCCCTGACAGCTCTCAGAGACTGTTGATGACATTTGAATGACATCACATCGTGCTGACACTGACCCTCTTCCCAACACCCTCTTTTAAATGTACTCTTTGGTGATTGTGCCACCTGACGACTTTACACCCACTTATATCCGAAAGTGGGTAACTGCGCTGAAAGGGCCTATACTCCAGTTTAATGTAGTGGTATCATTTATTTTGCTTTGAAATTGGCCATTTGCACGCAAGTTCAACAAAGCAAAATCAAAATCCTCATGGGCTGGTACCACATGCCAACAGTGCTCAGTAAGTATTTCTCCTCTGTATCGGACCTCTGCTGGAGGTGCCAGGAGGAACGGGGTACACTCCTACATATTCTTTGGTCCTGCCATTTTTTGGAAGGAGGTGCACAGAATCGCACAAAAATTTACTGATTATACCACCTCAGAGGACCCTGCCTTCTTCCTCTTACATGCCTCTAATATTCCTATGAAAACATACAAAAAATGGTTTTATGCCATCTGCTTAACGCCGCCAAATCGTGTATTGCATTGAAATTGAGGAACCCACACCCACCCCCCATTTATTTAAGGCTTATGAGAGTTGAAGAGCTGAATATGATGGAAGACTGAGGCTGACAATACATAGTTCGAATCTCTGCCGGTTCAGAAGGAACCGCCTGAGATTGGAACCATTAATGGACAGGCTGAATGTACTAAGTTAATCGATCGATCAACTTGGGTACAACCAGCCTGCCAGATTCTGTTGCTCAAAATATAAATAATTCAGCGCAGAGATATATAGTAAAATAAAATTAAAACAATAGAATGCAAGCTGAACACTCAAAGGCAATTCACAATCGCAGAGGTACTCACATATAGAAGCACCTCCACTGGTGCCAGTATGCAGTCATAAAGGTACACATGAAATTCTAAGATGGCTGTGTGAGTGACGTCTGGCGTGTTCCTCCCTCAGGTACGCGTTACGGGCCACTCACGCTGAAGAAGTCCCGCCCATAGGACGTAACGCGTACCTGAGGGAGGAACACGCCGGATGTCACCCGCACGGCCATCTTATAATTTAATGTGTACCTTTATGACTGCATACTGGCACCAGTGGAGGTGCTTCTATATGTGAGTACCTCTGTTTTATGCTTAATACATTTTACGTGATTTTATACGGAGAGCACTAGTAAGTGTTTATTTTTTCCACATATGACCGCGGAGTGTCTTTCCTGCCAGAGTGTAAAGGAGTTCCCATGCATGGGGAGTAAGATCTTCATCACCAATTGAGTGTGATACATGCCTGAAGGCCCTCGTGGTCATAGTAAGGAGATGAGAGGCTGCTAGTGGTGGGGGCAATAGGACCCACATTATCTTCACCTGCATGAGTTGGAGTAATTAGCACCATACCTCACAACGGGGGACTCTCTATTCCATAAACCTATTTTCTATAAACCTGAGTCTTACTCTAAAATTTGGACCCATTGGAACATGGTTAAATTCTCAGATGAAGGTAAAGCCCTTTTTGGATCAGACGCTCAGTAAACTACTGGATCTTGTTATTCACCTTCTAGCAAACCACCCCCCCACTTTTTAATTTTTTTCTCCCCTCTAACCTCTCTTCCACTTCTTTTTCTCTACCACTTTAGCCTTGAGTTCCCACAATACTTACCTGCTTCTCAAATTAAAGTGAAAATCCTTTGTCCTATACATTCCTGTGGTTTTTTGTGAGGTTCTGCCCCACATTTGTTCAGTTCTATGATGGCACTGTTGGTCTCTTCCCTGGTAGCTGACTTGGTGATTGCATTCTCTGTATGGATGTCTATGCACTTGGTGTTTTTATGTACTGGTTTGTTTATCTATATTATGACCATAGTATGCCTTTATGAGTGTTATTTTTTCATTTTATTATTCTAAGAACGCTGGACATCTTAAAGGGTTTGTAAATCCTTGTTTTTTTTTAAATAAAAATAACAAACATGCATATACTTACCTGCCCTGTGTAATCATTTTGCACAGAGCAGCCCCGGTCCTCTTCTTCTGGGGTGCCCCACCAGCACTCCAGGCTCCTCCTCTTAATCAGGTGCCCCCACGGAAAGCCACTTTCCATGGGGGCACCCATGCGGGCTGACTCCCGCTGCTGCGTCCATTGACACCGACAGCGGGACTCTGTCCTGTACCCTGCTCCCGTCCTGTGTCACTGAATTTGTCTGACAGCAGCAGGAGCCAATGGCTCCTTCTGCTATCAATCTGTCAAATGAGGAGAGAGACATTGGCTGGAGCCGCGGCGCTCGTGCACATCGCTGGAACGGACGGGCACAGGTAAAAAAAGGGGGGGGGTCTTGGGGGAGCTGCAGCACAGGAGGTTTTCGCCTTAATTTACAGAATGCATTAAGGTGAAAAACCTTGAGGCTTTACAACCACTTTACATATAGTGTTTGCAAGAAACTCCTGCAAAAAGTTCAAGAGTTATTTCATACAAGATTTCTGCAGAGATCTGGAAGAAATAAACAAATAACCAAGATTCAAGTAAGAATAGATATATTTTATTAAAAATCTAAATGAATGTAAATGTTATTGGGATGATTGGCGATAACAATTCTAAAAAGTGAATTTTTGCGAGGTGTTGTGTTTCTGGAAAAGATGGCTCACCTCCTCCCAACATCCACCCAACATGAAAGACAAATGATGTCATTCTGCAGGAGGCCATTATTGTTCCTCATTGTGATTAATGACAGCAAACATCTCAAGGAAATATTGCGAGGACCGCTGCGATGTCTGAACGTCAATAGACTCTCTGCTAAGTGTCACAAGGTGTCGCCTATTATTGCAATTCAATTACAGCTTTTGTTCGTGCTGTATAAAGTAGCGTTCGGAAGTGATGAGAAGTGTGTGGGACGAGTGCACCGGCTTCAATATATCGTGTTTTCATGCTCAGGCTCTGCTTTGTATAAGAGCTAGGTAACTGCAGGTCAGAAATCTTCACGTCTGCCGAATCGGAGACTGTCACTTCGAGACAAATAAATCCCAACAATAGAGGCAGTCAGCTGAAAATAATAGCTTATTTCAAGATAAATAATGAGCACTTAGTTCAGTGTATGAACCGAAATATTTCCTTTTCAATACAGAAATTTCCCCTCCTGCGCCGGGTTCGGCGGGTGAGACGGCGGTGAGATTAAAGCCCTTTGGCGAACAACGAAGCCTATTGTGGAACCAGGGAGTTTGCTGGTTAGATTTATTGGGAGGGATGGGCAAATCCTTTACAATTAGATTTGAATGATAATGCTATTAAAGGTTGTTATGTAAGGATCTGCACCAGTTTATTGCTTTTAAATTGCGTTTTAATAATTAAATGGTAATGGCCTGCATTTCACAAGTGGGATAATAATTCACTTCTTCACTGGGTTTTATAAACATTCTGGAAAAGTACATAAGGAGGATTTGGGGACTGGGATTATTAAAACATTATACAAAACAGTGGATTAACAGTACAGGCCATTGAATAAAACTGAACAGAATCAATGAACCTGCTTAATGGCTCCAATGGTATAGATCAGCCTTTCTTTTAAATTAACTCTCAGGTCCCAAGAAAGACCTTCTCATATTTATTATATCTACAGCTCACAGGGCATTAGCATGAGCATCAAGTTGTAGATACAGGAAGAAATAAATGATTAAGAAATGTGATGTACTTAGGGCATTTGACACCCAAGGAGAAGCGTCCCCCCATTATATGTGGCTGGTGATGTAGGATCCCAATATACCGGTAGTTAGTAAAGTCCCCATTTACTCTAGTGGCCAGTATAGTGCCCCTTATATTGGTGTTCAGAGAAGGGTCCCCTTATATTGATGGTTGGTAAAGTAGGGTCCCATTACACAGGTGGCCAGTGGGAAGAATGCTTCTTATATTGGTGTTCAGAGGGAAAAATGCTTCATATGTTGGTGGTTAGTGGAAGGAATGCTCCTCACATTGAGTCAGTGGGAAGAATTCTCCTTACATTGGTGTTTGAAAGGAAAAATGTTCCTTATATTGGTGGCCAGTGGAAAAAAATGCTGCTTACATTGGTGTCCAGAGGGAAAAATGCTCCTTATATTGGTGGCCAGTGGAAAAAAATGCTGCTTACATTGGTGTCCAGAGGGGAAAATGCTCCTTATATTGGTGGCCAGTGGAAAAAATGCTCCTTACATTGGTGTCCAGAGGGAAAAATGCTCCTTACATTAGTAGTCAGTGGGAAGAATGCTCCTTACATTAGTAGTCAGTGGGAAGAATGCTCCTTACATTAGTAGTCAGTGGGAAGAATGCTCCTTACATTAGTAGTCAGTGGGAAGAACGCTCCTTACATTGGTGTTCAGAAGGAAAAATGCTCCTTATACTGGTGGTCAGTTGGACAATACCTCCTTTAAAGATAGCTGAAAAGACCACTTGTGTCAGGGGTAACCTATCTGTGAAGCAGCATATGCTCATTGTTCAAGGAACCCCCAGCAACCTGTAGTGGAACCCTAGGGTATAGATGGTTGCCTTGTTAGATGCCCGGGAATTAATATAAATATGGATAATGCAAAATCTTACCCAGCTACATAGAACAACAAACAGGAACAAAGTAACTTAGTGGGACTTAACAGGTCCAGAAAAATGTCATACAAATACGGCTAATATTATCCAATTTCATACATATACAAATGTGTAAAATCTGTTAGAACCATATACTTGTAAGTACTGAATAGCAATCAACACCTCCACCATGCATCCATCAACTATATGATCTCATTTTTTCAATCTATTTGACAATGATTCAACAAGTTTAACTCATCAAAGTGATGAACTGAATTAAAAACAAGGAATCTACGCATGTACAGCTGTGAGTTGGAGGTGACTAATTAAATCTTGATGCGTTTCATGAACTAAAGGTATCCTTCATTTGGAGAATGTAAGACAGTAATTATTTATAATTATATAACATAGTTATAGCTCGCATTTACAAAGAATTGCTCAATTGCAAAGTCGCAATGCAACTAAATGGCCTGTTAAATTGCAAACTGGTGTGTTCACTGGAACAAGCATCACCCACTCATAGAGCCGACTGCTTCCTTGCTCACATAAAATGTAGAAATGGCAGGTTGTAAAGCACAAAGTCCTGTGACTGGATGCTGCAGTCCTGCCTTGAAGTACTGTGGGAATCTTGCCAAACCTTGTAGTGTTCAATTTGTATTAGTGTCATTTTAAAGAGCATGTGTAGTGGTTTTATAAATATTTTCTTCATCGTTATTCATTATGGCCAGCAGGTGGGCTGGGCTGCCTTTTACAGCGTTTGCCAGGTAACTGTACCTGCTTTACTAAAAAAGCTTCCTTCTTCTCCTGCCTGCTCTGTTTATACTTTACCTATGGAGATTCAATTAGAGAGAGAAAGACTGAAAGTGTACATTTTTGTTTTGCGTTTTCACTGTTTGGAAACACAATTCTCAGCAGAGAAGCCATTGTCATATGCATTAATTATTTGTGTTTGTTTTTTTTCAAAAGAAGGATATCTATCTATCTATCTATCTATCTATCTATCTATCTATCTATCTATCTATCTATCTATCTACAGGCGGTCCCCTAGTTACAAACATCTGACTTACAAACGACTCCTACTTACAAACGGAGGGAGACAACAGGAAGTGAGAGGAAATCTCTCCCTAGGAAGGGAAATTCACTACTGTAAGAGTTATTATGGGAAAAAGGTGTCTCCACTGAAGCTTTATCACCAATCCTTGTTTCCACAACAACCGAAAATTTTCAAAATCCAATTATCATTGGGACAGGAAGTGAGGTGAAATCTTCTGAACAGAAACATAGACAGCAAAACAAACATTACAGGGGTGTTACCCCTTCCCTATGCTATCCAAAAAGCTTAAAAATATTTTTTTTGTCTGAAGCTACTCTTAAAAAATGTACCTGTTCCCACTTGCAAACAAATTCAACTTAAGAACAAACCTACAGTCCCTATCTTGTTTGTAACCCGGGGACCGCCTGTATCTATATATACACTATCTCACAAAAGTCAGTACACCCCTCACATTTTTGTAAATATTTTGTTATATCTTTTCATGTGACAACACTGAAGAAATGGCACTTTGCTACAATGTAAAGTAGTGAGTGTACAGCTTGTATAACAGTGTAAATTTACTGCCCCCTCAAAATAACTTAACACACAGCATTAATGTCTAAACCGCTGGCAAAAAAAAAGTGAGTACACCCCTAAGTGAAAATGGCCAAATTGGGTCCAATTAGCCATTTTCCCTCCCCGGTGTCATGTGACTCGTTAGTGTTACAAGGTCTCAGGTGTGAATGGAGAGCAGGTGTGTTAAATTTGATGTTATCGCTCTCAATCTCTCATACTGGTCACTGGAAGTTCAACATGGCACCTCATGGTGAAAAACTCTCTGAGGATCTGAAAAAAAGAATTGTTGCTCTACATGAAGATGGCCTAGGCTATAAGATGATTGCCAAGACCCTGAACGTGAACTGCAGCATGGTGGCCATGACTATACAGCGGTTTAACAGGACCGGCTCCACTGAGAACAGGCCTCGCCATGGTCGACCAAAGAAGTTGAGTGCACGTGCTCAGCGTCATATGCAGAGGTTGTCTTTGAGAAATAGATGTATGAATGCTGCCAGCATTTCTGTAGAGGTTGAAGGGGCGGGGGGGGTCAGCCTGTCTCAGACCATACGCCGCACGCTGCGTGGCTGTCATCCCAGGAGGAAGCCTCTTCTAAAGATGATGCACAAGAAAGCCCACAAACTGTTTGCTGAAGACAAACAGACTAAGGACATGGATTACTGGAACCATGTCCTGTGCTCTGATGAGACCAAGATAAACGTATTTGGTTCAGATGGTGTCAAGTGTGTGTGGCGGCAACCAGGTGAGGAGTACAAAGACAAGTGTGTCTTGCCTACAGTCCAGCATGGTGGTGGGAGTGTCATGGTCTGGGGCTGCCAACTCTGGGGAGCTACAGTTCACTGAGGGAACCATGAATGCCAACATGTACTGTGACATGAGAACGACCCCAAACACACCACCAAGAGGACCACTGCCTTGCTAAAGAATCTGAGGGTAAAGGTGATGTATTGGCCAAGCATGTCTCCAGACCTAAACCCTATTGAGCATCTGTGGAGCATCCTCAAATGGAGGGTGGAGGAGTGCAAGGTCTCTAACATCCACCAGCTCTGTGATGTCATCAAGGAGGAGTGGAAGAGGACTCCAGTGGCAACCTGTGAAGCTCTGGTGAACTCCGCGCCCAAGAGAGTTAAGGCAGTGCTGGAAAAAAATGGTGGCCACACAAAATATTGACGCTTTGGGCCCAATTTGGACATTTTCATTAGGGGTGTACTCACTTTTGTTGCCAGCGGTTTAGACATTAATGGCTGTGTGTTGAGTTATTTTGAGGGGACGGCAAATTTACACTGTTATACAAGCTGTACACTCACTACTTTACATTGTAGCAAAGTGTAATTTCTTCAGTGTTGTCACATGAAAAGATAATAATAAAATATTTACAAAAATGTGAGGGGTGTACTCACTTTTGTGAGATACTGTACATATATGGATTAACAAAAAATAATATATATCAGCACGGCTGCTTGTAGTCTCCACCAGGGACATAAATAACAGGGTGACAATGCAAATGGGAGAGAGCTGTCCCTCCATAAAAGGCAGCACCTAAGTGCCTACACGAGGACTCTCATGGCAGGATTACCAGGTGTGTCTTTAAAGTGGTTGTAAACCTCAGTCATGAAATGTGAACTAAGCACAGATATCTGCGGTGTTTGCTTTCCTCTCTCCAAAGCTCTAAGTGCCGTTTCTCTCTGGTGCTTCCTTTACGTTATCAGCATGAGTCACTTCTCACAAGTTTTCCCGACACATGAGATAACATGAGCTAAAATTTGTGTCAGGGAGGGAAATAAGCACACAGCTTGTCTATTCAGAATACAGCTCTGCATGTTCCTTCTTTCCTCTGCCTATGTGGAGGGGGAGGGGGGGTGTCCCTTTCCTCCAATCAGCTCTCACACAGTGTAACTGCAGTTCTCCACCCCCTGCTCTGTACCTCTCACTGATGAAGAAGGATTTTATCACAAATTAACACTTTTGAAGGGCTGTAGACAAGAGAAGACTGCATATAAACAAGTAAAACGTATGTAGGAGGATTTGTTTCATCTCTGTGTATCATCTGAGGCAATTCATTGGGTATATGTGAGGATTTACAACCACTTTAAGGAAAGCTGCAGATTTAAAAGGATTTTTAACGTTTATTGACATGTTAAAGTTTATATACTGTAAGATTTTAATGACAGAGTTTAGATCTACTTCAATTTTTAATCCTCAACATAACCCAACCCCTAAGTAGACCCTTTGAAATCTATTCTTATTTTCTCCTTGTAGAAGGTACCGGGCATCTTGTCATAGGATTGGCAGAAAATCCCCCCAGACATTGCATTGCAGAATGCTGGAAGAGGGGTGGAAGTAACTACAGTATGTTCTGCATACAATTTGCATACAAAGCATGAAAAGCTCACAAAATGCAATAGAGCGCCAAAATAATAACGAAGGTGCATGCACATATTGGGTTACGTTTTTTTGGGGTTTTTGTTACGGCAAGCATGGTGAGAGGTCTTTCTGATTATTGGCAAATATAATATTTCTTGATTGATTTTGCTTCTCGTCTGGATCGCCTTGTTAATGTTCTCAGCACCCTTGAACTGCTGAATCGTAATAATACTTTTCCCAGCTGATTCCCAGTCCAATATATCATCCCTGATACTGTATCTCAATTTGCAGCTGAATTTCCCAAACCATTGTATTTTGTTTGAAAGTAAAAGTCTCATAATCCAGTTTTAGCCTTGCAGGGAAGTTAACATATTCATTAATATGCATATGAAAGTGTTCGCCCACGCTGGGATCCATCTTAATTAAAGCGCAGGTCTCAAACGGATCAGTGACCTTTTTGTTTGCTATTGAAGTCTACACCTGCTGACACACAATTTTGCTTGTTTTCCGTTGGCGCGTTTGAAGCTCAGACTGCAGATTGATTAGTATAAAAGTCAGAGCTTTCGGGAGGCGGGCGGTCACAGAAGGCCTCAGCGCCAAACTGCCGGCAAGACACAACTCTTCCGTTGTGGCCGAATGTGTCGATTTTCCATCCTTTGTTGTATTCTCACTTGATCTGCTTTTCGTTCTTTTATTTTCTTTTTTAGTTTAATTTACATTCGATTCAGTCTCGCCAAGTAAGTGAATTGTACAAGAAATTCTCTGTTTTTTTCCACTACATCAGTTTTCTCTCATGAGAAATTATTTCTGCTAATTTATTATTTAAGCTCATTTTTCAAATGCCAAGCAGATATTTTGCAGTCACAGTAAAATAATTTAAATGCTTCCGCTAAACCTCAATTTCATCTATATAGGGACGATGTTTCCATAAGCAGCCTGGTGACTTGCCTTTTCTCTGCTGCAGGTAACACGGTGAGGTCATCTTTCTGTCCCCCAGCCTTGATTGGACATCTCTCCGCTCTCTCCTTCTGTCAATGAGTTCCTTGTTAGCACATGTGAATGCTGGATTGCCCCTTCCGCTCTATTGTCCCACCCTTTCCCAGTCTGTTGCAAGAAACTGAATTCAAATTGTGGTATGTATGCTAGTTATAGTATATAGCACAGCATATAGTCACAGGAGCTGTCTACCACCCAGCATCCACAGGTAGATCCTCAGTGAGGGAGATAACAAGTTCCTTCTCCAGACCCAGTACTTCAGTGCAATGCCCTCCAGCAAATGTCAACCTCAAGCAATCCTCCACAGGCCCTCAGCTCACCCAGAGGCCAGCCCAGTCTAGATTGCACCTTTTTGTCCCTCTGGCTAGCTCTCCAGGAGAACTGGAACCCTCCTTTGGTTGAGAAGAACTATCCGCTCAATCCTTCTGCACATTTATCACTTCCCCAGCCACCTTCTGGATGGCCCCTTTCAGGGATTGGCTGGGGCATAATATATGTTCAACTGATCATTTGAATCCCCCTGCCCTATGCTCTGGAAGCTTCTTTCAGAGACAGGTGGGAGTAATCAAACTCTTAGTTCGGGAAACCCTGAACAGACCAGCATAGTTAATGACTCCCTATTCAATATAATGGAGCCAAAAACTAAATATACCTAACAGGCTATCTAGAGGAAGGTACTACATCTGTTTCTCAGAAGGAGGTATCATGGTTGACTGCAGGTTTTCTGGAACAATGATAGAGTGAGCCTGTCCCAAGTCTGTCCTCAACATACAATGCAAGAAGCTCAGCTTCAATACCTTTAACCTTTTGTTAGGACAGACAATGTTCATATCTAGTTACAATTAATAATGAAGATCTTCCTGCACGGTGTAAACATAGTTAATTATGTCAAACACAACTGCACAGCCCCCTCATTAAGGAAGAGAACTACCTAGAATTTTCCTTGCTGGCTGGCCTAGAATCTAAAAATGGTAAGCCGCAATTTTGAATTATTTTTTTTTTTACATTATTCTATGTGAATTGGGGCATGTAACAAATATAAAGAATGTGTTATCCCAATTTGGCTGCAAAAGGGAAAATACACTTTAAATAAATAAAAATAATAATAATTAATTTATAGCTAAGGAGCCTACAGTGTAAGACCCCAACAAAGCTATGTCACACCCCATTGCTGTATGACATGCAAAAGTCATGCATCTGATGTGGGTTTGTTTATCAACAAAGCCATGTTATTATGTCTTTGCTAACATGGTGCTCCATGGCTTGGTTGATAAACAAAGCCATTCATCATCAACACTGGGCTTTAAAAGCCTCAAAACAATGTACTGTAATGTAGGTGTTACTTGTCTACTTTAGTCATAGCCTTAGAGAGCACGTTAGCTCCATTGACAAGGTGTATACTGGCAGACAGCTTAGAAGCTTAGCTTAGAATCAATCTCCATATATACAGTGCCTTGCGAAAGTATTCGGCCCCCTTTGAACTTTGCGACCTTTTGCCACATTTCAGGCTTCAAACATAAAGATATAAAACTGTAATTTTTTGTGAAGAATCAACAAGTGTGACACAATCATGAAGTGGAACAAAATTTATTGGATATT